>OW285237.1:131054030-131654030 GCA_935421215.2 Melolontha melolontha | reverse complement strand
ACGACCTTGATGTTGCTTCACCGTGCACAGGTTGTAACAAGGTAACTTTACTATTTAAATCTTCGGTGACTGTTTGTTAAATGAGTAAATGCATTTTCATCTAAATATATTTATTTACACTATATACATTTATTTTGGATCTACAACGACTTAAACTAAGATAAAAGTGCTGCTGAGATGGTGTCTCTTGCTAAAGTATGATTGTTATGATGTTACGAAGAAGACTGTATGTCTTGTTGTATGATGTTGAGGTGATACTCTCGAGTCTCTTATTGCTGGTATGAGAATCTGATTGATACTGTATTCGAGTTCATACTGTTTGATATGAATGTTATGAAGAGAATGTTGTTAAGACTGTGTGTCTTGTACTGATGTTGAGTTGATACTATTTGATATAAATGTTATGAAGGGACTTATGTCTTGTACTGATCAAGGAGCATTTATAAGAGTGTCTCATTCCACGCTAAAAATCAGACCCTTACGCTAGCGCTCCTGATATGGATATAGTGGTACTAAATTCGTAAACAACCGCGATGGCGGCATTTTTAAATTACTATGTTTTTTTTTGTTCTAAATAAGCTTCAAATACGGGTTGCAATCTTTTTTGATCCATCAGTTCGATATATGTATCTATAAATATAGGAATCACAGGCACGCATTTACATGCATATAAATAAAAATTAATTCTGTTAAAAAATATATTTAAACTATGTAATAAAAATAAATACTTAAAATGCAATAAAACAAAATAAACTATATACTCATAACAATTAATAAACAGAAATTCTAATAAACAGCGGTATAAAGACAAATCTTTATATGCACAGAAGATTGGAAAACCCTAAACTTGCCAATCTACCAAGAACCTAATTTATCTTCTACTGCCTAATTTTTCTCGAGTTTCGATTCAGAGATCTATCATTAGAAGGACGACAAATGCCATCATGAAATTTCCTAATAATTAAACTCATGGATATATTTAACAACTTGCTCTTGAGCTAAAGTTTGATGATCGGATTTAACACAAGTATACCATGAAAAACCAACTTTCTGTAAACTTACCTTCATTTTTTGTGAATATAATTTACATGACCAAATGATTTTAACAACACAACTTTCTTATCGTAAATGTTATTAACATATAATACCAAACTAAGAGTGGGATAAAGAAGATTATTTTATTCACTAAATTCTTTAAACATTGTAAATGTGTGACGAAGTTCTACGTTGGCAGAAAATAAAGAAGATTTACAAACCTCACAATCGGGTAAATTATGCTTTTTTAGGAAGAATGATACCTTAATAATTAAAATCATTCTCACCATTAATCGGAATATTTAGAGAAGAATCTTCTAATTCACTCGTATCCGATGTACTAATCTTAGCACTTTTAGGCTCAATAGAAGTCACAAGCGATTGCAGATTAATTAAGATATGCTCACTATCCTCTTCACAATTGAACCCGATAGAATGAGAAGACACTAAATTATTTAGAATACAAATTTTAAAATAGAGTTCAACCATGCCTGTTTTCTACCGTCATCAGAAGGGAGAGGGAAGATATGTTTATTTTGACAACTTGAATCAGCAAAAATATTGGAATTATATCGATTTTAGCAATCTGGAATTTTATATTTGTATTAGTGCATACTGGGAAAAGTTATTATAAAAATACATTTTTATGCAATATATTAGAATTAATTATTACTATTAATAAAATAAAACAACAATTAATAATAACAAAACTTATCCAAAACTTGTTCTTCTTTTCTTCACAACCTCAGTCTTCTTCTCACATAACCTTAACTCTAAAAATAATTTGTAAATACGTTATTTGCATTTTTATTGCATCCTCGGTATCGTACACTGTTGCAATAACGCATACTCTTATAATTCATTCACTTTATTTATTCATAGATTTCTTAAGAATATGGACAACAAAGAGACTTTTTGGTGAAAATAACGCTAAAAGCTTATCTCATTCTTCATATCAAAACCTTCTTTGATGTTTGATTATAATCCCTTTAGGTACAGAGACTACAAAGACTTGGCAACAATAACTTACTTATAACTTACTTAATTAATAATAATTTACTACACCTTGTGAAACCAACATAGCGCGTACATCTTGCCCGAAATTTCGTATTTGAATGAAACAGCCGTACTACTGATCTATTCTGTACTAATTTTCAAGTAGGTAAAAATATACCACTACCCCTACACTATTACCTATTAACATACGCGGATTGGTTGTATAGTGTATTGTTTGACGTCATAACGGGAATTTTTCGAGATATTAATTCGTGGAAATTGTGCCTACAAACAACAATACCCAAGATGTCTTAAAGATCTTACTAATAAATAAATAAATAAATAAAATATTACTAATTAAGTATTGGTAGATGTCATAAACCTAAGTATCTACTTCCGGTTAATTCTTTTGTACAGTAATGGAACGCTATTATACATATTTAGTTAATGGGTGGTCCGGCTAATATCGCTCTTTGAATGCATTCACTAGGTAATAAAAGAGTTGTCTAAATTATAATGTAGGTAATAAATAAATTTGTGAATGTAAAAGATATCGCTTTCTTAGAATTTAAATAAAGCTTTACCATTTTAATGTGCTCATAAAAACATGTTATATAGTGGTTTAAACTCGAAAATGAATGTTAAATATTTATAAAATTGGAAATGTTATGTTTGAATTCTAGATCCTAGATTTACTTATATTTAACAATAAAAATGTTTGAAATTAAAATATTACAAAAGGATAGTAAATGTATCCTCAACATACGTAATATAGGTAACTTTCTCTTTCTAAAATGAAATAACGTTCACGTGCATATTTTAAGATCAAAAATAATTTGTAGTTATTTTGGCCTCATTTCTCTTCAAGTTCAGCTACATAACGGGTGTTCAGAAACATTCGAAGTCAAAGTAGTCCTTGAAAATATGAAGTCATGTCTGAGATAGATTGATACATTTACTTAATAGAATTTTATAGGTTATCAAATTAGTATCAGATACTTAAGTAAAGATATACGATTTTTTGTTCAGAGCCCACTTAACTTCGAATGTTTCTGAACACCCGTTATATGTGACAAGGCGTTATCGTAGATCGAAGATTTAATCCCTCTTTTGAAACTTTGGAGAAGTTCAACCAAGCGATGTTGTGTATTTTATATTGCCATGATAAGTCTTCTATTCTTCTAGCTTAGTAGCTTTGGCTAATCTTATACTTTTCAAAAAAAACAGTGTGCATTAAATTTGTTGTCAATGTTGTCTTTTGTAGTGGAAGTCGCTCAACATGCATGCTCTATTTTTTTGACTTATCAGTACATGGTAAAAAGAAATATAAATTTAATTACATCTTATAATTTTAGAAATAATTTGGTAACTGCTATTATTAAGTAATTACAAAGTTCGTTGACTGATTCCCACGCGCTCAGTTTCTTATTGTTACGGTAGTTAGTGCGGAACCTAACGCGAAACAATTTTTTTATCAATTAACTGTTCGTGAGGGATTAGAATATATAAACGTATTGTTTCGCATACTAAGAGTGTCCACACAATAGACCTTCCCATGCGAATCATGACCTCTGTGAATATCCCTAAACCAAATAAGTCAATACCACCTGAAAGAAGCCAAGTTTAGAATCATAAAAAATTATAATGCTCTAATGGTCACTTCCCAATTCCAAATTTAAACCTACCTCAAAACTGCCGAAAAAGATGAATGACAAGCTGCAATCTCGTATTTATAATGTCTAGAACTTCAATACCATATATAATTTTTACAATCACTGGTTTTGTCGTATCTTATTGGAACTTCCGTAACGTTCTCAAATAAATTAAACCTCAATACTCCGTATAGGTATATATGTAATATGTTTCATAATTGAATGTATTGAAAGGACCAATTCTACAGGTTATTTTAAGAAAAAAAGTTAATATAAACACGAGTCTGAAAATACTCTCTTTCCGAGATACAGGGTGTTAAACTTCTAAAAAGAAAAGTTTTTTTATCCTAACATTCATACCACTTCGGATATTTTTATGAAATTCGGTATATGCCTTCCTACCATAAAGGGGCATTTTCCGATGTAAATATTTTTTTAAATTTTCTACCTGTGGCGTTCGAGCGAAATTTAGACTGAAAATGCTTGAAAAAATGATGGGACGCCACTGCTTTTTCTTTAAATAAAAATAATTTTATTAATGGCGGTTATTAATGGTTGTACATCTTATAACAAAAAATATCTCTTGACTTTTTTCGTAACTTGAACTCTTTTTCAGTAAAGAAATTCAGAACAATTATTGTTTCTGTACTAAAAGCAGAATATTTAGCACTATATGTTTGTTGTTGTTTTATTAATTTTGACATTGAAATTAATTTGCCGATTAAAATATCTATACGGTGTTATTTTGAAAGAAAATTAATTTTACTAATCTTGAGTTGGCTGACATTTATTACATGTATGGTTTGGCTAATGGCAGCGCACTGGATGCTAGATAATTTTATCCAGAGCACTTTCCGGATAGATTTACACCAGATAAACGAACATTTTCAAACGTACATAGAAGGTTAACTGAAACAGGTACTTTTAAGCCAAACGATAAATTAAAAGGTGCTCGTCGTACTATAAAAACTCCAGAAATTGAAGAAGCAGTTTAAAATTAAATTGTTGAAAATTCCGAACTTCGCACTAGAAAAATTGGAAATAACTTCAATATCTCGCACATTCTAGTTTGGAGAATTCTTCACGATTTTCTGTTATTCCCGTATCATATTGAACGGCTCCAAGCCTTACTTCCCCGAGATTTTCGTTTGCATATCAATGGTTTTTGAAGAATATTACGAAAAATCTCATGTTTGACCAGATAAAGCTAATTTCTCAAGAAATTCTATCAGAAATTTCAACAATAATCATCTTTGGGCCGAAGAAAACTCGCATGTAGTTGTTGAAGGTAACCATCAAGAGCAATTTTCGGTTAATGTCTGGGTTAGAATTGTTGAAAATGACTTAATTGGGCGCTTTTTTCTGCCACAAAGACCAAATGGTCATAACTATCGTCGGCTTCTAGAGGATAATTTGCCAATATTGATTGAAGAGGTGCCAATTTTAGTTAGAAATAGTACGTGGTTCATGCATGACGGCGCACCAGCTCATTTCAGTCTAGAAGCAAGAGAATATTTAAATCGTATATTTCATAACCGATGGGTAGATCGTGGTGGATCTCAACCATGGTCTCCCAGGTCACCAGATTTAAATAGTTTGGACTTGTTCTTATTCGGGCATCTTAGAACTCTGGTTTACAGCACTCTAGTTAATTTGTAAACAATGAATTAAAATTGTTCACTAATTGGATCAAAATTGGTTATTACTTTTCTAATGATTTTTATAGTTTGGCTTGTTTTCGTACCATGCACGGAAAAACCTTGCATCGTACAAAAACAAGTCAAGGAATCGAATTTACTCCAAAATAAATGGGCATTTCTAAAATAATTTTTATTAAAAAAAAGTAAAGGCGTACCATTACGATTTTCTTCTTCGAAGTCTAACACCCTGTATCTCGGAAAGGGAGTATTTACCGATTCATGTTTATATTAGCTTATTTTCCTAAAATAACCTTAAGAATCACCCCTTTCAAAATTGTCATTCAATTAAGAAGCAGCCTGTATATTTCCGGCTTTAGGAAATGTCCACATTTTGAACAATTTTTTCAATCGTGCATAAAAATCAAGTAATTGCTAATAACACATTACTGAGATAAAATGAGAAAGAATGTTTAAACATAGTAATCATAAATATTGACATGAAACTCTAATGTATAGAGAGCGGACTAAAGCGATTGAATGACCAATTGCCCCGATAAAACGTTGTGGCGGTCTCAGGTATTGCATGCGTGTTATAACAGCCCCACTATTTGCTTGCTCGATTGCATTCCTCAAGCACGTGTTTTTATTTCCTTCGTTATGAATAGTACATTGTGTGTATTCCTTCATAAATTAAATTTAGCAGTGGCGTGTAACACGGAATATACATTTATATATTATTTCATTAGACTTCTTGAAATAATCGCTTAAAAAAATATATCCGCTAATTTCCAAAGTGTATTCTCGTGTTCACATGCTGTTATACATGCATATACGTATATGCATTTATTGTTCTTGAGATAGTATATTTTCTATTCTCTTCTATAACGGATTGTTTCTGGTTTCGTTTCTTTTAGTGTTATTTGGTTACAACGTTTAGTATTTTAAAAAATCCGTTTTATATTGTTATATTGTATATTTATCCTTTACGTAAATATCACTTACCAAAATGTTATTTGAGAACCATTGAAAAAATACGAACCAACCTATCTTGTCATTATCTTTGGATAAGTGCAGACGAAGCAACGGATATAATGGGACGATAAGTGTTAAATGTAGTTGTTGGTATTCTTCATTTGACAACTTCATACCAACCATACTTAATTGCAACTAAAATATTGCCCAGTCATAAATGGTGAAACAGTTGCAGAAGTAATTGATCAATGTATTCATAATATTCGGTCATCGGATAACAACTATAAAGACAAGATGCTATTATTTTTGACTGATGCGGCAGCTTATATGTTAAAAACAGGGAAGTTATTAAAGCAATCTTTTCCCAAAATACTACACGTTACCTCTGCAGCACATGCACTATATAGAGTATGTGAATATATCAGGGGTCATTTTCCAAATGTTGATAAGTTAGTTTTATCATTTAAAAAGATATTTCTCAAAGCTGAGACAAAAAGTTGATGCTATATTTAGCAGAAATCCAGATTTGAATATATATTTAATATAGGTATGTAATTCTGCACAAAGCCTATTGAAAAATCTATACATTTGAAGTATGGTGAACGTTTGCAATATTTTAATCACTCACCCATCACCAGTTGTGATGTGGAACGGACATTTTCTATTTTTAAAAACGTTTTAACATCTAAAATAACTAATTTGACACAGGAACACCTTGAACAAATTTTAATTGTTCATAGTAATGTTTGACAGTTTCAATGTTTCACAGAAAATACTTAGTTTTGGGTTTTGTTCTTTGTAAATTATTTTTATTCAAAATTCGATACGCAATTTCTTTTGTTTCAGCAGTAGTTGCTGCCGGTTACCAAACCGTTTATTACATTCGCTCTGTTATACATTGACAGATACATATTAACTGCATATTGCTGTGAATTGTGATTTTAATTGCTTATTGACTTTCAATTCACACTGCAACTTATTTTCCCTGCTATCCTCAGTCGGGTCGCCTTCCTTGAGCTTCTTAATCTTCAGGACTTATTCTCATGAATATGTGGTATGGAGAAAAATAATAGGTGTTAATTCAAGAAATAAAACTAACATCAACATTCTAACAAAAAATTCTACTTTATCAAGTATAAAGCAGGATTGTGACTTTATTACGCCGCAAACTTTGAGGAAAACTCGTGTAAATATGACTTGTACGTGAGATAAAAAACCTCTTAAATGAATCCCGAACAAAGATATAAATATAAATATAAACAAAATTTATCAGCTGTTATCAATTACATTACCCCCTCAAATCAAACGTCAAAATAGAAACTTACTCTATTTTCGCACGCATCAAAAACTAAATTCATGCATACAAATAACATGAAGCAAAAAACTAACCCCGCCTTCTATAGTTCTAGAACATTTAATTAACCAAAACCAAAAAAAAACATCTGATAAGTTTTCTAGATATTTTAAGATTACAAAAATATTACAAACTAATATTATGTATTTAAGAAGCTTCTGATTGTAATAGAATTATCGCTAACGACATAAATATAATATTAAAAATACATACATTCAGTTTTGTATACGTCACGTCACAAAAACTATTAGAAGAGAGACTCCAGATAGGTCATTTAATTCAAATTACAAGTTTTAAATACTCATAATAACACGTAATGAATTTTAATTACATCAACACTATCAAAAACACACCGTAATTATTCAAAATTTTAAACTTGAATAAAATTAAGTTTTATCCAAATTTCAAAAAAACACAACCTATCTGCATACAAACTACTCAGTCTCTCTGGCATGATGAAGCAGGAAACAGCAAGCTACCCCTACCTAACATAAAAATATAAATCAACATAACAACAATATATATATATATATATATATATATATATATATATATATATATATATATAGTAAACCTAATCAGTAGGCGATTAAAGGTCTGTATATTACTTCAAAATATATGTATTTAAAAAACTCTACATGTTTCGGCTATATACGCCTTTTTCGAGAGAATACAAAATATGAATGACAGGATATAAATGTCAAGTAATTAACTTAATTACTTGACATTTATATCCTGTCATTCATATTTTGTATTCTCTTGAAAAAGGCGTATATAGCCGAAACATGTAGAGTTTTTTAAATACATATATTTTGAAGTAATATACAGACCTTTAATCGCCTACTGATTAGGTTTACCATATCATACCAAGGTCACGAAGTTATTATATTTATATATATATATATATATATATATATATATATATATATATATATATATATATATATATATCTATATTATTATAACTTCCAGCTTGGCGCGAATTACGAACATCAAATAGGCCCGTGCATCCTACAGTCGTGGACAAAAATACACATTATAATAAATTGTTATATAAAACATTACATTTTTATAGTTATTTCTCTGGAATAAAATATACATAAATACAATAATCTTCATATCTTCTTTTGTTTCTTTCTTCAAGGAAAAATCCACAACAATATGTAGGTATGTACCACTTATGCAGTTGCCACACGTCTCAAATTGTTCGAAACTCACGGATCGCTTAGAGAATCAAACCTATTACGAATACAAGGCAGACGCCTATGGGCCATAATTCATCAATCGCTCGAGTCCACTCCCTGCTGATATATGAAGGCTTTTGTAAAAACTACACATGTGTTGTTGTATAAAAATTAAAAAAGGTAAATACCTAAAAAAAATTATTTATAAAATCAAAAGGTTAATTTACTTAAATGTATGTATGTGTATTGTCGCCGAATAATTAATAAGGCGTTCATTCAACCTATATTGTTAAATATTGCTTCACATTGATTCTTCGTGCTCGCTACCAAAATTCCGTAACTAGTCGATAAGGATCGCCATATTATTCTTATATTGTGGGAAAGCATTTTTTGGGATATAGCTACGCTCACCACGAAGATTTAGGTGCATAACAGCTCACATGTTTTTAGTCGAATTTCCGTCTGGCAACTGCCGTTTACAATTTCCATTCGACATACAGTTTACTGCAATGTTTCGAATCAATTTCCTCTTGCAAAAACCATTCCTCCGTGTTACTATCAAACCATTTTCGTACTCACGTCTCTTCTTATATAAATTAATCATCTAAATTACTAGTAAGCACGCACAAATATCCAAAACCTCGCGTGGTTAAACACTCCCACACGTACACTTTCACTGAATATATTGCTGTACGTCCTGCAAGCCGGTTTATATCTAAGAACAATAGCTTCTTTCTGGACATCAAGGCTTAGAAATTGCTTTCGTCTTAAATAGAAAACATCCGACTAATCTTTCTCCTTGTTATTGTGTTCAAGCAAGATACCTTTCGCAATGGCCTTCTTACAGTACCAGTTTTGTTAATGAACTGCGATAAATAATATTTCTCTCGCATAATCTACTTCGTCAGATATCATACTCATTCTTACGTCTATCTCGCAGTGTTAATCCAGGCTTTTTTAAACAAGTTAATATTCTGCTGTTGCATGTTTTAATTATTATACAAACTGTATATACATACGAATGAGTATACTTGTATTTTCCTGTCTTTTATTCTATATTAAGATATAAATTTAAAATTACTTTTAAATTGTTAAATTACCTGAATATCTAGTATAAATACGACTGAAATGAATGTTTTTGAGTTGGCACACAGATGACGATCATAGTATAAAATATAGTTTATTTTTTGAAGCTGCTGTGTCTTACTAATATGGTACATTATTAATGCCATAATTTAAGGGGCAGCTTACTTTATACTTTGTAAAACAAGATTTTAGGAGTACATCTGGAATCTAGGAATTAACTCTATTAAAAATTAGCTGTCAAAGTTTAAGTTACAATGCTTAAAAATAATTGACAAATAGTTAAGAGTTGACTCTTAAATTATGATAACTATAATTATTTAACTGTACATGCAAAAAGATTCCATCCTAATTTGAAGTAAGCTACTTTTGTACATTTGTCAAGATGGAAAAGAATGAGTAGCGATGATTTAACTTCGTTTTGGAAGATAGAACATTAACAGAAATAAAAACTGGAATGGAAATCAATTCTTAGCAATGAGACTTCTTGGTTTTCAACAATAAAGAAGTACTCAGCAGAATCTAACTGTGGTCATATTTAGATTCAATATCATTAAAAAACTTCACAATGCAGTGCTAAATGATCGTCATATCCAAGTGGGTTTGCAAATGTATATTTAAGGATTTCAGACAAGCGGTGAAGATATATTTTAGATCTCAGCCATTTGGGTGCTGCGATTGTTAACGATCCACCAAAAGCACTAAAGACTGAACATCTTTAAATAGTGTTTGGACCTTTTCCAACATAACTCGTCTAAATGTTTGCGCCGTTTGATAACTATTACTAAGATATGGATTATTACATATCTGAAGTGTGTTCAGAGTTCCACCAGGGAAGGTAATAGCTTCTACTTTTTTGGGGTTCACGTGGTATAGTAATCGCCAACTATCTCGAGAAAGGGAGGACTACAACAAGAGGATAATATGCAGCATTACTAGACAAGTTAGATACTCAAGTCGAAAGTAAACAGTCACAATTAACAAAGAAAAAAAATTATGTTTAATGACGACAACGCATCAGTTCATTTATTTTTTATTACACAAGTAAAAATATTCTGTAGTATGTTGCAAATAGCCTCAATATCCACCTTACTCGCCGCATTTAGCCCCCTAGTAACTACAAGGTATTGTCTGAAACTGATGCCTATTTGAAGACCTCGAATGTAATCATGAAGAAGCTTGCGTACCACTGGACTAAGTGCGTGGAGTTGGAATTGTAACTATGAAGAAATAAATAGTTAGTTTAGGTCACGACTTACGGTCGTGTAAATGAATTCCATTGCGATATTTCCGAATTTCTGATACACTTTTTCGTAAAAATACATACACATATCAATTGTATAGTTAAACAGTACGGCATTCATACATATGCACATATTACTGTTTAATTTGACTTTGGTATATAATTGAATTGATTCAGCTTTTGCTTGGTGAAGATCCATAATTTAAAATAGAAATAAAACTAATAGTTAAAATCTTCACTTTATTAATATCGGATCGAAAACGACAATTATTTCGCCAACACAGTGGCTTCGCCAGGTACGCATTAGAGCAAGTTTGTAATTTGCTCTAGTGACGAAGACACTGCGTTGGCAAACAATTATTGATTTGCCAACCCAGGCCTTAGATTGTAATGCGGATTATAAGTTTATTAAATAAGCATTGAATGGGGAAAATTTGACAATTGCGTTGTGTGTGTAAACATCACAGGAGCATGTGCCTGTTCAATACATCTTTATTACCTCACATTCAACATTTGATTCTTTCATCAAAACACCTTTTAAAAAATTAATTTTGTAGATGTCGCTACTGTCTAGTACATATTTCGTCAAATAACTTATATTATGAGATAGTTTGTCAATATATTTGCGATATATACGTAAAATACAACAAATTGCGTCAATAAATAGAGTTTAGTTTCTGTATCGACCAAAGGAAGGTACACATCGGTGTTTATTTTAATTACTTTACTCTAATTGAATCAATTAAGTAGTACAATAAATTACATCAATATTTTCCGGTCACGATTCAGCCCCTTAAATTGAACTACCAATAGACAAATTTCATTTAGTGAATTTAATTAATATTATGTGTATATACGGTACGTAGTCAGATAATAAGTTCTGCTACGCAAAATATTGGCAATAAAAAGAGAGAATATGTATATTAAAAAATATTTAAAACATGTTTAAACAAACTATTCAAAATGTCTTCCTTTTGAATTTACGCAAGCTTTTAATCTTTGTGACCATTCATCGATAGCTGCACGTATAATATTTGTAAGTAAACTGGCAACAGATTTTCTTATGTTCTGACTGATTTTAGACTGTCCATATTTCTGTAACAGACTGTGATGTGGCTTGGTTACTTAAGCCACGTAATGTGCCTTAGCGGCTGGCAAGGATCGCCATGTGATGTGGCTTGGTTACTTAAGCCACGTAATGTGCCTTAGTGGCTGGCAAGGATCGCCATGTGATGTGGGCCCGGCCCTGAGGGCCACATCGATGAATCTTTACGCAGATATCGTGGTAGCGTTAAATAATGCACAAGTAAAGTGGGTTTAACACAGTTTAATTAACCAACACTTATAACGATTCAACAAAGATGATATTTACATAGTTAACAAATGTAGACGGTAGTCGAAAGGAGACTAACTCACTCTCACTATTGTCGTACCGTCTGTGTATTGTGACTCTGCTAAGACTGCCTCTCATTCAGGTGGGACGCATTATATATCGTTAGAGTGATCTCATTTCGACTACATGTCCTTACTCTAGATAAACATGAGTGTTGAAAGTGTGTAACGTACCTTGAGAATGCTTGTGTATGTAAGTTATGTCGGGCGAGGCCATGTTTGGATATAATATGAATTAAACACGGGGCCGCGCCTTGACTCAGATAAAAGGTACACTGCATTACTTAATTGGGTTATTACAAGACCAAGCTTTTTCCTCTAAATCGATTCATAATTTATAATCAAGAGGATTTAAATCCTGGATGTTGGCCAACAGTTTTGGTATAATAAAACCAGCTACATTTCCTTCTAACCACCCTTGAGTACTGTTTACTTTATGAACAAGTGTTGAATCTAAGAATACCCACTTTTTATTATTAGATATCGTTTGTATTAATGATTTAACAACTCAAGTCAATATTTTTCCATGCACTGTGTCTTTTTTCTATCATTTCTTTTAAGTCTTTCTTGTTAGTAGCAAATAAATTCAAAAGTTGCAGCACGTTCCGGCATCAAAAATGTAAAATAAATATATATTAAACTCAGGGTCTGTAGTTTTTTTAGAAATTAAATTTCTTAAGTTCTGCAAAAAAGAAAATAGTTCCAAGCTTTGTATTAATTTAACAAATTTACTATTAATCAAATGAAAAAATAAAAATAAAAAAAATGAATGCCTTAAAATAATATATAATTTATAAACATACTTATTTTAATTAAACTGATTTACTTATCAATAATTTCTATATACATGGTTACCGCTGAATACCGGCCCAGCTATGCAAATCTGAAGAACACGTATAAATGTCTAACTGAAAATCAAAAAAGAAATTTCTATCAAAAGTTTCCAAATTTTTAGGGCGAAAATGTAGTTAAAGTCGCTCCATATCTTTATTTATTTCCTATTTACGGAAATACAGCTGTAATTCAGCTTCATTGACTTGCAAAAAGAGCAATATAATTCCTAGACATTGATTAGACGATACGTTTAAAATAAGTCCCTATTCATAAAAATAGTAAATATTTATATTTGGATATCAAAACATTTATGCATAAACATTCAAACGCATATGGTGCTTTTATTACCTTTTTTTTTGTGGATATCAATATTAAGCCTTCACGTTGACAAACATATGCCACAATAGTTAAAATGTGATTAAAATTAAAGTACGAACGTTCTTTTATAATAAATAATAAAACAAAAAGCTTTATGTAGGATGTTCATGGTATGTCCAATGGAAGAGATCCCTGGTTTTTAATTTTTTGTATGGAATTATTTACATATACATATATTTTTTTAATTTGTGGTGGTACTGAAAAATACCGATAGAACAATATAATGCGCCGCCAAACAGAATTACTGATGGACAACAGGGCTGGACTCGAATAAAGAAAAATCATTTTCTCGTTACTACGTGAACATTGTACCACAGTTTTCTGTTTAAAGGCATTACTGACATACCTTTCACCCCTTTTTTTCTTTGTCAATGTACACAACTAGTACTGTATAAAAATTTTTATAACCTGTACAAATAAATTCAATATTCTTGTCTTATTCTTCTGTCACTTCTATGTCAAAACTTAAATATGCTGTCGTTCGTGGCACTCTTGGTTGTCTAGCGATTCGACGTACACTGAGAGTTGGATTCTTTGTAACAATAGCTACTGCTTCTTCCTCTAAGTCTGCTGGCAGATTTACTCTTGGGTCGAAAAGATAATCACGCAGTCCGCATTCCCGAAATTGTCTGTGTACTTCCAGAAACGTTCTGTAATGAGGAATGCGCCTATCGGGAAACCGATGTCGGTATTCAATAACTGCTTGGCGTGCACTGCCGTTACAGTAGCCATACACAAAATGCATGTCGGCATACTCTTGAGAAGAAAATCAGTAAGGCATTTTGAATAAAGAAAACGTGTCCAGTCACTAATAAGCTGTTGTATGAACTGAAACGTAATGTAATCCTTTATTAAAAAATGCAACGCTAACAGCCATCTGAACATTTCTTTGTATGACATTCATGGTTCAGCACTTACGAAATAAGTAAGAACCTTCTTTATCATAAATCAATTTCCAGTACTCTTTTTTGTAGATCTCCAAGAAATTACTGTATGCACTACGACACGTGTTTATTTATTTTAGGATAACATTTTATTATGCGACTTTAACAATCACAGGCCTGCTATTGAATCGTATAACTTTTTTTAAATAAAATCATTTTTTCATGATCTGACAATCACATTCATAGATCTGTAACTTTGAAACAAATAAAAATAAATATACAAGTTTTGCGTTTTTGTTACTTGAAATGAAGTCTACTATACACTCCTAAAATTTGAACATAACGTTACGGGACACCTTGTATTTAAAACAATCTTACATGTTTCGACATATGATGCCTTTTTCATAGAAATTTGAAATATTGAACTATTGATTCTACTGTATATATATATATATATATATATATATATATATATATATATATATACATATATACATATATATATATAATAATTGATAAATTATTGGAGTTTTTCGGCTTTTATATGAAATAT
This sequence comes from Melolontha melolontha, assembly GCA_935421215.2. Taxonomy (NCBI): domain Eukaryota; kingdom Metazoa; phylum Arthropoda; class Insecta; order Coleoptera; family Scarabaeidae; genus Melolontha; species Melolontha melolontha. The sequence goes on along the minus strand of OW285237.1, from coordinate 131,638,830 downwards.
TTACAAATTACAAAGCAAATCATACGAAATTTTTTTATTTGAAAAATATGGTCTACGTTGGGACTCGAACCCAAGTCTACAGCTATCCGGGCTGTCGCTTTTACCACTATGCAACAATAGACCCAACGTAGACCATATTTTTCAAATAAAAAAATTTCGTATGATTTGCTTTGTAATTTGTAGACAGCAATGTTTACATCCCCACTTACTCTGCAATTACATACATTCTAATTTGATATTTGTAAATATTTCATATAATTTATCAATTGTTATATTTAATAAACGGCTAAGAAATTATCTAAACACTTGTATATATATATAGATATGGTAAATTCAATCAGTTGGCGATTAAAGGTCTGGCTTTACTTCAAAGTATATATATTTAAAACAACCCTACATGTTTCGGCAATGATGCCTTTATCAAGGATATAAAATATAATGTATTTTATATCCTTGATATATTATATATATATATATATATATATATATATATATATATATATATATATATATATATTAAATTCACAAGATAATTATTAATAAATTGAATCTTGGAGTTCCATTTTAATATAAATGTATTAATCTGGCCTTAATAGTAAAGACCAAGAAACTGGCTAATTCATAAATATATTCTTGAAACAAGATCGCTGAGATCTGGGTTGGAACTGATTATTGTTTTTACTTATTTTTTACAATGCATATTTTGTCCCCGCCAGTTATAAGAAAGGGAGAAAACAACTAAATATAATGAAATTGCGATGCAAATATTTTACCCTTCTTGAAGGAAAGGTATATTATATAGTTTACCAATGACATAAATGGATTAAAATAAACAATATGTACATGAACCCTTAATTGTAATATTGGCAAATGAAATAAATATTAAATACTATATACAAACAATACAATTGCTACAGGTATTGAATGGCAATATACCGAGTTACAATAAACAGCAAGAGGGCTAGAGATAAAAAACAGTATTCGAAGAATACAGAAAAAATGCAATAAATCGTAAATATCTTAAAAATATGAATACATTGAAACATTCAATATAGTAAATACAATGAATGAAATATAATAATAAAAATATACGACTTCGTAGGTTAAGTAGTAAATTTTAATTTACGACATACTTCAAAATGTTCTCAGTAAATCAAATGCTACTAGATTGACTTTTCAAATGAACACCGTTATGTGTAACTTTTATTGCAATAAAGAAATTTATTATTATTATTACTACTTACAAAAAACTTCAATATATTTATTTATAATATTTTAGTCTCTTAAATGGTTCTTAAACATGTGTACCTATATTTTATTTAAAACTTGGCGCGTAAAGAAGTATGAATAATAAAAAAAACAAATTATAAATTATATGTAATACCAACATAAAGATATAATATCACAAAAGAATTATAGGTACAGATCTTGATCTTAGCGATCAGATTTTTATTAATTTCTCTTTTATCTAGGACGTTTCATATCTCTTCTCGTTTTAAGTTATCGCTAGCTTTTTCAAAAATCTATAGCGCTTATATGAATTTTGTTAGCGCTTATATGAATTTTGTTATTAGTAGCTGTGATTCTTTCGGTACTTTGTCTAACGATAAATATCCAGTTCTGGGCGATCTATTTACGAGATTATAAATTCAGCTTGTACGTACGCCACGTATGGTTTTCTATATTTTTTCTTTTAACATTGTTTCTATAATCCATTCATAGAATTTATATGCCCTGCAAAGTAGTGATATACTGCAAAATATGTGTCATTTGAGCTTCCTTTCTTATGGTTATCACTTCCGTGTTTGTACATTATTAATTATATACTCAAATATGAGTTTTTTAGTATTATTAACATCAACAAAAATTATAACTAATGCTTATATACTACACACATAATTCCATAAATTTCAATCAACAAGTAAAAATTTATATATTTCTCTGAAATTTAGGAGTTTCTCTTTTAATAAAATTTCAGTTACAGTATTTTGGGAATTTCGTTGAAGTCTCTTCCTAATCCGTTTGAAGTTGTTTCATTATTAGTTAAGTAAACATGGAAATACTGGGAGTGTTTTTGTTTGACCTGAATCAATTTGAACTGTTTAATCGAGTGCTAAATTGGAACACAATCAATGTGTGCGTTCTTACCAGTAGAGATACAATTTGTTTTAAAAGATCGATATCAAACACTGAAAGTAAACCAAACAGAAAAGTTGTATTTATCTATTCTATTTGTCAAACAATGCGGAAATATTCTTATAACTAACAGAATATTAAATATTTACAATTAAAATTTTGTACAGAGGATTGAGAAATATTTTTTATATTTCATAAACTAATAAATATGTTTTCTTAGTAAGCAAACGTTATTAAATATCAATTCGGTGTAAGTAACATGTATTAATCACGTTGTTATCTTAATACCAATTAAGAAAATACGTATACAAGATGTGTTGTCTTGATGTTGGCCCATTTATATCACTTCCTACTTAAGTGATACAAATATTTTGACATGCAATCTTTTATGAGATTAATAAAAGTGAAAGACCGAAAAAGAATGGCAAAGCGTGACATTTGGAGGTTATACTACTTTGAAATTAAACGGCTCTGTGTAAACATGATATTTAACAACGAGCATTTTTGGGCATTCCTCTGCAATTTCACACATAAATGACAACGAGCAGATAGCTTCAATGAATAGAAAATGAATAGTCACCTGTAGGTGACTCACTAAAGCGTTAAAACAACTATTACTAACAAAAAAAGAAGTACGATTGTATACAATATTATAGAAAAAGATGTTTTCACATTGTTCACGCGATTTCAGCAACTCTGAAAATTGGTGTAAAAAAATCTCATCCATTTTGTACGATCATTTTGGGTGTACGTAAACCATATGCTTGTTGACAAATCGTGCCAATTTCAGCAAACCTACTCTTGCAGCTTCCCCTTGTTGGCAACATTGTAACAGACAACGAAAGTTGGATATATTCGTATGACTCCAAATGAAGCGCCAGTCCACTATTCAAGTCTTTATTTTTAAGACTCTGCTCTGACGAAAGTTGTTTGCCCAGAAGTTCTTCAAGAAATTTGTAATAATTCAAGTATAACTTGCGCGGAATGGGTTTTATTTTGGCAAATAAAGAAGTCGATGCTTTTAAAAGGGATATCATGAGGTACCCTTAGAAAGAATAAGAAATGCTTTTAAAACTAGGTTCTTCAAATTCAAAATGTATTGGTTGTAATGAGGAGTATTTTGGAAAATATAATAAAATATTGTTCCTCGTATAAAGCTCAATATTAAGAGAATGTGCAGTAAAGAAGAATAAACGCAAATATAATACTTAAACTACTTTGTTTAAAACTTCATGTAATGTTTAAAAGAAAAATGTGTTAGTGATGTCGGCATTATTTTTGTTATTACATGAGCAACTATTTATTTAATAACAAACTTGTGAAAATAGTATTTGCTACCCTAACCGCATTAGATATTGAATAACACCGTCGCAAATATATTATACCATAATATATTTCCATAACGGATTATGACTTTTGACTAACGCGATTTGCGAAATAATTATTGTAAAAGGGCCTTCAAATATTTACAACCCCCTGGGGATCATTAATATGTAGTAAAAACACTACATATACTTAGTAGGTATATAGATTAACTATGAAAACATAATTTCAAGTATTGGCTATTATTAAATCAACGGATCTAATGGCTGAAGGGCGCAAGTCGTTGGTCCATAATTTGAATCTCGGAATCAGCATATGAGACCCACCCCCCTCCCAACCTTTAAATGTTAGAAAGAAAAAGTCAAATCAACATTTCTACCCTCTTACGGCGAGAAGGTGAGTAATAAAGCCACACCATAGAGACACCATGCACAGTATATAATAAATAGATACATATTAGTTGTTTTCTATTGGTTAATAGTTACGAAACAGTATATAGGTTTGGATAAACTTTAAGGTTATGTCAGCAACTGTATCATGGATCATTGAACTATATACTACGTAACTGGATCGGCCACTGTGCTCTCAAAAGTATATACATATTTGAGGCAGGCGCAAAGAGACGCCGGAGGGCTTACTATTTCTTTCTAACTAGTTTCTATTTCTATCTAACTAGTTGTCATTACCAAAACGTGTAACAAGTGTTCATTTGAAAAGTCAATCTAGTAGCATGTGATTTACTGAGAGCATTTTGAAGTATGTCGTACATTAAAATTTACTACTTAACCTACGAAGTCGTATATTTTGACAGTTTCATACATACAAATAAATAACAAATATTGAAAATGTTGTCCTTCAACATCAATGCACTTTAAAATTATCCGTTCAAAATTTCTGATGATATTCTGCAATATTACTGGATTGTTATTAATTTCCATGCATTTCTGTTCGATTCTCTGTAGCATATCATTCAAATTCAATATAGGTGTTCGAAATTTGTTATTGTTTAGATAAGGCCACAAAAAGAAGTCGCAAGGTGTTAAATCGCATAAATGTGCAGGCCTGGCAATTTCAGTATTTCGACTAATTATACGCTCATCAAAAAATTCTCTTAAATAATCCAATCTGCAGTACAGTGACAAGATGCTCCCCGCCTTGTTGGAAATATGCATTTTGAAGTTCATCATCATGCAACTGATTGACAAATGGTTGTAAATTTTCCGTACGGTACCTTTGAGCAGTTAACGTTCCCTGAAAAAATATTGGTCGAATGATTCGTCTTTGGCTTATTGCTGCCCAAACACCAATTTTCTCTGGTTGTAGCGATTCTTCATTAATTACATGTGGATTTTCACTACTCCAAATTCTTGTATTTTGTGAATTTAGGTATCCCGTTTTATAAAACCATGCTTCATCAGTAAAGATGACTCTTTGCGAAAGTTCTCAATTATTGTTCATATTTACAAACCAATTACAAAACTGTAGTCTACGTGGGTAATCAATTTCTAACAATTCTTGTACTGCTGTGACACGGTATGGATAAAGTTGCATATCTTTTTTTAATAACTTGTGAGTTGTACCAACAGAAAGGTTTATTTATTGACTCAAATGTCAAACAGATGTTTGTGGTTCATTTTCCATTATTTCTTCAACACGATTGACAACTTGAGGTGTACGTTTCTTAACTGCTCCGCTGCCTGATTTTCTTAAGAGACTACCAGTTTCAGAAAAAAGTTTTAAAGTTCTATCCAAAGTATTCTTAAATTGTATATAATCTATTACAAAATGTGGAAACTCAACTGGAAATTCTACCATGCAATCTTGAACTGAATATACCCATAAACTTAAAAAATTTTTTAGTCCAGGCTTATTTTCGAAGTGGTAATAAAATTGATCTTATTACCACTTCGAAAATAAGCCTGGACTTAAAAAATTTTATGTTCTAAACTGAAAGCCATTTTAAAACTGAGAAGCAGTTTTAAAGCAGTATTTAAACCAGAATCGACGCACAATTATTTTATGCACTAACTGATATTTGTGATTGACATTATCAAATGTCATTTGGATTTACGTTTACGGAACAACAAACACATACTAATATATTTGCGTCTTATTCTATCAAAATTTCAGAGTAACCTAGATTGACTTTTCAAATGAACACACGTTATATTAGTGTATATTTTTTTGTTCATGGAAAAGATATTGATATAAGGCAAAAATACACGAAATTATTTTTTCATATGAATAATTTTATTTCATAATTTATGGGTTTTATAATTTTATTATACTTAGATAGTGTCATCAATAAACGTTAGTACTACAAACTATAAATTGGACTTCTCCTTTTATCGTTAAGTAAGTATCTTCGGGTATAAAATAGCATTAAAATTTAAAAAATGAACCGTTCTACGGCATACATATATTTTTAATCTATCATTGTGTTGTAATTTGCAACAATAATAATAATTAAATGCGCAAGATTCATTGTATCACACTGAGTAAGAGTCCTCGCACTTGCGGGTTGCATATATTTAGCATTAGCCTCACTACTTTTGAACCGCGTCCCTTCCAGTTGCGTATACTATAGTTCAATGCAAGGATGTAGTATAACGTGTGTTCATTTGAAAAGTCAATCTAGGTTACTTTGAAATTTTGATAGAATAAGACGCATTTATATTAGTATGTGTTTGTTGTTCCGTAAATGTAAATCCAAATGACATTTGATAATGTCAATCACATTTGTTATTTATTTGTATGTATGAAATTGTCAAAATATACGACTTCGTAGGTTAAGTAGTAAATTTTAATTTACGACATACTTCAAAATGTTCTCAGTAAATCACATGCTACTAGATTGACTTTTCAAATGAACACCCGTTATATGGATCATAGACAATATAGATAGCGTACATCTAACAAAAGCAGTGCATTCAATTGACTCCAATATTAGAGAGAGAAACTACCGAGTGAGATAGAGCTAGTACTGGCAAGGAACGGTGCGTTCCCTATTTAAAATACATGTGCGATCGACCAGGACAGGTAAATATACCTGCGGCATATACTTACCTAGTTGTTTAACTGTAATACATTTATCTAGTTACTTATCCGTGGATTTGTTTTTATCTTTATAAAATAAATATTGTGTTACTGAATTGCAGTTTTAATTTAATTTACAGATGCGGTATACGGAATATACAGAGTACAGCTTTAAAAAATCCGAATGAGTATGAATTAAATGCACATGTATTTATAGGAAGAAATTAATTAAATAATTACTTAATAATAGATGGCAATAGAAAACACATGAGTAGTAAAACACAACTATGTACATTTAATAACATTTTAGTTTTATTTTTCATTCTTCTTGTTTTTGTTTCAAAGTATTTAACTATGTGTTTCAGTTGCAAATTAATTGTATTTTTGCGAAGAAATGTAAATATTGCTTTCTACATTTTACGACACAAATTATTCGAATTTTTTAATAGAAAAAAATTTCGCCCGGGCGAATTTTTTCAATTAAAAAATTCGAATAATTAGAGTCGTAAAATGTAGAAAGCAATATTTACATTTGTGTTTCAGTGTTTTAACTACTTTCTGAGATGTTAACCAATATTTGTTTCTTTTTATGAGAGCCTCTAAATGTAGTGCCCCTCAAAATCTCTAAAGTAGTGTGGTTCTGTTCTTTTCCTACAATATAAGGTTTATATTTTGTATAATGGATAATATATTTACTTGTTACCTTTTCCTTTCATTAAAATTTTTCTTTTATATACATTGGGAGCTTGAAGCCTCAACAACCAATTCTTCCGCATGTGCTTAAAATCTTGTATTTTGTATTTCTACAATTTCTCTATTGTGTAGATAAATTCTCTATTTGGGTGTGTTTGTTGGTATAGAACCTTTCTTCAAGATTCTACTGCCATGGACTTTTACTTCGTAATCATTTGCACTAAAATGGGTACTACAACTACCAATTACTGCTGTTTTTGAAGGTTCAAAATAAGTACACTTACCTATGGTATTTTGTGTTACTATTTTTAACAAAACGGTTTGTGCAACCGTAAGCGGAACACGAAATCACCATCTTTTACACAAACTATAACGCAAAATAAAATTATTACTGTTTATATTAACGATAGATACAAACAGGTGTAACTTTACTTAATGCAATTTCACCACGTGCTTAAAATAAAACTGATTTAACTATTGAAAATATTCACTATTCTGATAGTGAATATTTTCAATAGTTAAATCAGTTTTATTTTAAGCACGTGGTGAAATTGTTCGTATTCTGATACGAACTCGGAATGTTTGCCAGTACTAGCTCTATCTCGCTTACAATTTTCTCTCTCTAATGTTGAAGTCAATTCGTAATACGCATAGGCAATCCATATACTACATCCATGTACTGTATATTAGACGATGCAGATAAATATACTTTTGAAATAAATTCTTTTGCTCTCAAAATAGTATCAAATATATTTATATATTGTTATGATACAAGGTTTCTACATGCCGTATATATATCCCTAGAAATAAAAATAAGATTATTAATTTACGTGAATTTAGATTTAAGTTTAAATTTAGTATGTAAGAATATGAAGTTTCGGGAGTCCGGTATATACAAGGGGGTACTCATATATATTCTCAGCCTACTATTGAAAGAATTTAAAGATGGGAGAATATTTTTTTATTCAACATCGTTTCCTCTTAAATTAATACATTTAATACAGCGACCCTACACCGCCGTTAATCCTTTAAAAAAAAATATTTTTCTTGGTCTGCAAACCAACCCTCCACAGCTTCTATTATCTCTTCGTTACACAAAAATTGACGTCCTTTAAACTTTTTTCCATTGAGGGTACAGATAATAGTCTGAGGGGACTAAGTCTGGGGAATAGGGCGACTGTTCCAGTAATTCGAACCCTAGATACCGAATTGTATTCATGGTAATGCGCAATTTGTGAGCAGGGGCTGCAAAAACACACCTTTCGCTAACATGCCACGTCTTGTTTCCTTATTTTCTCTCTCAGAGTTAGTAATTTTCAGAGTGGTTAGTAATTTAGAATAAGAATTTCCAGTGATGGTCTGACCCTTTTTTAGTTAATCGATCATAACTATTTCACGGATATCCGAAAACTTTGAAGTAAGAACTTTTCCAGCGAATTTTTGAACTCCAAACACTTCTTAGGATTCGGAGAACCATGATGCTTCCACTCCATCGATTGCTGATTTGTTTCTGGGTCGTAAAAATGGACATATTTTTCATCTATAGTCACAGGACGGTTCAAAAAATCTGGATCTCTTTCAAAACAGGAATCGATTGACCCTGATGCTTTCACTCTTGCTCGCTTGTGTTCGGCGTTCAAGCTTTTAGGAATCCATTTTGCAGAACTTGATGTAAACTATATGATGGACGCGTTTACATGGAATCATCTTTAGTGCCTCAGCTATATATTTCAACCCAATTTGATGGTCTGATAATATCATGTCATGAACTGCGTCAATATTTTCGGGGGTGGACACCAAAATTGGTCTGCCTGGTCGCTTCTCATCTTCAACAGAAAGTTTTTCTTTTTTGAATGACGCAATCCGATATATATATATATGATGGGCATTGATCGCCCCATAAGTTTGTTAAGCATATCTTCTTAAATTTCCTTACTGCTTAACCTGTTCAAATACAAGTATTTGATGATATCCCGATACTCCAATTTATCGATTTTCACATTTGCATTCAACATGCTTTCTTTCAAAATTTACTTCACAGCAATACTTCAACTTCTTGACGTAAGATTTTACAGTGACATTTTTAAAATGTTATTATTTCTTGCTATTATAACGATATTTTGTTTTGTTCAAGGAAAATGGTCTAGGCTAAATAGATATCAATACCCTCTCGTAAATATATGTCAAATATTAATTAAGTTAATTTCACGGTATTTAGTAATATTAATTAAAAATCTACATTTAAATTTCAGTCATAATATTATTCATCAATTTCATCGTTAGTTTATATTTATTTAACTCAATCAATATTATTTAATTGTATTGACATTTATTTTAATTTGTACCGTTTAAAAAATATAAGGGCAGGAGTAGTGCATCTTTACGCATGCGCATAATAGAAAAAATATCGTTTAAAACATCAACAATATGTACATGAAAATTAAATACAGTATTTTTAATGAATGTCAAAACGTTAGTAATCAAATTAACTTTTATAACAAATATAAATTTAATTTTTTTAATTGTAATACTAAACAAGGCTATGGAATAAAAAAAATAAGTGATGAATAGCGTCGATACCTATATTTACACACGAAAGCGTCCCTAAATTTAATCTCCGCCTTAAAATTCGAAAAACTCCGTTTATAAGTAAATTACCTACCGAAATCCGATTTTATTTATAGTGTACAAATTAATTCTACACGCACAAAAATAAGTTTCAAGATTACGAAGAAAATTGAGGTTAGAAAATATACCTTCTATCCTTGTCCATCTATAATATTCTTGAACCAAGATATCACGTTTCCAGCACATCTAGAATCTCTCAACAAAGCCACCATTCCAAGACCTAGAAAATATTATTAAAGAATTTTATAATCACAATTTGCAGCTAAAAGTACCAATTTAATATCGTTTAGATACACAAAGATCTAGCCAAATTATTCATTCAAATACAGATGTTAAACATTACCTTAATTAAAGCGGGTAATTTTGAAGTACGGGTTATTAATACGTCTCGGTCCACGTACGAAACGAAAAGAAAGACAACAACCAACAGGGTTGCCAGGTGGTCAGCGCGTTTTTCGGTAGAAAGGCTCGGAATTTTTCGATCGATTGCGGAAAAGTTCGGTAGATTCAATTCAAACAATCTAATAAGACGAAAGATTTATTAAATAAAAAACAGAAAGTTTTATAACAAAAAAAAAATGTATTTAAGCGTACTAAATAAAATATAATTTCTTAAAATTAGTTAACTTTCTGTCGTCGGATATAAAATACTGTTCACTAGTTGACTAGTTTCATTTCAAATAAAAATATGTACATTGCCACTATCTGATACCAATCTTTTTGTAAGAAGCAAAGCAGATATCGTGTTTCTCTCTTTTGTTTTCATGATATTTATGGTCGAAACCACCCTTTCGACAGCTGCCGAAGAATGTGGAAGACATAACATTTGAAAAACAAAACTGGTTAATGTGTGAAACATTTTCGATCCGTTTCCGAATTTCATTTCGTTTATTTCTTTCCAAAAAATGCACACATCTTCACTTAACGATCGTACATCCGTGTTTCTCAGTAAACGCCATTCGTTATCCAACAACTGTAATTGTGACGCGTCAATATTATGAGAAAATTTAGCAGCTATTGTTGATATAGACGATATAGATCCTGATTTAACAACCTCAGGATCCAAAAACTGTGAAGATTCAAGAGGATTGTCTTTTAATGGAAATCTCTGAACTATCTGAGAGCAAGCCTCAACATAAAAATCCAAAGATCGAATTCTTATCAAATGTAATTGTTCAGAAGTTAGTTTAGCGCTTATAATAGTTTCATTAACATTAGCTCCAAAGTACACGTTCTCAATAGGAAGATAATTATGAGGATTTTTGAAATCGATTTCTTCCAGTGAAGTGTTTATATAAAACAGTCAAATATAGTGCGTACAATATTAGTAACGTCTCTGTATATTGTATGAAGTTTAACTGATTGTGATTGCATGTTTCTGTTCAGATTATTAAAATAAGGCAATACAAAATCCAAAAATTGCAAATATAACATAGAAGTCGGATCGTTTAATTTTGTTAACATATTTTCTGCTGCTAAAATATCATTTCTAGCAACTGCATCAGTAAAATACAATTGTAAAGGGCGGTACTGCTCCAAAATTCTTACGTACTGCTCCAAAATTCTTACAACAACAGAATGAACAGACAGCCAGCGTGTTTGTGATGGATGTCAAATTTTGTGAATCCTCACATTACAAAAATTTTGAAATTCTGAAATTTCTGCTATTCTCTTTGGACTAGAACTGAAATAGTTACATATATCGCGAGTTAAATCTTCGACAAATCTAGGTAGTTTGCGACTAGCGTAACAAGCACATAAATGAAAAGAATGACAGATGCATTTAAAACTAAATAAGTTTGAAACATCGTTTTTTAAAAAAGTCATTAAAGATTTATGATTTCCTATCATTACGTTAGCACCATCAGCGGCGAAGCCTAGTAAATTATCCTTATATGGAATTTTATTATTTTCCAAAAAATTTTTAATATGATTATTTACACGGGCGTCCTCAAGTGGTGTGCAAGGGGTGCAAAAAACACGGGCGGCCAAAATTAGGGGCGGCCAAATTAATTGTAGAGTAAAGAATATCTTTAAAGAAAACTCTAGAGACAGCTGTAATATTATGAAGTGTTAAATAAACACTACAATTACTTTACCAACTACTGTTTACATTTTTTTTTGTCGGAATCGCAATGAACGTAAAAGCGAAAACGCAAAATTTGTAAACAAGGGTTATTATATTTCGAGCGGCAGCGCGCGGCATCGGCATATATCGAATTACACAAATAAATATCTTATCTGGAACTTCTGGAAAAACAATAACTTTTATTCCTTCTTCGAACCGAATTCTATTGTAATTGTCTGCACTTTTCCAGAATTTTATAATACTACTTATAAATAAGAGATCCGAATAGCCGACCAGCATTATTCATTAACAAACTTACGCGTTGTAAACAGGCCTGGTTGTAAAGTTATAGAGGTGTGCTGTAATACTTTGGTGAACTAGACGTTTTAAGCTACACTCTGTGCACATTTGTGAAGAATATACATTAATTATATATACTATATCCGTAGCAGTGGCGGTTTCTCCTATTGTTTGCAGGTTTGCACAACCTCCAAAAATAATAATTGTATCTACATTTTTAAAATTATAAATTAAAGAATTTATACTATGTCACAGAATAAATTAACTATTTATAATGTAGACTTCTATGTATTATATTATTTCCTTTTGGTGTCTAAACATGTAACGCAACCGTTTGTAACTAATTCCATATGATTGTTTGTAGACAAAATGCAATCCAAATATTGAATGAATAACGTAAACAAACGTTGTCGCACGTTTTTTGGGTATATCTCAATTTCACAGCCCCGCGTTTGCAGAGTACCGCACAACCTCTTGGAACAGATGTTTTTTGTGCTGGGCAAATAAAAACAAACCTAACTTTGGCAAGTTTTATTATATGAATAGATATCTTTGTGTGGATTTTATATTCTACACCACTTAAATTTAGAATTCCTTTAAAGAATTTTATTATTATTTTTATAATACTCTTGGAAAAAGAGACCTATTTATTTATTTTCTTGCGGTCTGTAATTTTTTGGGCCGATGCGATGTATATAGATAGTAAGTTCTTTGTTCAGAAAAAGACCGCTGCTCTGAAGGCCATTGTATTATGATTATGTATTTTTTTTTCTGATAAGAATAGGTATTTGTTATTTTCTTCCTCTTTAGTGAATGGAGTTTCTTTGATATATGTATGAAACAATTTTCAATTGACTACAAAGACGATTCATTTGACTATTTCTTTTTTATTAAATTTTAATTGTAATTTCACACATTTTAAGAATTTTAGTTTTATTTGATATAGGTAATAATATATTATATAAATTGAGAATCATCAAGAATATTGGAAAATGTCAACTTTAGGAAATATGATAGTGACAATAAAGTTAAAGATTTGCGACAAATATGTTAAAAGGTATTATATTCACAACCACAACATTTGCAACCCTCACATTTTTTAAGCACGAGCCGCCACTTATCCGTAGATATATTATAATACTGACTGGCTATTTGAAAAAGTAAAGTTTCGTATAAATATCAATAAGGGATGAATTTTGCAATTTTGGAGTAAATATAAGAACAATTTCTAATACAATTGATTATGCAGGTACTGTGCAACTAAATTTATCATGTCAACGAGAAAAACAAAGAGGCTTTCGGGTTCTCAGTATCGAAAAAGAAAATTAGAAAAAGAAGAAGAAAGGAAACAGATGGCGGGAGCGTTTAAGAAATTTCTGAAGACTGATGATGTTCCTGCTGCAATCTTCGAAAGGCCTTTGCCTCATACAACTCAACCGGATATGGACAGTAGCAAAATTAAGTATCACTTTGAAGTCACTTCAGTAGATTTGCCATCAACATCAACCTCAACGGAAACACCATATTTGCCGTCAACATCAACCTCAACGGAAACACCAGATTTGCTTTCACAATCTACGGCAAGTGAATCTCAACTTCAAATTGTAACATCAGAAGAGGAGAATTTAGTATTATCTGAAGACCATAATGAAGTTATTGAAGATGGTGGCAAGTATGGAGATCCAGCTACATGGAAGCATCCCATACAGTCCACAGTAAGACGAATCATTATTGAAAATGGACCAGTTCAGGTTACCAAAAAAAAATATCCAGCTGACCTAAAAGGTAGGAAATTCTCGAAAAATTTTTATAAACGTACTTTAAAAAACGGTGAAACAGTAAATAGATCTTGGTTGATTTACTCCGAAAAAAATAATTCTGTGTATTGATTTTGTTGCAAACTATTTTGTATTGATGATAAGAAAATGAAATTAACTAGTACAGGTTTTAACGATTGGCAGCATCTCTCTAACCATTTAAAAAGACACGAAACTAGTTCAACACATATAAAAAATTATAATTCTTTAGTAGAGTTAAAGGAGAGCTTGCAAAAGGGTGTTACAATTGATGCAACCAATCAAAAATTATTTGAAATGAAACAAAGATATTGGTTCAATGTTTTGGAAAGAATGTTGTATATTGTGCAGTTCTTATCAAGACAGTGTCTTGCATTCCGAGGAAAACAATCAAAATTATTTCAGCCGAACAACGGCAATTTTTTTAAATTGCTTGAAATGTTGTCTAAATTTGATCAAGTTACATCAGATCATCTCAAAAAAGTTGGTCAATGTAAAAACACAAATAAAAGTGCGGTTCTCTATGTTGGACCTAGAATTCAAAATGAATAGATTAATATTATGGCCAGTGCAGTAAGAAACAAAATTGTAGACGAAATTAGGAAAGCAAAATATTATAGCATTATTTTGGACTGTACACCTGACAAAAGTAAAATTGAACAAATTAGTCTCATAATCAGATATGTTGCGATTGAGAAGGTTAATGTCGAGATAAAAGAGAGTTTTATTGCATTTTATCCAGTTACTGATACAACTGGTAGAGGTCTTTCTGAATTTGTGTTAAATGAATTATCTAATCTACATTTGGATATGGACAATCTTCGCGGACAGGGTTACGACAATGGATCCAATATGAAAGGGAAAAATTGTGGTTTACAGAAATTAATTCTAAATAAAAATTCAAGAGCATTTTTTGTTCCCTGTTCCTCCCATTCTCTAAATTTAGTAGTTAATGACGCAGCAAAAGCATCTAATCAAATTGTTAATTTCTTTTTAACTGTTCAAAATTTATACAACTATTTTTCATCCTCTACACAACGTTGGCATATTCTTAAAAATAACATAAAATCTTTAACCTTAAAACAAGTGAGACAAGGTGGGAAAGCCGCATAGATGCAATAAGGCCTTTCATCCATGAAATGGGAGGAATTTATGATTCACTAGAAGAAATAGGTAATGATAATTCCAAAGATGCTAGTATGAGATTAGAAGCAATAGCCCTTGCCAAAAAAATTCAAAATTTTAATTTCATTTGTTCTGCATTTTTTTGGTATGAACTTTTGCTAAAAATTAACGTAATAAGCAAACAGTTACAAAATAAACAAATAAATCTACAGAGTGCACTTTCACTGCATAAGAATTTAAAAACGTTTATAAAAGAATGTCGTACTGATGAATTTTTCAATTACATAATAGAGCAGTCTAAAAAAATCGCGGAAGAAATTGACGCCAATTCAGAATTTGAAGTTCAAGATAACATAGTTCGCATTAGAAGAAAAAAAAGAAATTTTGATTACGAAGCACAAGATGAACCCATAATAGATAAAAAACAACAATTTAAAGTCAATTGCTTTTATATTGTACTTGATCAAATTTACAATTCATTAGAAGAACGGTATATACAAACACAGAATCTTAACACAGAATTCGGATTTCTGTACAATTTACAATATTATTCTCAACCTGAAAATTCAAGTGAACTCTTAGGTCTTTGTAAAAATTTAGAAACAAAATTAACAGATATCAACACAAATGAAAGTGACATAGATTTCTTGCAACTATATGAAGAAATTAGATCCTTAACTCTACCCGACATTTCTTCAAATGACGTTGGCTCCATTTTGAATTACATTGTTGAAAAAGGTTTTAATGAAATTTATCCAAATTTAACAATAGCTATTAGAATTCTCCTAACATTACCAGTCACAGTTGCTTCAGCAGAACGTTCATTTTCAAAATTAAAAATAATAAAAAATTATCTTAGATCCACAATGGTGCAAGAGAGGCTGTCCAATCTATCATTATTATCAATTGAACATACAATTTGTGAAACTTTAGATTTTTCAAATTTGATCAAAGAATTCGCCAATACCAAAGCACGAAGAGCAAAATTTTAATTAGATTATTTATATGTTACCTATGTGTTATGTATATTGTATACGTAAGTATTATTAATTTTTGTTTGTATTATTTGTTGTCAATAAAATTAAGAAAAAAATTTTTTGTTTCATTTAAGAAAGGGGGCAGCCAATTTCTTTTTGCACACAGGCGGCTGAGTTCATAGGGACGCCCCTGATTATATAGAGTACTAGAATCCGCTCCTGAAAGTTTAATAAGCCCGAGAAAATCATCTTCTATTTTATAACTATCATCTAAATATCTAACTACTAAACACAGATGTTTTTCGGTATTTCTATCGGTAGATTCGTCTACCATTAACGCGAATTTTCTTGTTCGTAGTATGGTACATAGAGAGTCGAAACTGTGTTGTCCGAGGATATTCTTTACAATGGCTGTGGATTTTGTTCTTCCACAAGTTAAACCTTTGGCAATGTTGGAATCATGGCAAATTCTTGCTACAGTTTTAACCAAATGGTCCATGACAGAAAATGGCAGATTGTGTTCTACTGCAAACGCACTCAGTCGTATTTCACCTGAAAATTATTAAAACATAAATAAAAAAATATAAGACTATTCGCGAAAAAGAAAAAATATATAATACAAGATCTGCACTATACTGCTCATTCTGCACTTTTCCGTTCGCATCGACGAGCCAGCTTTGGAAACGACAAATAAAGATATTGGTTCACCAGCGCGAACAAGATAGTACAGGAAGCGTAAACGATCAGATACTTTATGTTCGTACAACGATTGTAAAATACGCAAAAATTTGCTTACCCTCTTTAATATCATCATCTAATTTTCTTGTGGATGCTGCGGCAGTGACAAAACTGGTTAATGTTGTTTGTTTTGCGACAGTTCGAGCTTTTTTTGATGGTATTGTCCGTTGGCATGCTTAATTAATGCATCTTTGCCTGAAGTTATGTTAATGTCCTTCTCGCAACATTTACATTTTGCGAATCTTTTGCCTTTTTGACTCTCAAATAACCAGCCTGTAAATTCGGGTAAACTTTCCCATTCTTTTCTGTACATTTGTTCGTACTTCATTTTTTTTATTGTGCCGATACTGGTGCCTTCGCCTTCACTATCACTACTCATTTTGATCTAATACACTTTTAAAGTTTAACAACAAATTTAAAATAACGCTATAAAGTATTCCGTCTAACAGATGCGTGTTCAACACTTCAACTGTATTAGTGTTAGTACTGTTAAAATAATACCCATACGCTTGTTTTGTAATCGCCCTTTTATTTTTTCAATGATAAAGTCTTTAACAATAACACACACGTTACGTAAAAATATATTTATTTATTTAAGGAAGAGGTACGATTATTTCTTGCGGCTGCTATCTAATATTACCAATCAATACATCATGCCAACCGGGAAAGTACAGATTATTTATATTAACATAATGGTTACTTGATTACACCATCTCCTTCTATCTAATTGTCGATACAGATATATTGGACGGTGTGCGGACCGTATGCAGTCAGCATTCTAAATAATCAATGGTATTAATTACGATATTGTATTTTTATTTGGGTTTTAGTATAGTAATGATATCATTACATTAATAAAACATATCAATAAATCAACATTCTTATATCTCTATTATTATATTACGTATATTATTACGATCCTAAAACCCAAATAAAATACATTATGAATTATGATGAATCAAATAAAGAAAAGAAAACAATGACATCAGTTGCCTAATAGAGAGCGCTGACTCTATATAAAGTAAGTAATTAAAGTGTAAATTACGATATAATTTTGGTAATAGTGAAAATAATTTTATGTTTAATTTTTGGGTAGAATCACAACATAAATCGGTATATCGGTAGAAATTGTGTGAAATCGGTAGATCTACCGAAAAATCGGTAGACCTGGCAACCCTGGGTCACAACCAACGAACCAATTATAAGGAGCCAGACACGCTTTCCCACTACTACGGGACCGACCATATAATAGGAGCGGCACAGGAAATTTTAAAGTTACCATCTCAACGAAAGTATCCTCAAGACAATGGCGAAAGTGATGACACCGAAACGTCAGGAAGAAAGTTATCATTTTCAGGACGAAATATCCTGAAAACCTACACTTCAACAAATGACTGCGAAAACATTCGACGGAATTTATATATATATATATATATATATAATCAAAAATTAATTAAAATTCGGGTAAGCGGTCAATTAAAAAACTCCTTTATTAAATTACCCTATATTCCGCGACAGACTTTGTCGCTTCTTCTGGGGTAAAAAATGTAGAGTTAAAAAATAATAAAATTGACGTACAAAATATAAAAATGATTAGATCATTTTTATATTTTGTACGTCAATTTTATTATTTTTTAACTCTACCTTTTTTACCCCAGAAGAAGCGACAAAGTCTGTCGCAAAATATAGGGTAATAAAGGAGTTTTTTAATTTACCGCTTACCCGAATTTTAATTAATTTTTGATAATATATCACGGTCGATAATTTCTTTTCAATTAATTATATATATATATATATATATATATATATATATATATATATATATATATACATATATATACATACAGACGTATATATACAGGTGAGTTTTTTTGATTGTTTAGCATTGGGATCTCAGAAACTACTGGAGATAGAAAAACGCTTAAATGGGGAAAGATGCGCAGTTTTACGAGTTTGATTTAAAACTGCTTTTGTTTCTCCGATAACTTTCATGGCTTATTAGATATTCAATGAAAACTAAATTTTACGATTTTCTTTAAACATGCTTAGCATCGTTAATAGTAATTTTAGAGAAAAAGTGTTCAGACAAAAGTTTTAGATAATTTTACGTCAAATAAAACTCTGTAGCTAATTTTTTTTTTCGTTCACCATTATCGAGTTATGACACAAACTTGTGTTTTTTTAAATGGAAACCATAGTTGGTTTTGACATCATTAAAAAGCTTATTTTTTGCTGATTACAATGATATAAGGTTTGATATGGTTATTTTAAAAAATAAAGAGGATATAGACATTTTTATGGTTTTTATGGAAAACAATTGAATTTGGCACTGATAAAATACAAACAAAACGAAAACTTATTTTGAAATTTATGTAGTAATAAAATGAAAACTATAAGAACTTTTATTAAGGGCACACAACATTATTAATGTTCAAAGATACCTCCATTATTATTAATAAACAAATTGCATCTCTTCACAACAGCATTTGTAGCATTGCGGACTTTACGCCTATCGATGTTATTAAAAGCAACTAAGACAGCTTCTGCTAAATCGTCGATTGTTTCATATGTTCTTTTGTATACTGTGTAATTTAGTACACCCCACAAGAAAAAATCCAAAACTGATAAATCAGGGGATCTAGCCGGCCATTCAATGGGTGCATTTCGTCCTATCCATTGATTAGGGAAGTTCAAATTTAAATAATTTCTAACATTCAGTTGATTGTGCGGAGGCGCTCCGTCATGTTGAAACCATTGCAGCATTGCTCGGGTTCTTAAATTTAAATTATCTAACATTTCCTCGAAATCTTGTTGTAAAAAATTAAGATAACTATTGCCAGTTAGTGATCCATCAAAAATAAAAGGAGGAAGAACAGTTGATCCTATAACACCACACCAAACATTAAACCCAAATTTAATTTGTGGTCTCCTATGTTCAACGTGAAGTGGATTTGTTTGAGACCAGATTCATCAGTCCATAATATTTTCATTGAAAAGTGTGGATCGTTTTAACACTGATCTTTAAACTATCTACAAAAAGCTATTCGTCTGATGTTATCACCTTCATGTAAAGTGTGTGATACTGATAATTTGTAGGGATGCTTCTTCAACACTCTGACAATAGTGCGTTGAGAGGAGCCCATTTCTGTTGAAATTTGTCGGGTCGATGTAGATAGATTCTAAGCGACACTTGCTAATATGTTTTTTTCTCTATCATCATCCATCCATTTTTTGATTTTGGTTTAACGAACGAACCATAATCTGCTAAATTATCCCATAATCTCTTAAAAGTAGGTAGCGACGGCTGACGTCGATCAAAATAAACTTCAGCAGCTCTAGTAGAATTTTTCTGGAAATGAATGTAACATTCAACCATATCACGCTTTTCTACGTTAGGAAATTCCATAGCCAATGCAAACTTATGATTAACGGCCGTTTGCACCGCTTATAGTTAAGTTACAATTAAATTAATTAATAGTTAATTGTCAATGTTTGACAATTAACTTGACTTAAAAGTAAAAATTAACAGCTCTCACTTCTGTGACTCAACGTGAAAGCAATGTTAGTATATTTATCTCGACTGCTCCAACGAACACTATTGTAACTCAGATTTTTCGTTTTTTGAATTACAAAACACCAAACATTTTTTTTAAGTTTTTATCTTATAAAGTGAACAATCATAGAAATGTCTATATTCTCTTTATTTTTTAAAATAACCATATCAAACCTTATATCATTGTAATCAGCAAAAAATAAGCTTTTTAATGATGTCAAAACCAACTATGATTTCCATTTAAAAAAACACAAGTTTGTGTCATAACTCGATAATGGTGAACGAAAAAAAAATATTAGCTACATAGTTTTATTTGGCGTAAAATTATCTAAAACTTTTGTCTGAACACTTTTTCTCTAAAATTACTATTAACGATGCTAAGCATGTTTAAAGAAAATCATAAAATTTAGTTTTCTTTGAATATCTAATAAGCCATGAAAGTTATCGGAGAAACAAAAGCAGTTTTAAATCAAACTCGTAAAACTGCGCATCTTTCCTCATTTAAGCGTTTTTCTATCTCCAGTAGTTTCTGAGATCCCAATGCTAAACATTCAAAAAAACTCACCCTGTATATATATACAGGCTGTCCTTGAAATAAAAAGACAACGTATGAAAAATGGAAAGATGTAATTATATGAACATAAATCTAAAATATTGTGAACCAATTACGACGCGAACCCTGAAATTAAAGTCAATTATATAAAGTATGAATTTGTGTAAATTTTTAAAAGATGATGTATTCAAAAGAACGAGCTCTACGGATACTTAACGTCCTATTTGGTAGCAGTTTAGCTTTAATCGAAGAAGTATCGAACGTACGTAACAATCGACAACTAGACGAAACTTAAAGCGAGATAAACAATAACAAAACTACTCTTTTTGTTACTGTGCCTCAGGTTGAAGATATCGTCTTTTATCGTTCTTTAAATGTCTTCCTGATTTTTTTTCTCGTATATGAGAAGGAATTTTGGGGAAATATTTTGGATTCATATTCTATATAATTACATCTTTCCATTTTTCAAACGTTGTCCTTTTATTTCAAGGACACCCGGTATATATGTAGAAATATAACTTTCATAACATATTTCTCACATTTTATTTAACATATTAATCAAATAGAGCAACATTTTAGACGAAAATAGTTAAAAACCCTTTAGATGTTAATTAGTGACAAAATATAGACTAATACATTGTAACCTTATATTAGAAAAGTAAGTAAAACAGAGATATTTTGAATGATGTTTGAAGACGTACAAAAGCTAATTAATTTTAATATTATTAACGTATTATCAGAGAGAATGTAACCGATGTATTATGTGGAACGAGCGTGGGTGAAAATAACAGCGAGATGTGCGTGCTACCGCAGGTCTCGCTTCGTCGGTATTACTGCTTCATTACAGACATAATGCCGACTAGTTATGTATTTCTTTTGAATATTTGTCAAACAATAAAAAATATAATTGCTAATGTAATAAAAACATTAAAAAATTTCTTGATTTATTTGATATTACATTCTTATCCAGTAAGCCCCATAAACTTTAGGTACAACTAAGGAAAGAACAGTAACATATTGGTATATCTTTTAATGTTTGAATTTCATCACCTTTTGCTTCTACATATATACCAATATTGTGACAGAACCATTATCAGATAATAGTCGAATGTCTTTTGTTTATATTTCCCAAGATTGTGTATAGTATTGTCCATCAATAGTTATATTACTTTCTTTAAAAGTTACGATAATGTTTCTATAGCTATCCCAAAAGACAAACGCGATAGCAATAAACTTTTAAATTGTGGCATTTGTTTATGGATAATATTATTTATAATTAGACAGTCATGAAATATGGCCCTAACACTAATTTTATTCGACATTTCAATTGTTCTTGATTATTAGCTTTCCAGTCATTGTCACGTACTGCCCGTGATATTATAAACCAAAAATTTTCAATTTGTTGGTCTTTAGAAACGTGGGAATATTACAGTTCTCGGAGACGTAACTAAAATTATTGGTACAGATCATACATACCGATAGGACCAGCTCGGAACGGGCCATAAGCAGCAATAAGTGGCAACAGCGAATCCCCTCTACGCGCGGTAGCTTAAATTGCCACACATTGCAGTTATGAATTTAGTAAGACTTAAACCGCGCAAGGATATAGTCGTTTGCATATTCGTTCTGTATACGTAATTTGCCCATTTGCTTCAGACATAACAAGGTCCAATTTATTATTATTATTGTATTCTTAGCTGCTACGGAAAAGTAATTTTAAGTAATAAAAAAAACAATAACGTTTTCTAAAAGATAAAAGTAAAAAAATCAATAATTCTGCAAAATAAATTTAAATTTTAAGAAAGTCACTCAATATAGGATTCGAAAATACCTATACGCATTTACGATCCTTTCAATCGTCGAATGCGAAGGAATAGGCCGATTTACGTACTCTACAGCAAATAAATCAGCGGTTGTTCGACAGGAATTGCCGGCAAGATACCACGAAACTATTTGTACCTTCTCTGCGGTTGTATACACTGACATGATAGCTACCTTTACGTTTGCACAGCTAAATACGAATGACGAGCAATCTGTTGCTCTCGATCATCGGACTTATGTATGCGCACGCGGAGTGGCATCGTACACACGTTGCCACATCGCAATACGTTCCATACGTATATTGTTGCGTATGGCCCGTAGTGGGCTGAACCTATCGGTATATGCAAACACATTCTGTATCTGTACACATGGAAATACATCTCGTATTTTAACAATGCTCACTTCAGCCTAAGACATGTGTACGTCTGTATTACGACGTCATCAGTCTGGCTAATGAAGTGACGTTTAAGGACTCGTCCTTCGGTACAAATAGCAAATTTTGCTCGTGACATCTGACGGACTAAAGAGACTACCCGGATAATAGTGATTTCCTCTTGATAGGCTAGGCCTAGACGTAAGAAAGAAAAAATGCGTATATGGTATATTACAATAACTCGTCCCCAGATGATGGAGATATACCAAACCAACTTACTATATCAATACCTATGCCGTATTAAGCACTTGTTACAAATGATAGATATATGCAAACAGATTTTGTATCTACAATGCGGCTTACGCATTGATATACTAAATTTCTTTAGTATATTGCCGCCATTTGGCGACGAGTTAATGGAATACACCAATATACGTATTTTTTCTTTTTCATGTATAGGCCTAACCTGACGAGAGGAAATCAGTATTATCGGCGTAGTTTCTTTTGTCCGTCAGATATCAAGAGTTTATCTAGTGCTATCTGATTTGCCAATTATTCTTAAGGGCGAGCCGTTAAACGCCACTATCGGCACTTCATTAGTTAGGCAGAGGACGTCGTAAGACATAAACACGTGTCTTTGGCTGAAGTGAACGTTGGTGTATCATTTGTAACAAGTGCTTAATAGGGCTTACGCATTGATATACTAAATTTCTTTGGTTACATTATAGGCTTTAGACATTCGCAGCGTTGCTTCTGCATTGTGAGGATGAACCAGATCGGGACAGAATACATATATTCATCATTAATTTTATACACTCGTATCTACATCTGATAAGTTAAGGCTATTGGAATGTCATGAATAGCAGCATAGGAAATAGAAATAGCCAACCAAACTGTAATTTTTTTTGGTGATTTTTTTTTGCTACGATAAGTAAATTATATTTTAGGATAAAATAATCATGCAGGAAGAATAACCCAATGGTTATTCATCATAAATAATTAGTTACAGGTGTAACTATTAATACCTTAGAACTTTAATTAATTAATAATTAACTTTCAATAAATATTTAATTTCATGTTTGGCCGAAGGTATCTGTAGAGCGCGTGCAATAACACTATTAGGTACAAACCATGGGTATCAACTATTTATCCTTAAGGTCTTAGATTAAAATCTTCCGATTATGTCGATCTTCGAAGTGGATTACGAACCCCATAGTTGAATACCGTAAGACCCAAATAAGTGGGAGAATAGATTTACATATTAGATCTTCATTTTTAAGTGATAATTGAGAGTTGCGACCAATTATCCAGAGTAGCCTATAGAGTTTGAGATCAAGTTGTTTACTTCTTTTAAAGAAAGGTTTCCACATTAATCTGCTATCTAAACATCATCAACAAACGTCACACACAGAAGCAAGTCACACGTACAAAAGATATAGAAACGGCCCCGACATGCTATCTTGGGAAGCTTCAGCATTTATTGCATGGAATGTTGAGTGTTCATTTTGATATTTTACGATAAAGTGGCGATCTTCAAGATTTATCGTCAAAATTTATCGAAAGCTTGACATATGTTAATAAACACAGGGGCACAGTACTTTTTGCTTTTTTCCAAGTCTCTCAGTATTTTGTTGGTGATCTGTTGCATTTGTTGCATGATAGTTCCATGTTCCTATCGAAATCCAAACTGATATTTAGGTTCAACAAAAATTGGAGAAATTATAGCTTTTAAATTTTTTCCGGCAATTTATTTAGATAATAAGTGCAAATTTATAGGTCTGTAAAAGCTGACATTTTCAGAGGTTTGTTTTGATTTGGGTAAAATGAGAACTACTTTCTACCGAACGAAGAAACGTACGTTCTTAAAATTGCATTATAGGTTTATGTAATTAATTTTAATGCTTTTTTCGGTATTTTAAGCATTAATTTTAGTACATATTTATAAGATTAGATCCTGGAAACTTTCTAAGGTTAAATGTAATAATGATCTTGAGTATTCAGCTGGTTTTTATTTTTTCAAAGGAGGTTCTAATTGATATGGAGAAACGAGATATTCCTTTATTATATTATCTACGTGGTTGTCGAATGGGTTTGGCTGAAAAATACTTTTCAAGGTGTTTTGCAAATGTAGCTTTTGCTTGTCATTTTTTTCTTTTTCTTATTTTTTATTTTTGTAGAGTCGGTTTTCGGGATCAGTGTCCCTTTAAGTTACCCTTAAATATTGAGAAAGCGAAAGTCATATCAACATTTCTAGCCTCTCTCTTACTGCAAGACGGTGTAGTAACTAAGTCAAACAAAATTTTACATACACTATATACACTCTAAGTGTTCCTGGGGTCTTTGCAAGCCTTCAGTTTAAGACATTGGGCCGCTATACACATACAAAAAAAAATTAGCCAGTAGCTTCTGAGCGAATTGAGCTCATTTTTTTATGGCCCACGGAAGTGGTTAATAATGTATTTTTTAATACTTTGCTCAAAAAGCAGCTTCATCCTTTCGAAAAATGATCTCGTATAATCCTTTTTTGTTAGAAATTATGACAAATATGTCAACTTAATTGTGAGGTTAAACTTACAATTAGCGCTTATTTGATTTACAAGCGCGAACTTCCAAAACTAAAGTTGACTTAATTCTCATTTCATATATCACACGCCTTAATTGAAAAATTTTATTAAAATAGATAAATAAACTTTTCTCGTTAATATTGTATTATGTACCAATAAAATATCAAACTATGTTTTATATTATTTTAATAAAATTGGCTCAATATGCTTTCAATTTATATATTGCTTCTCCATTACCATTTGCTAAGGAATTATTTCACAAGAATACGTATTCGCTGTGTCATTAATGTTATTATATAGACGTTTTTCTTTTTTCGCTTATGCTGGCAACGCCTAATTTTGCATTCCCCGCTTTTAAACTTAGTTGTATATTCTATTTTAGCTTGGATATTTTATTACCACCAGTTCCTGTAAAACTAAAATCTACTGAATATAATATATGACGATACCTAGAAATAAATGGTATTAATGGTACTAACGACCTCGGTAGAATATACATTTCTTAAAACACGTTTTCTTTTTAAATTAATTGTTATCGTAAGAATAATCACTTTGAATTTATCAATATTTAGTGCTTAAGAAGAATTAAAAGTACCTAATTCATAATTTCTTTTGATATAGAAACGACTTTTATCATTACTTAGTATAAATCACTATTTAATTTTAAAATTTTTAAACGTATTTATTCATAATGAAATTTGAATGATGAGAGTAATCTGTACAAATGGATTACAGGAAAAACATCCAAGTTATTTAAATTATCTTAATTCAAATATACACACTAGATAATTATGTACGCATTAACAGCCAGTACAAATTCCGAGAATATTGCACGAGTGTGTTTCCTTGTACTATTTTTTAAGTAACAATGTGGAAATTAAAAGCTACTATATATTATCAACCGAAGATAACATCAGTAACAGGTAACTTTACGATTAGTAAGTATTTAACAAATTATTAAGACTAGCTAAAACAATGTAATTGTGTTGATAGCTTTAGACTTTCTTGTGTAGCGTAATACGTCTGCGCAACTATTTTTATACACATATGAGCAATAAGACTCATTGAAACGATTTACGATAAGAGAGTATAGTGAAAACATTTAGAGAATAGCACATACGTCATCACAAAGCTGCGCGAACAAAAAGTGCCAGGGGCGTAGGTGATTTCGAGTGCAGAGGTATTAGGGGTGATTTTTGAAAAACTTTATAATTGTGAAAATTATGTTTTTTCATAAAAGTACAATATTTATAATGAATTTAATTGATATTAGGAAAGCATTATTATTTACAGAAGTATTAATGTGAATTTTTAAATGTACCTCGTTTTGAATATTGCTGCTAGTATAATTTAAATAAAATTTACTCAATAAATTTTTCGTTTCATTAACTTTTTCATTTTAGAGAATTATTTTGAACTCAGCGTAACAGTTTAAGTTTATTTTACATTTATCAAATCATAATTATTATAATTTTAAATAGATATTGACTTATTCCAAGCTACAATAAAGATACATATAAATATTTCATGTTGTCTAGAGAGTATGCTGTTATAATTAATACAAGTTAACATCTGTAAAATGAAATTATTTAGAAAACTTTATTTTTGCCAAGTAATATTACAATACATATGCATTAACAGTGTAATACATGTATGTTAATATCAATATATATATATATATATATATATATATATATATATATATATATATATATAGTAAATTCAATCAGTTGGCGATTAAAGGTCTGGCTTTACTTCAAAGTATATATATTTAAAACAACCCTACATGTTTCGGCAATGATGCCTTTATCCAGGATATAAAATATAAATTTATATTTTATATCCTTGATAAAGGCATCATTGCCGAAACATGTAGGGTTGTTTTAAATATATATATATACTTTGAAGTAAAGCCAGACCATTAATCGCCAACTGATTGAATTTACCATATCACACCAAGGTCACGAAAATATTATATTTATATATATATATATATATATATATATATATATATATATATATATATATATATATATATACATATACATATACATATACATATATATATACACGTTTGGCCCGTTTTTACCTTAAATGCGAGCTAAAAGTCCATGTATATAAACGAACGTAGTTGCCAAGTTGAATACACAAGTGCGCAAGTACTGTTCGAGAAAAGAAGTGGGACCCCTTAAAGACAGGTCGATACGATCATTTCGATTAGTGATGTAAATATTCGGATTAATCTGATATTCGAGTATTCGGAATCGGATGATTTATATATTCGGCATATTCATCCGATTTCGAAATCTTACCACTTCCACATATATACCATTACAGTGATGTAAATATTCGGATTAATCTGATATTCGAGTGTACGGAATCGGATGGTTTATATACTCGGCATATTCAACCGATTTCGAAAAAATTTTATTTCTTAATACTTGTTTTTAAATTTAATTTTTTCTTATATGAGTATAGTTAATTCTGTGGTGCAATTACTTTTTTTTTTAATTTTTGATTGTAAACAGTACGTTATTCCCTAATGAAACCCATTATCGGTGATAAGTATTGTTTTCTTTTATTTAAAGAATATTTAATATTGTCATTATTTTTCATTATATTTATTTATTACGTATGTTTTATTATATATTTGTTATTCTTTTATTAAGTTTATAAATTTTGTTTTATGTACTTAGTCTTTTTATAGAAATAAAGATTAAGTTAAGTTTTATAACTATTATTTATTAATTTATTCCAAATTTTATTTATTAAGGTACATATATTGATATATGGACGATAAATATATTAAAAACTATTAATAGATATGCAGAATACAAAACAACGTTCGATGCCGTCTAGATTAATCCGTTGATTCCGTTGCATTGAAATATTGACCGAAGTTGAAACACAATATCGTTGCCGAGTATGAATTCGGATTAATTTTAAATACTCGGAATCATCCGAGTAGTTCGATATTCGGCATCACCGAGTATTTTCATTCGGATTATTCCATCACTAATTTCGATCATAAGAGACCAATATTGTGCATGTTGGTGGTTGCTTTCTTAATTTTTATATTATTATTCACGTTCGTGATATTCTTAATAAGTATCTGAAGTTAATATTATAAGAATTACCTACTTCACATTTATTAATATTATCATAGACTTGCGTACTGTCAGGAGCAAAGAGGTGAATTATTCGAACATTTGATTAATTGAGAAGTTTTAATTTGGTTTTTCAAGAATTCCGTTTATTTAAAAGTATATTTTAATTTCCATTATTTAGAATTATTCTTTTAGTTTATCGTACTCTTCCTGTTTCCCCAGAAATTATATTTATTGAATTTTTTCATTTTGTTTTCCAAGAATTTTCTTTATTTTTTTTATCTATTTTATTTTAAAATTTATTGCCTTTAGAAGAGCATTTTTTTTTCTCTTACTTCAATACGTTACTTTGGTTGTGTTGTACATTTACTATTTTTTACAGCTTGTATTTAATGACTGTTTACCTAAAAGATTCTCAAATTATGTTTTTTGAGCTCGTTGATAACAATATTGTACATGTGCATAGCTGTATAGTATATCACTATTACGGAATACATTCATATTCATTTGTCAATTCTCCAACAAAAGTACTGGTAAAATTAAAGTACGTTGTCTATCACATCTGCTTCGGCAAACCACTAATCTAGAAGAACATTTTTATTTCTCTAAAGGTCTACTTGCCGGATCTCGTATGTATATTTGTTAGATAGGTACGGTTTGGCAACTTCTCACGCCTTATGTATGGGAAGCCGCATACAAGATGATTGTAGACCGAACCTGTATATATACATATATAAACTAATATTTCATATAAAAGCCGAAAACCTCCAATAATTTATCAAATGTCATATATATATACATATATGTATAAATTTTCTAATGTAACATACCAAAATTTTTACATCATCGAATAAAGAATTGTAAAAGCTTTCAAAATCCACAAAAAAAAATGGGGTTGACATTTAAAAAATTATCAATGACGTCATAACTTATTCAAGGTCGACGGAAAAAACAAAATAGTAGCATCTAAATATAGCTAATAAAAAACATTAATCGATATATCTTTGCATTTTGTCAAATAATGCACAATAACGTTATTACGGGCTTGTGTCCATACTTTATGGACACAGTGTATATATATATATACCTGATTTAAATAGGAGTATGTAAAGCATTTTGAATAAAACCCATTCTTCTACCAGCATGAACCATAATCAAACGATAACCTTTCGAAATTGGTTTCTTCAACCTAAGCAAAGAATTATCTGACCATTCTTTTGATTGCGTACGTGTACTGTGAATGTAGGATTCATATGTAAATATTATGGGTCTGTTTCCATCTAGAAACAAATACAATATTTATTTATTGTCTTATTATCAAAACACTATTGTTTACTTAAATCCCATATTTTTTAGCACCTTCGATAAAGTTGTAAGCTCACCCATAAATGGTATGCCGTTCTCTATTATCTTATCATAAATTCCTGTAAAGAAATCCAGATATAATAATTATAATTTAATGTACTATTTTGCTCTTGTCTTCTACAGTAGTTAGTCTAAAATATTATATTAAAACTTCCCGGTTGTCAAGAACTCTTTTTATAGCATGTTCCATGCTTAGCCATCTTGTGGTAGATAATGTCAACATTTTTTTCTCTGCAGCATTAACAAAATCTTGCATTTCTGCAAGCTCGGCCGTTCTTTTCGCAGACACTGAAAAGGAACTTGCTACGCTGCGAACAAATTCTTCCGGGGTACGTGGCAGTTTGGAACATGCATTATTTACTATTAATGCTGAAGAGTGACAAATACAAAGGACAACAATTAATGCATCAGTTTAAGATTTTAAACTCGTCATGAAAGAATTAGCTTTCCTTAACATTACGCTAGCATTATCAGAGGAAAAACCTATAATATTTTTATAGGAATATTTTTGGCCTCTAAACAGTTTTTAGAAGCAGTAAATAAATTTTCTGCATTACAGTTTCTTGCATCAACAGTAATTAATTCTAATAGTTTATCAAACATTTTACCATAAACATCATCTATATTTAATAACAACACAAAACAATTTGTTTAGTGATATGTCGATACTCTCATCAATTAAAACACTAAAATATTTCTGTTTCAGCATATCAGAAAGTTCACGAATTTCTTTTTCGGCAATAACATTGTTTATAATATTTACAGTTTTTGTTCGCCCTAATTGAATATCATTCAAAATGTTAGAATCTGGAAATGATTGTTTTAAAAGTGGGAATAAACCACTTGAAAGCTCACTTTCTGAATGTGCAAAGTATTGTCTTTAAAGAATGTGGTAATAGTTTGCAACCCTTGAATTTTTCTAATGTTCTCCTTATGTTTGGCCGTAGCAGCATG
This sequence comes from Melolontha melolontha, assembly GCA_935421215.2. Lineage (NCBI taxonomy): Eukaryota > Metazoa > Arthropoda > Insecta > Coleoptera > Scarabaeidae > Melolontha > Melolontha melolontha. The sequence continues at coordinate 131,607,720 of OW285237.1, read as the reverse complement.
TTTTTGAAGATCAGATTTTCCACACTTCAGCTGAACATTACAGGCATCACACTTGCAAAGAAGCTTGTTTTCGGGGTGTTCCTTTAACCAACCTTTGAATTGGGGACCACTAAGCCATTTCGTTTTGAATTTTTGGAGATACTGCTTTGCTTTACCCTGAAACTTTCTTTTCTTAACAGGTATCTCAACTTGTGAAGTAATAATATATGTATATATATATAATTAATTCATAAACTTACACCTATACATTTTATTAATTACTCAGAAGGTCGTTGTTCGAGTGAGAACTTTAGCGTTAAGACTAATTTTTAAGAAATATATTGCCGTGTAAAATTTCGGGCATGGGGATATTGAAATCTAATAGTGAGCTGAGGCGGCAGTAAATCAATTAAGTCGATAGTCGCTCGCTTCGACGAAGAAACACGAGATGCCCTATTGTGCAAACATTCCCGTGTATGTTCGTATTTCTATTTGAAAAAATTACCTGCTATTTGCGTACTTGTTAGTTAGTTACCTACCTTGAGTTTTATACTCCAAACAAGTTTAATACTAGGATACACTAGATGCCACTGAGCAAAACAGTAAAAAAGTACCAAAAATTGAGAAATTTAGACAGAATAAAAGTCGAGAAATATTTTTCTTTAAAATTTCTCCAAAATTTCCTAAATTTTGAGTAATTTTCCCATTTTCCCTATTTGATCAAGAAATCCCTAAATCTAGGGAAAAAATCCCTAACTTGGCACCACTGAATGCATCATCGCATCTACTACTCCCACCATTACGCTTCAGTAGAAGTAGCGCTGCAGTTATAAAGGAATACTAAATTTACCAGAGTCGTGTCGAGCCACGCGCATTTATTAAATTTTTTTTTGATAAAGTTTTCGTGCATAAGCATTTTGTGCTTAATATTACTACAGCTGTTACATATTAAAGTATGTAAGCATATTTAGTTTACACCTGTATATACAAACGTTCTTTTTGTAACACCTGTAAATAACATACTAGAAAAATAAGTTAAAACTGTAATAATGTATTAGCTGCTGTATGTACTATATAGGATGCGACCCTTGTACGTAATTTTGCAATTTCGTTTTACATGCGTTGCGAATTATATGTTCTTTAACATGGACTAAACAATCAAAACGGCTGCGCTTTCTAGCTGGAGAATCTGGAACATTTCTAAGTAACCTTTCTCGTTTCCGTAATATATTCTGCAAAAATATGTGCAAGAACAAAGTAAACGAAATATAAAAAGACATTTTAAAGTATCCAAAATAGTTCAATTGATGACAAGATGCACTAAAATACGTATGCAAAATTTGGGCACGAAGAATCGTTTGACAATCGTAATGTCAGTGTTTAACATATGATTTTAAAGCAGGTCCGCCTATTTAAAGATAGAGTAGAAAAGAAAATAATATTTCCAAAGATATAATACTGATTAAGACATGTTTACAATAAAAATAACGGAAACGATTATATTAAGGTTAATAAAATAACTAAGTACCCGCAAACTATTAATAATGTTTGTTCAGCTATGCAGATTAAGGCAATAATATTGAATACAAGTTTTAATATTACAACTACATTACTGTAAATGTAATGAATTTGAACACTAGATAAATAAACTTAGTTTTATAGTTTGTTTTTTTTTCCCTTAAATAATTAATTAATTGTACTGTGTCGGCTCTCAGTGAAACACTATAATTAATAAATTAAAACAATTGGTATAGTTTGTAATATCCTGATGATGCCGCAAAGCGAAATTGTAATAGAAAAGTAAATAAAATATAATTTTGTGAAACTATACTAGGTATGTTTTAATTTCATTTATTAGTTTTCTTAAATCTTTTATACTTTCTACTATACCTTTAATACTAGATTGTGGAAACTGATAATTCTTATTTATTATAGATTTTCATTCTTTTCAAAAGAAGGGATATTATAAAATATTCGAAGAAATTCCTTAATATATTTACTTTATTTCTAATATCTAATATAAGCCCCATTATGTAACCTGATATTTTTAAATTACTGTAGCTTTTTTTTATCTAACTGAATATATTTATATGAAACAAAATTAGGTGATTCAATTTAAATGAAATTATAGTATTATTTTCAAAATAAATAAATTCTACATTTTGTAATATGGATAAACTTTAACATTAATGATTAATGTTTTGAAATAGTAGATCTCTTTTTTTTTTATTCAAATTTACTATACCTATCTTATTTCTATATTACTTATCATATAAACAAATCTTTACTATTTTGTGTAAGCCTCTTATTCAATTACTTGTACAGCCTTCGAGATATCCAAATAAACGTCCTGTCTATTTAGCTCTCTTCTAAAAAAAATTTCAGGTGTTTCATTTTTCTCCATATTTATAAACTTATCCTATTCTGGTCCTTATTTATTTTAATATATTTTTCCAAATGTATATTTTATATGTTTAAGTAGGCTGTCTTCTTTTAATCCATATTTAATACATATTTAAATTATCCAGTATATAATATACTGTATTTAGATTACGTTAGCTAATTAATTTTATTATAATTGTTTGTTATTTATTAGTATACATAACAAAGTATGTACATTCTTATTTTAAATATACAAGGTTACCGCTGAATAGCGACAAAGCTATGTGAATTTGGAGAATACGTATAAATGTCTAACTGGAAATTAAAAAAAAATTTGCAATTCATCTAAGATTTTCAAATTTTTAGGGCCAAAATGTAATTAGAGTCGGTCCATATCTTTGTTTATTCTATATTTACCCAAATACGGCAGTAATACAAGTTCATTGACCAACAAAAAAATCAATAAAATTCCGAACGATACCGTCAACAATAAGTTCCTATTCATAAGATAGTGAAAGTTGTTTTCTTACAAAAGCATACTCGGCCGCACATATGGCGATGCTAAATTATTATGTTTATAATAAAACAAAAATCGTCATAAAACAAAAAGCTTTATGTAGGGTGTCCATGGCGTGTCCAATGGGATAAATACCTGGTTCTTAATTATTTGCATATAATTTCCTTTTCTTTAATTTTGTGGTGGTACTGACAAATACCTATAGAACAATATAATTCGTCGGTAAAGAGAATTACTAACGAATTAGAGCTGGAAGCCCGTATTTTCGCCCGTATATTTAAATGCGACAAGGCCGGACTCGAATAAAGAAAAATAATTTTCTCGATACTAGATGAACATTAGACCGCAATTTTTTGTATGAAGGCGTTACTCATATATATCTTTCACCACTTTTTTTCTTTGTCGCTATACACTAGTACTTTATATTGACTTGTTATTGTATGTAATTTGTTTATATTTAGATATAAGTACAATTTCACATCAATTTTGAAATATTCTATTTTTTGTTTCTGTTAATTATCTGTTTTTGTTTTCTTTTCTCCTACTACTTAATTATATTAGTTCAGATATATCTTAAATAATTATAATACATATTAATAAATTGCATAGTAGTTTAATTCTTTAGTTACATACCATTTACATTTACATGCCACTTTTTGGATAAGCTCTTTTTGACAAATTTTTATAAAAATAGCATAATAATATTGATAACTACACATTGATTTCAAAAATTTAGAACTTTGCTTATGTACATCATTATTTTAAGTAATTTTACTAGTTAATATTTAGGTAATCTTTATATTTCCTACTTATTTACATATTTTTCACTTGTAATTAAGTATAGTTTATCTGTATTTCTGTTTATACAATTAACTGATTAAAAATTTAATTGTATTTCTTTCATATATGTACATAATTATTATGAGAAATGTAAAGATGTTTATTTCTTATAAAAATATTGAACAGTATTACACGAGTAATTGTATCAGCTCGACGATTCAGACAGGAACCAGTCAAAGTGAATTCATAGAGTTAAAAAGATGATGTTTTGGGATTAGTTACAATATTGATCTCATGTTAGATGATTTAAAAGAAAAGGCTGTCTTTCACTGTTTCATGTGTCTTATAAATTACAAATTCCATATGTACTGACCAAAAGTATTAGCAGATTTTAAATGAATATGAAAAGGTAACTTTACGAAACTATATTTTATTTCTGTTAGTTAAAAACAGCTAATATTTGTTGACCAGTATAATAAGGAGTATTGTAATTTTATCATTCTAAGAATATTATAGAATACATTGTTATAAAATTCTTTTCAAAAATATTTGCATAAAATATATCTAAATTATTACCCTATAAACTGAATTTTCGAACCAAGAAAGTAAAAAGTGCAAATATGTAGTACATTTAAGAATTGGGGTAATGTGCTCAGCCAAACGTATGTATATGATAAGAACCTATAATCTCTTGTGCAATGTAAGGTATATACTTATTTTTAATCAATATTTAATCAGCATTAAACAGATTCTTGGCAACTATCGACTGCAACACCAATACCATGCGACAATAATTTACAGAGTATTAACATGTTGATTCAATTTTTTGCTCCATTCGCACTTTATATCCTAGACCTGCATGCTTGTTTAATTGCTCTAAACACACTATTATTCTTGTTGTACGCAGCAACTATAGCAAGAAACAAAACAGGCGTTGACTGCGTACGGAGAATATTATTTCTATATCGAGACCCTTAAAGAGAGCCGTCACATTAGAAATAATTTCATGGGGGTCGGCAATCCATTGAAAATGTAAATCTAGCCGAGCTCTCGAAACAAGAAGACAGAAATGAAAAAAGAAATTGAAGGTTTGGTTTCGAAAGATCGTAGAATGAAGGTTTCGGTAATTACAAAAACAAATTCAGATATCGAGATAACTGTTTGAAAATTTTACATAATGGAATTAATAAAATGTCATCGGTATGGATTCCTAAGCTCCTCACACAAAAAGAAAAACTTTCCAGGAAAATATAAATGCGTTAAAACAAGACTGGCGATGAAATCTTGGTATACCACGAGGAACTTCCAACCAAACAGGAGCCAGTGTAGAGCATAAAGAGTTTACATCACAAAAAAAAGTCGAAATCGAAGTGTTGATGAGCAAATTGATGGCAACGGTTTACAATTATCAGCGAAAAGACCATTAAAAATATTTAAGCTGCCCAGTAAAACCCAGCGAAAAAAAAACATTCTTCTGCACGACAATTGTAAGGTGCATAAGCCTCGAAAAGTTATCAAAGAATATAGTTTCCAGACGTTGAGACATCCAACATACCGAGTGAGCACAGGCGAGTTGTCCATAAGTATTTCCATTAATAAGACAGCGACAGTCGTAAGACTTATATATACGAATATTAACACAGAAAAGGAATATTAATACTGTTTTTCTGGTCGCTTGTACGCATGCAAGTTAACTAATGAGATAGCTTATTATATTATTTTAACCAATGAGATAACGTAGAAATAATACATGGAAAATTTTATCAAGAGCTCGCAGTGTTTAAGTCACGCAAGATTTGCAAACGTCATTTACGTCAAGTATACCTAGATATGTCAGTCAGATTTAGAATGTTGGTTGAAGGTTATCCATTTCCAAAGTAGTAATGGCAGTAAATTATTATGTCGTGTTCAGGTATAAAAAAAGGCTTTGATCTCATACATATTTAGAAAGAATCTTATATATCACATAATTCTTAAGATTTTGTAATAAGGAATTTCAAAAGATAACAAGATAAATTAACAAGAAAAGTTCCGTACTAAATATCATAGTTGAATTTTAGAACTAATTATTAACTAAATGTTCAAATAGACCTCCTTCCTACATTACACAGTAACCAAACCGATTATACAAATTTTTAAAAACATTGTTTATCATTTGTGAAGTTACAATATTACTTACTTACAATTCTTGCCTATTTGATGGACGTATATCGGAAGTCATTTGGCGATAAATCAGATGATCGTGCCGACCATTTAATTGGACCTGAATTGCCAATCCAGCTGTCTCAAAAATTAGCATTTAATAAATTGGCAACCCTACGGGTGTTATGCGCAGGGCAGCCGTCTTACTGCAACCATATTTCGTTAAAATCATATTCCTCTCGTAGAGCAGGAATAAAATTATTTTCTCATAATTTTAGATATTTATTTTCATTCAAATCGCATGAATAAAAAGGGCCCAATTATCCAATTGCCAATAATACCACCCCACGCATTTACCTTTTGCGGATATTGCGTCCGTGTTGGTACGTTAAAATGTAAACTTCTGCCAGACCAATATCGACAAATTGCACGATTATGTCGCCCGTGAACATAAAATGTTTTTTCGTCCGTAAATAACATTTGATTGAAAAAAAGTTCATCAGTATGATATTTATTAATCATTATTTCACAAAATTTCATTCGGCGGTGATAATCATCGGGAAGTAGGTCTTTGGACGTTGAAATTTTGTAACAGCGACATTTATTTTTCTTTAAAATCTTTCGCACTATTGTAGACCAATGTCCAGTTCACTAGCAATTTGTCGCGAGGACTTAGTTCCATGAAATTCTGTAGCAGCACATACTCGAACGTCTAGCGCATTAAAATTTTCAACAGAAGCTTCTTTATTTTTATTATTTATCAAAGTAAATGTTTTATCAAAACGGTGAACCATGTTATGAATAGTACTTGCGCTAGGAATATTTCTTTCGAAAAAATTTACTGCAAATAAATCCCTGGTCACTTCTGCAGAATTACCGCCATAAAACTGCTTATCTATAAATCGTTTTTCTTCAGGAGTATAATAGTTCATTTTAAAGAATATCTGTAATTATTTAAATCAGCACACGAATTTGAATTAACGCATGTTACGCGTGACGTATGGCAGTTACTGAATTTGCTGACATTTGTATGAATGGTGACACCCCTCAATTACAGTCGACCACCTACTTAGAATATATCCATCCCTAGCACGATCCTGCGGTTATGGCATAATTCTGATATAGCACTCCGCGATTACTATAATTATCTTTAAGTTGAGAAAATAATTACGAGGACGAATATTTTATTGAAATGAATACTTCAAAATTGCTATTATTAATTATTTTGAGAAGGAATTTTTTTTAGGAAAACATTTTCATTGCTATGTTTTCATGTCTAGGTAGATTACATAAAATACCTCCCTTGCAATTACAACAATGTTAGAAATTTAGTACGTAATTTATTGTATCTTCTTGGCATGGCTCTAAATTTCAATTTTCAGTTCTTATTCGATTCCTAATATGTATTAACATGAAGTTGTAAATAATTGGGGTAGTATGCAAGAGTCGTGTTTAGATAATAAACTAGCACATAATATAAAAAAAATAAACAAAGGACAATTTATATATTCGAAATTTTTCTTTATCCAACAAGAGTAATTCTAAAATAGGGTTTATGTATTTACCAAATACACCCATACTATGCATACAGTGTATTCGTAGACGTCTTATAAAGCGTTTCGCGATTTTTGTCTTAGCGTTACTGTGCCTCATATTCAACACTGTTATTTTTGTCTACTTAGGATGACAACTTAGTTGTCGAAATACGTATTTAGGATACTAATATTTGTATGTTTTATAGCCGGTGTTCGTCGAATCAAAGAAGTTGTATTCGGGTCGTGAAGGACCATCTGTAAACTGTTTCTTGACCCACCGCTCAATGAGCGTCCCTTCCATATAAGCCGGTTATTTATTTTGGTTGGTAGGAGTTATATTGAAACTTAGTATGTTTTCTAAATGTTTTATTTATTTAACAAAAAACACTTAAACCTAATTTAATTTATTAAGGTAATCTCACAAATGAAACATTTAATGGGAATTAAAAATTTAAATTCTTTACTGTTATGTTAAACTGTATGTCTCTCGTTGTTACTATGATACTGTTTGATATGAATGTTATGAAAAGACTGTCTGTTTTAATGTTCAGCTGATGCTCTTCTGTTTTGTACTGTTGAGTTGATACTGATCTATTCTGTACTGTCTTATAAGTAGGTAAAAATATACTACTACCCATACAAACTATTGCATTATTAAATGCGCGTATCGTTGTATATTGTATTGTTCGACGTCATAACGGGGAATTTTTCTGTTTTTAATTCGTATAAATTGTGCCTACGGCCAACAATACCACGTTTACGATAGGGTCTTTCACTCTAATGCGATCCTACTGTACATATTTACAAATTCCATTCGGGTAATTTTTAAAATCTCATTACCTTTATACAAGTCATTTTAAATTATTTTGACGAGAACTATCTATCGGTAAAGTTCCGGATTTATATTATAGTGGTGCAAAATTAGTGGGTAAAGTTTGCGATAAATAGTTATTTTAGCAATCTTATCCAAACTGTACTACGTAATAAGGCAATATATGATATTTATAATTAAATAAATAAACTGACATTACTCTTGCCCGGTATATACTAGCGTTAAACCCTATTGAGTAATATAGTAATATAATATATATATATATATATAAGGTAAACTTAATAAGTCGGCGATTAAAGGTCTGGTTCATTACTTCAAAGTATATATATTTAAAACAACCCTACATGTTTTGTCATTGATGCCTTTGTCAAGGGAATAAAAAATATAAATGTCAAATAATTGGCAATTATTTGACATTTATATTCTGTCATATAATATTTTCGTGACCTTAGTATGATATGGTAAATTCAATCAGTTGGCGATTAAAGTACAGTGAAAGCTCCCTTAACGGGCAGCTCTAATAAGCGACCATCTCCCTTAAACGACCAAATTGTTCGGAACCGATTTTCGCCCTATCTTTTAATACATAAGACACCTTCCCATAAGCGAGCGCTCCTATAAACAGGCGCGGGCAACATTTTTTTTAGCCAAAGCCAGAAAATATCTCCCATAAGCGACCACGAAGCTCCAACAACCGGGCGAATTAAGATTTTAACACGCATTACACATTTCTAGACTCGGTGATTCCCTTAGGGGATTTACCGTTTAAGAAACAGCTGGTCGTTGGTTCTTTATGCTTTAGTTGTGATAGAGAATCGGGTGTGTGCATTTTTAACAATGGCTCCACAAAAAAGAATGTTAACACTAAAAGAAAAAATGGAAATAGTGAATATAATTGATAAAGAAAAACTATCTACTGGGGCTATAGCAGCGCGATTTTCGATAGGAAAGACGCAAGCTACGATGATAGCAAAAAATAAAGAGGACATTAGACGTTTATGGCAGTCTGGTGTAAATGTGCATCAAAAAAAATTTTTTTTCAGAACTGAAGGTTCCAACATCGATAAAGAATGTTATCAGTGGTTCGTGAATGCTAGAAATCGGAAGATACCCATTTCTGGAGGGCTTCTAAAAGAAAAAGCAAAACAAGTTGCAGAAAAATTCGGCTACACCAGTTTCAGTGCATCTGATGGGTGGCTACAAAAGTGGCGTAAAAGACATAATGTAAGCTTTAAATGCATTTCTGGTGAAGCAGCTGATGTAAACCAAGAGACAGTTGATGCATTTATAGAAAAACTTCCTTCACTATTACTCGGATACCAATGCGAGGACATTTACAACGCCGACGAAAGTGGCCTTTTTTTTCGCGCGCTTCCCAATAAGACCCTTTCCTTAAAATCTGAAAAGTGTGTAGGTGGGAAATTGACCAAAGAAAGACTTACAGTGTTGTTTTGTGCAAGTATGACAGGGCAGAAAGAAAAACTACTAGTTATTGGAAAATCGGCTCGTCCTAGAGCACTGACAAACATAAGCATTAAGGATTTACCTGTCAAGTGGATGTCAAACCGGAAAGCCTGGATGACAGGCGATATAATGGGTGAATGGTTAATCGAGCTTGATCGAAAAATGGGAATTGAAAAGAGAAAAAATTTACTGTTTTTTAAATAACGCTGCTTCACATCCTCGAGAATTACACCTCAAAAATGTGAAATTAATTTTTTTGCCACCCAATACAACCTCTGTTTGCCAGCCACTAGACCAAGGCATCATTCAGAATTTCAAGCTTTATTACCGCAACCAGATTATACAACATATTTTATCAAACATAGATTCTTCTAAATCATCATCTGAATTATCAAAAAAAAATCATATTTTAGAGGCATTATATTTTATCAAAACGGCATGGGAAAAGGTCACTCCATCAACAATACAAAATTGTTTCAGAAAGGCTGGGTTCAGAAAAACGGATGCGACGGTTCCTCAGTTTGACTCTGAGGATGAGGATGACTTACCGTTGTCTGTTTTTGCGACAATGTAGATGATGAGGAGAGCTGCAGAAGATTTAAATATTACCAGTGACCAGAACCTAGACGAATTTATAAAAATTGATGATAAGACACCAACAGAAGATGATGATTTTGAAAACCAGACTACTACATCCAGTCAAGTTAGTGAAGCGAACGAGACCGATGACGAAATAGAAGACGTTCAAGAACAAAAAGAAGAAGAAAATAAAATAAAGTGCTTTGATGAAGCTTTAAATTGCATCAGAGAACAGAAAAAGTTTTCTACAGATGACTATGTGGCTTTTGAACATATCAAAAATCTGGAATGTCATTTTCAGAAGTGCCGTATGGAAGAACAGCAAAGGAAAATGAAGCAGTCATCCATTTTAAGATATTTTCCAGCTGTTCCTAAATAACTTGTTTGTGTCTATGTCATTACATATTATGTACATACATATATGTACCTATATAGTAGTTACATGTTACATTATACGAGTTCTGTTTGATTTCTCAGAGTTTTCTTTTAAGCGGGCACCTCCCATAAGCGGGCAAAAATCCTGGAACCGTGACTGCCCGCTTATGAGAGCTTTCACTGTATATATATTTACTTCAAAGTATATATATTTAAAACAACCCTACATGTTTCGGCAATGATGCCTTTAACAAGGATATAAAATATAAATGACAGTATACAAATCTCAAGTAATTGACATTAAATTATTTGACATTTGTAGACTGTCATTTATATTTTATATCCTTGATAAAGGCATCATTGCCGAAACATGTAGGGTTGTTCTAAATATATATACTTTGAAGTAAAGCAAGACCTTTAATCACCAACTGATTGAATTTACCATATATATATATATATATATATATATATATATATATATATATATATATATATATATATATATATCAATTGATAAATTCTTGGAGTTTATAGAATTTATCAATTGATATATTTAATGAACGGCTAAGAAATTATATTATCTAAACATTTACATATATATATATATATATATATATTGTTTGAAAAAAAACCGCATCCGTCCAGAAACGTGCAGATATCGATATTTCGCTGTCGTTACAGCTCATCAGTACACGATATTCAGACAAGACATGATTTTTATTTGTATACTTTCGTGTATATATACGAATTATATTGAATTTAATTGGAGTGAGAAATGAGAATTATTCAAATCTCATCTCACATGCAATTGTCGCTAAATTTGTGCAGTTGATTCTACAATCTGACAAGATTTTCATTATCCGCATGGGTGGATGACTAACGTCGCAACGTGTTTGCATCTACATTCTTCGGCAGGAGTAATCTTGTCAGATTGTAGAATCAACTGCACAAATTTAGCGACAATTGCATGTGAGATGAGATTTGAATAATTCTCATTTCTCACTCCAATTAAATTCAATATAATTCGTATATATATATATATATATATATAACTTAGTACTGTCCTAGCGTGCAGACAAAAGTAGCCCACTCTAATTATGGCGATATAAATTCGTATATCGAGAGTTATCATGGCATACACGATAGCAAAAACAAAACAAAAACAAACAAAACAAAGTGACTAAATAAAAATATTTGGATAATTTTTTGTGAAATTTAAATACAGAGATAAAGATTATTATTTTAAGTAAAAAAAATTAACTAAGAAAGGCACAGGCGCACTAATTATATTAGTGACCTCTACACTGTAAGGTAGAAGAGGATGGATTATGATGATGATGACAATAGTGGATGAAAGAGAGAGCGCGTTATCTTGATGAAACAAAAAAAACTTTTCTTTGAGTAAGTGGAATCATTCATTTCTTCTGTTAGGCATTGAAGCGTATCAGTACTTCTTATATATAAATAATCAATAAAGATTAAGAAATTCATTGTTTAACTATGCTTTTGTCTCTGGAGAATAGTTATGCTGACGTATCGACGATATCCAAGAGAATTTCACTTGGATATCTTTTGAACTTAGCCATACAATATAATTGTAGCACGAGTTCGCATTTGCTCAACAGTAAGCCCCCATCTTGGGGTTAGCTTTTTCATATTTAAATGTTGGTTCAAAATATTGAGTACCTGTTCTATCAGAATAATTGAAACATACATGAGTAGGTAAACCCCACCAGTTTTGTATAATACAAAGGTATTTTTAATAATATAAAATATTATTAACCACCAGGTTTTTAATAATATTTTATATTATTAAAAATACCTTTGTATTAGTACCTGTTCTGCTGAGATGTTTACGAAATTAGCTATACCATATCTTTATTGGGCGTCCACTCTACAATGGTATAGGTTTTATTAATTATTATTTCTGATGAAGTTACTGTAATAGAAGACTCCGGACATTCAGCATCTTCTTGTGCTCATATATCCATTTTTCAAAGTAGTGAACCACTTGCCAGTCATTCCATGGAAAGGAGCAGATTCATCATAGTATTTATGTAACTTTTTTCAGTCTCTTTAATGAGCTCTCCGCGGAAAAAATAATGTTTAATTAACAGACGAAATTCCGTTTTCTCCTTACTAAAACAAAAACAACAAATAATTTAAGAGATTCTAAAAACTTTCACAAGACGCTTCTTGGTAGACGAACTGAAAAATGGAATATAATTTTTATTTCACTTTAGAAGCAAATCGTTAAATTGAAAAGATAAATGTAAAAAAATGCATTAAATTGGGTTCAAGCAATAAAAAAATTCCGACAAAATGTTTCTGATAACTTTTGATATAAGCGATACTTTAGATAATAACTTTGATCAATTCCAAGCGATTAGATTTATATATTATGTATATAATTTTCAAACCGTCACAAGCATAATCAAGAGTTTTAATTACTACAAACAAATACTGTTATTTCAACAGTAAAATAAAGTGAATATATGTATCATACTTAAAGTTAAAACGCTGACGATAGAATGTTGTTCAAATGATATGATATTTTTATGTTTTAAGTACTAATACATCTATAGTTTTGCCTGATTAGGTGAAAATTTTCCTTTGAAGGCCACCAATTTGTCTCTAAAATTTAAACATGGTTATATATGTATGTAAGATATTATGCTACCACGACCATCAAAAACTATATAAATTCTGGAAGTGATTAATGAAATAAATGATATTGTTTTGAGCGACCGAAGAATTGATATCAGAGAGAGCCTAGCATCTATGCATATCGACTGAACGCCTACGTCACACTTTACACGTAGAATGGGGGAATCGTAATTAAAAATCGAAAGAATGCGAACGCCAAGTGATAATTTGAAGCTGTTTAACAAAAACAAAGGTGTTGTTTTTACGAAGATTTGTTACGGTTGATGAAACCTGGGTTCCACTACTATGTTCCTGAATCCCAACGGTAATTCCAAAAGTGGAAACATCATGGTAGCCCTCTCCTAAAGAAATCTAAGACATTTCCATCGACGACTAGGGTAATGACTACGATTTTTTGGTATTCGAAGGGGATAATTTTCATAAACTGTCTTGCAAAGGACCAAACCATATTATGCCGTTCTGCCGCCTTTCATCATAACGCGTTTTTCACGCCACTCAAGTTCGCGCAAAATTTAACCTAGTGAGATTTTAGGTTATGTCTCACCCACCCTATTCGTCAGACCAAGTGACTTTCACTTATTCTCTGAATTTAGACTTTTGCTTGCTGGAAAAGAGTCGTTTAGGTAAAGAAGTTATTACAATATTCGAATAGGATTTTGAGAATCCTACTCAAATCGTTCTCGTATTTTTGAGCTTCTCGGTGTGTAACCTTCGTTCTTTGTTGACCATGATTACCTCAATTAATGTTTTGGTGTTACTCTAGCTTGATGGCTTCTCTAATGATTCTCCAATAATAAATCTTCGTAGTAGTCAATACTACAACACCTCTTAAAAAAACAACTGTTTAAGTCTACTTAATGTATACGTTTTCTGCAACTGTTGACTGCCAGATTCTTTCTAGTCAATAGTTATTTTTATTTGTCCTCCATAGCAAAATTCGAAATGTATTAGAGAAAAAGAATGTACAATGTAGTATACTCACATCAATACAACATAATTGTTTCAGAAAAAAAAACTACTCCAAACAAAAGGAGAAGTCTGTAGAAATAATTTGCGAGTGCGTGCATGAGGGCACTCGCAAATTATTCTGCAGACTTGTTCTAATTTTGATTGAAGTAGTTTTTTTTTTTTTTAGAATCAATTGTGTTGTATTGATGTGATTATACTAGATTGTACATTCTTTTCATTACCAGTACTACCACTGTCATTTTAAGCATTTATTTCAGATTTGTCTTCTTCAAGGCTATGGTTACGTCATTAATTCTGTATTGTCGCCGTTGCTTCCTGAAGATCTTAATTACTAATCTTATCACAATCACTTCTTCCATCAACATGAGAAACAGTTTCTTTTGTTGAACTTTGGGTATCATCAGTTTTTGTAACATATTTAAAGATGGATCCAGACATGCTCTAAACTACATCCATTTTAGCCTGTTTGGCTTTTCTCTGCTGAAACCCCTTTTTTTTAGATGTATGCTCTCCCCGTGGCATATTTTTCTTTTTGGGAACATGTATTCTAGAAAATATTTTCGATTAGTAGGTACTATCGTTGTCATAAATTCTAAATATATGAAATGCAGGCCGAAAGAAAAATATTGAACTGGTCAATCCACTTACCATGTTTTTTTTCTAAGATATCTTTTCAACCGTTTTTCAACTCTTTCCATAAAACACTATTAAAACAGTAGCGATTCACTTCACGTTAATATAATCCACGAAGTAAATGAGGAATGACACAGGTGACATGACAAGCAACGTTTATTTCAGGGGAATCCCCAACCGAGCAATCGTTAGAGCTACATACGAAAATAAAAAGAACAAAATGTTGGGGGAATCCCCGATTTACCGAGCCACTTAAACAAACACAACAGAAGGTACACTGAAAAAAAAATCAGAACCATACACCAGTACTGCTACCTACAAAATTCGCAAAGCTGTAGTAACAGTAGAACTGCCACTTGTAAACATTTAAATCTGTTGTAAATAATTATTTATTTAATTCATAGCTTACGTGCATTTACAAATTATTACAATTGATAAATTAATTTTTCTAGTATGGATAACTTGATTAAAATGGCTTCAAACCTAAGTGATTTATCGTTGAAAAACATTGTGATGGTTTGCGCAAGTTTTTATTTTTTTCCACAGTCGGGTGTCACCCCCAAACAGGTGGCACGCGAGGCGGGCTAACAATATTATTAAAGTTGTTCTTTTAAATTATATTTTTTTTTCAATTTAGTTTTCATAAAAGACACATTCAATATTTAGAAACATTTATTTAAAAGAGATAATGAATTTTGGAATGTACAATGTACACAAAACATATAGGTAACATTTATTTTTGTTTATAAAAATAAATTATGATTAATAATTCATGTAATCGCGGTATTATATAGGTATGTATAATACACCTAAATACTGATAACGATGGATCTATGTGTTATATACGTATGCATGTACTTGCATGTATACAATATAGATTTTGTTCCGTTGTCGATATTCTATATATGTATGTGGCAGAGGCATTAATAAAACTTATCTGTTTACAATATGAGTAATAACTGTTTATTGTCAATAGCTGAGAATGGATTTGATAGTAGGTGAGAAATTTAATTGAAGGCAACTAACGAACGGTGTCAGGTGACTAGTAATTACTTGTGTTTCATTCTCGGTCTCGCACTAGCGGTTTAACATCGGTAACTTTATCCAACAGTAAATATACTATGGAAGTTTTAAAGTGATTTAGTGTCTGCAGTAAAATTATTATTACCATCTAGTGGATAAATATGTGTTTTAATTATAAAATTACAAGGAGAAGATCTATGAAACAAATTTATACATTTTAAGGTGAGCATTAATTTTTGCAATAATCAAAATGTAAATGTTTAGATTATCTTGGAGTTAAGGAGTCTCAAATACTTTAAAATGTAATGTACGTAACTTTCAATTTAAATTTTTGTATACAATAGGTGTAATTTCTCGGTATGATGTCTAATTAATCTATCTAATTAATAAAATAAAATTAGTTGTGCGCGTGTATCTGATGAAAAACGAACCAATTAATTACATTAAATATGCTAATGAATGTTTTATTATATGCAATAACTGCTACAAATAAATTCTTGACGTAAAAAATATAAAATACAAATATTGCGAAAATCGTAAAAACAAGCGCAAATGAATTTGAACTAGCAAAATAATGGACCATAACGTACTAATTGAAATTACTAATTTCAAATAAATTTAAAGTGACAATACATTTTGGTAAAAAACGACCAAAATTTATATAAATTCCGAAGTTAACGTTCATACTATTTCATTTAAAGGAAATCTCTTATACATACCATGAGCTTAATACAACGCTGTACATGCTTTAGATTAATTACAGCTAACTTTTTCTGATAACCATAGTTACGTCAGTTTCATAAACATAATTTGTGTAACTTCTGTCAGTATTAAAACGTTAAATTTGTTTGTAGAGTCTTTTAATTACTCACAATGTACACAACAGAGGAACAAATTCAATTTTAAACGTGGTATTTAGAAGGATCATCGTTACGCGAAGTTGCAGCTCTGTTTAATGTCCAGTATCCAAATAGACCTATTCCTAGTCATTCAACGATAGCAAATGCAATTAATAAATTGAAAACTTCTGGTTGTATCAATACTATCCACAATAAAAAACGATCTACAAGACCAAGAGTAATAACAGAAGATTTGGAATTAAATGTTGTGGCTTATGTGGAACACGACAAGTGCGCAACATCTAGAAAAATTGCTTCGGAAATGGGCATAAGCCAAGGGACCGTTTTAAAGATTTTGAAGAAGCACAAGTATAAGTCATTTAAGTACCAAATGCATCAAGAATTAAGGCCACATGATTATGAAGGACGAATACGCTTTTGCGAAATTTATTTGACAAAATAAATACTGACAACGATTTTCTCAAAAGAATTCTCTTCACTGATGAGGCGACATTTATTAAACACGGGTTACCTAATCGCCAACACTGTAGGTACTGGTCGAAGGAAAATTTACATTTATACAACGTAACGAGAACGCAATATCCTGAAAAAGTAAATGTTTGGGCAGGAATCATTAATAATAGTATTATACGCCCATTTTTTATCGATGGTAACCTAAATGCAGAAAAATATTGTCAATTTTTACGGAATATAATTATTCCAGCATTAAATGATCAAAATTTAGAGCAAATCTGGTACCAATGCGATGGCGCACCGCCTCATCATTCGAGAAATGTTATCCAAATTTTAAGTGAAAGATTTCCTAATCGATGGATCGGAAGAGGGCGACCAACTAGTTGGCCACCAAGGTCTCCAGACTTAAATCCGTTGAATTTCTTTTACTGGGGAAGGGTGAAATCTTCAGTGTACAACAATGTTCTTCTAGGCAGCATTGAAGAGCTCAAAAATAGAATTCAGGGGGCTTCTCGGGAAATTACCCCTCAACAAATAAGCAACGTTTTAAATGAATTTTATAATAGATTAGGCTACTGTTTGGCTGTTAACGGCAATATTTTTGAACATCTTGCGTAGAATTAGTAAAAGTTTTATTTTAAGGTTTTTTTGAAGAAATGTATTATAAGATGTACTAAATGTATTATAAATTAAAACACATAATAAGTTAAACTAGCGTGTTTTTCGTATGTACAATTTTAAATTATTCACTGTCC
Source organism: Melolontha melolontha (assembly GCA_935421215.2). Taxonomy (NCBI): domain Eukaryota; kingdom Metazoa; phylum Arthropoda; class Insecta; order Coleoptera; family Scarabaeidae; genus Melolontha; species Melolontha melolontha. The sequence continues at coordinate 131,589,775 of OW285237.1, read as the reverse complement.
TCAAAAAATATTTTTTCTGTAACCATAACAACATTCACTAAATTGACAATGTACGATTTTAAATTATTCAGTAACTTCGTGTATCATACCATACACCTGTAATATGCACATCTATTGAATGGTCTTCATAACAACGTCGGTTGGAGTATGTACAGCGTTATGTTAAGCTCATGGTATATGTATGCAGTTGATCTTGACCATACATTTCATTTTGTCTATGTCAAGATTTTAGATGTTGAACATAACCATAAAAAAGAACCTTTTTAGAAATAGTTCACATCAACAGTGACACAAATAACATAAATTATAGGTCAGATACTAACGGACTAACAATTTATTGCAATATACTCAGTTTGGCGGTTAGTTAACTTACCAAGTTTTGTTAACTAGTCCTCGTATTATTATATTTATATTGTATTGTTTTGTTTTTAATATTTTTGTGATTTTAGTTTTTTGCAATATATTTTATATATATTTTTTATATTTTAACGGTTACATATGCATGCTTTTTAAAAAGTTGACGTGAAACCATGTAGTTATAGTTACCTTAATGTTTTAAATTTAATGTAATAAATTTTAATAGGTCTATTGACGTCATTACCATTTTGTAACCCTAGATTCTGTTAGTATTTTCTTATTTCTATATACATTAATTTATTGAATGTCTTGCTTTCATTAATCTTCTAGCATCTCCTGAAGAAACCACGAATTTGTTGCGAAATATAGAGATATTGAAAATAAATTAATTTTAATTGACAAACCAACTGCTTGAATTTATTATTAACTTATTTGTTTTTGTTATCATCATATTATTTATTTCGTAGTTATTATTCTGGTTTTTCCTATGTCGCTCTTCTAAACTAATATTTTGAATACGCGGAACATTATATATGATTCATCCTTTAACAACTTTAGTCATAAAAGCTTCTGATAATTATTTTAATGATTGACGAAAGACAAACTTATTTTCTATTAAATGCCTTTCGTTGTTTATTTTTGGATACTTTTTTTTAATATTCGAGTAGATGGTACCCCTAAAATTTACACTCACTATTAGATTTTAAAACATAAGTAACATTAAGGAAATATTTTAACAATAAAAATACAAAACAGAGAGGAAGGCTGTTCAATGACGGTTTTCTTTTAAATACACGTTATACAAATATAATAATACTAAAATAAAAACATATTTACAAAAAAAAGAAATTATAAATATGGCCTTAGTATAATTAAGTCACTTGTAAAGTGACCTTTTTGTCTTGCGTCTCTTAGGGCCGGTATTATAAACAATAAAATCTGCAGATTTTATTTAGTAAGCAAAAATTTAATTTACTCTTTAGATTGGGTATTATCAATAGCGAATAAGGAAACTAAGCAAGTAAATCTACCAATTAATTTACATCCTAGAAAATCATGGTATTAAATGTTATTCATTGATTAAATGCGAACAGCTGTTTGCTGCACTGTGTTCAAATAAACATAACTTTATTTTTAAAACTTTATATTTTGTGTGTTTTATAACCTGAATTTTGATAATGCCAGATATATCGGTTTGTATTTTACAAATAACGGGTGTTCAGAAACATTCGAAGTCAAAGTAGTCCTTGAAAATATGAAGTCATGTCTGATATAGATTGATACATTTACTTAATACAATTCTATAGGTTATCATACACGCAAATGTTCTTAAGTAAAGATATACGATTTTTTGTTCAGAGCCCACTTGACTTCGAATGTTTCTGAACACCCGTTATAAACAAAGCGAAATAGTAAAGAATTAGGATTTTTTTGTATTACTTCATTTTATTCAGTGGCTCCATCGTTTATCGAAAAGCTAAACTGCAAACTACATAGGCATTCAGAGTTATTCTACAAATACTTATTTTACTTGCATGCATTTTTTATAATACCAGATTTCAATTTATTCGTTGAATAAATTTATTATTCAGTTATTCAGAGATTTATTCGCTGTTTATAATACCGGCCCTTAATGGATTGAATTCTAACACTGTTAACAAACATATTTATATGTAAACTAAGTATCTTAGTATACCTCCTGTTTTTAATTTCCTCTTTTAGAGTCCTCTTCAAATCATGTACTATTACTTGGTTTCGCACAAGCCATGGTGTTTAAACTCGCAGTACTTTTACCGGAAATCTTCTGAATATCTAATATAGGATATTTAACTATAATGATTCTTTATTGAATCCAACGTTTGATACACTTAATTTTGATTTTGTATTGATGTTTGAATTGTTGCTAGTTAGTTATGTGTCTTATGTCTTGTTGTTAGGATGCGACTCTGTTTCTTACTGTTAAAAATAAAGGTAGGCAAAATTCACCATACCACCACAAACTATTACATAACTAATAAATGCGCACCGTATCGATTGTACGGCCAAATGACGACATAATTCGTGGGAAATTTGAAGATTAACGATGCTTAGTAAATGTTTCCTACTAGCAATCATACTCTGCAAGGGTCTAACAATATTATTTTAAACTATGCTTATTAAGTCCTAATTTTAAACCAAGTATAAAGTTTAGATTAAATTCCATTCTTCTTAATGGAATTTATTGATGCACATTTAAGAAACGCGAATCTCTGAATAGCTAAGCAAATGAAAAAGTGGTTATTGAATTCGTTCACTAATTAGATAACTAAAGAGATAGTCTAATGAATAAGGTAATAGACTTGTAAATGTAAAGGATGCCGCATCTTAGAATACAGAGAAGGTTTTACAATTTAAATATGATAATTAAAATTTTGATATGCAGGGTGTCAATTCCGAAGTGAACATTATTTAATTCTAAATAACTAAACTATACATATATTTAAGAAAAAGAAACAAAAACAAAAAAAATTGGGAAATCATTGTCCTCACAACATGCAAATGATGCCGAAACATGTAGGGTTGTTTTAAATATGTACATATGTATATATATTTTGAAGTAAAACCAAACCTTAAATCGCCAACAAATTGAATTTACCATAACATACAAAGGTCACGAAATAATTATCTTTATATATATATATATATATATATATATATATATATATATATATATATATATATATAGACACATAAAACCAAATGATTTTAAGTAAATCAACTTTTTCTTTATAATACATATTCATATATGTATTATAAAGAAAAAGTTGATTCTTCCACAAAAACTTGTAGCATTCCCAAGTAAATATAATCAATTTTAAATTCATTAGTAATTGAATTCAATTGTTAATAAAATCAGAAACTTTAATTATATTCACACTAAAATAACTGCTCAAAAATATAATACTAAATATTTATTTGAAAAGAATAAAAGTTTCTAATAATTCCTCCATTAATTTTCTTAAAATCAAATGATAAATTTAGATTCAATTTATTCTTAATAATAACAAATGTAAAATATAAAATTGGGCTTGTATATTAGAAACCTACGTATAATAAAAACAGTCATATTTATAAGGAATGTTCCTGTATTGAATATTGTTTTTTTCTATTAGTTTTATTGAAATATGCAGCCAATATTTAGTTGAGAGATTAGTTAATTATAACGAGTAAATAGAAAGTGTAATTTGGAACTGTACAACGGAAACGAATCCAATAGGAATGTACACTTCACGCTTTAACAATTATTTTATTCTTACAAAACACTTTAATGGTATTCGAAGTGTTTTTCTGCTTAAAGTAATTTTGTGCATTTCGATGTTGTAATCAAAAAATTCTACGAGTGGAAAAATTGCGATTAATTAGTTATTTTCTCCTTGTTCGCTATTGTAATGTTGCTATTATCTCGACACGATTGGCGGCCTTTATTAAGTTTGTGTTTATCGATGCATTCTGAACGGATATACTAACTCTTCTGAACGGATATACACGTAGAAAGAAATTTAATTGGGAGGTACTTTTGCAAAAAACTACCTCTACGAAAAATTGACTTGAAGAGTATCTGAATCGCGTAGTGCATTTAAAAATATACCTAAAAATGAATACCCTACTATAAGGTTGGGGTTTAAAATTTATCTTTTCTATTTTGCGTTCGTAATGAACTCATTGTGACACCCAAAACAGTATCGAAATGAGCTTCCTTTCGATACGCTTTTTTTCATTTTTTAATGTTGGCGTTATTCGAACACAGATGTAAATATCTTATTCTTGTCACTTTATTTTAAGAATTTAAGTACATTTGACGGAATGATATCCATAGAAAAGAAAAATGCTACATAAACAACGTATATTGAATACAATTGACAACGAGATATATTAGTTTCTATGTCATTCATGTTTATATTTTTAAATAAAATATCAAGCAACGTTAACGAAAATTAATAAATAATATGTCGCGGATAGCAAGATTTAAATTTAAAAATGTCAAGTATCAATGTGACCAACGGCATACTTTATATACTTTATATTCTGAACTTTCAAATTAATTCATTTCAATTTATTAATGTAAAAATGCAAAATAGGAAAAATGGTATAAAAAAGTCGTTTCATAAGGCCTTTTGTCGCACTCGTGCGACAAAATGGTGCCTTATGAAACTTGTTTTAATATATATACTATTAATATACTATTTTGGTTTATTCTTTTTCTACACTACAAATGTTTTTAACCAGGGACTCTATTTATTACCATTTTCCATTTTTTTTGCGGCTACATTATTAATGTAAGATAATAACATACGCGGTAAGCGCCAGAAGTTTCCGGACTAGCTATACTCTGGAGGGGATAGAAATAAAGCAATATAATTATTTCTCAATATAATCTCCGTGTATTGCAATGCATTTTTCGGATCTTGAAATTAGCATTTGAATATCCTTAGAAAAGTACTCTGGAGCTTTATCTGCAAAATGGTCTAAACCCGTTTCTTACACTTCTTCATCACTCTTAAATTTTGTTCCTCGAAGGTGTTTCTTCAGTTTTGAGAACAAATAATAACCGTTGGGTGTGAGATCTGGACTGTAAGATGGGTGCAAAAATCATATAAAACCATAGTCCTACACAGCAGCATGCGCAATTATGGCCCAATGGACAGCATTGTCGTGTAGAATGCGAACAGTTCGGCGCAACATACCACGCCTCTTTTCTTTGATTACGTCTCGCAATTTATGCAATTAAGTAGCGTAGTATTGTGCGTTAACAACTGTGTACCTTCTTTGAAATCAATAAGCAAGATTCCTTTAGAATCCCAAGAGATTGTTGCCATGATCTTTTTTCTTAATTGAGCCACCTTGCCTTCCTTGGGCGTTTTCCTTCTGGCCTTCGCCATTTCATTGGTTCCATTTTCGCTAAGAAGTCATAGTATAGAACCATAGTTTCATCTCCCGTAAAAACGAATTTAAGAAGATGTTCCTGATTGTTGGGACAGAGGTTTAAAAACTGCTCACAATATGTCACGCATTGCTGTTTCTGAATTGCTGACAATAATCGTGGCACCTCCCCCGCACTGACCATATTTATATGAAGGTGTTTATAAAGGATTCGTCATCTGGTTGTATCAGAAAGCTCACACATTGTTTATAATTCTTTAACCGTCAAGCGCCTGTCTTGCAACGTCGTCTGCCTAACGAGCTCAATGTTTTCCTCCGCAAGCGCATCATCAGACCAACCGGCACGTGGCTCGTCATCTACATTTTCTTGACCCAAACGAAATTGTTTTGCCCATTCCTTTAAAGTGAAAAGGGAAGGGGCAAATTCACCGTATACACTATCCAAAGCTTTGTTTAATATTCTTAGGATCACTATCTTCATTTGTCAGAAATTTAATCGCAGATTGGTATTCAATTTCTAACATCATGGAAAATAACGCGACACGACCAACACAAACAGGTGTTGCTATGCGACTGAGGCAAATACGCGTTCAAAAATTTTTACCACTACTTCAGAGAACGTGGCGCTACATAAGCTGCCAATATTTGTTTTCTATCATTACCGGAGCATGGTTAAGCAGGAAACTTCTGGCGCTTACCTCGTACTTCTTTTAATCTACTAATAAAATGTTTATATGTTCAAAGTAGATTCAAGTAACAAAATGCATTAATTGGAGTGGGTGGAATAAAAAAATAATCAAATAGTTGTCATATTTTAAATAGTAAATTTCATTATATAAAATTACTGTAGCAAAGAAAACCGTAGAAATATTATTATTTGGAACAAAATCAATATAATAAAACTAAAGAACTATCGAAAACTTTTTGCTGATATGCTTCAGTTTGCTAACAAAAAATTCTCCTAGAACAATTGAAATCTAGCATTACAACAAGTCATTTATATATCAATCAGGTTTACTATCACAATGAAATTCAGCTAGAGCCACTTACTTTAACCGATTTGGTAGCACGATACAGGTCTATTACAATTTTATTTGTGGAACTATTTTTGAAGTTTAGCTATTCGCGGTATAAGAGAATAGATGATAAAAAAGTGAAGTACACTTCCAGCATTTATTACGTCTTTAAGAGCATTTGTTTAAAGTAATGTTTGTGTTAATGCATTCACAAGAGATATTCAGTACCAGGAATATTAAAATTATATTAGAGATAATTTAGAACATGCAAACTTCAGTTAATCGAGGAAATGGAGACATAGTTAATATCCTTATTCAGTAAGACAGACAAATAACCTCCGATTTATACCAACGTACGGCAGAAAGTTTCACGTCTGGGTTCCTAGACGTTAGCCTATACTCCCTGTTGAAACGAGAAGTCACCGATCCAAGCATGAACTTTAATAGTTCAATTCATAAAACAAGAAACCAAAGCCGCTGCGATAACAATACCTGGGGTGGAAGGCAAGCCGGTGGCCTCTTCAGAATTTTCATGTTAAATAGACTCTTTCCTCAACCTTAGATGGGTTGGGAATTCATGTGCTCGATCTTCCGGGACACTATTCAACTCTTTCGTTATTCAAGGATCTCCCATTGATTCAATAAAACTGTTTCCACTAATATACAGTAGATCAGGGGACCCAAACTGCCGAAGTGTGGAATTAGACAAACGAATCACAATATGTTAAATATCTAAACCTTACCAAGTTTGAAATGTATCGAAAATATAAAAGAAAACAGGTTAAACTTTCGGAAACCTAGCGCCAGATGGATTCCACGTTTATTGATCAAAAAAGATAAATTGAACCGTTTGCAAATCGTTTTTGTACTCAATTCTTACCACCAAAGAAAGTCGACTGCATTATTTCATTTCTCGGTTAAAACTTGAAGGGTAAAATAGTATAACGCCTCATCTCCAAAGCTCAAAAAAGCAAAAACAATGTTATCACTTGGTAAAGGTAGATTTTATCAAAGAATGTCATAGAGTTAATATTATTATTCATATATAGATATACGCTTTCGATAAACATTCTTCGACGTACATGCAATTTTTGAAAACACTGGCAAAAAAATCAACCAGTTTTTCATTTTTTCGACCGATGTTACACGACACCATGATATATTGAAAATTACACACGCAATTGACGTACAATTTGCAAACTCATCATTAGTCTTGTGTAAAAAAAATAATAACTATTTTTCTTAATAAAATGGTTAATTTAAAAAAAATAGCATTCTTATACCATTTTTAAGCATTTTACATTAAATTATTTTAATCTAAAATTAGCAGTAGTAATATCGTATATACAAACTTTGGAAAACTAATGTTCTCTATACTTTCATGAGAATGTATGTATATCTAAGTCAGCTCTTAACCATAGTTAATTAGTAAAACGTCTGCCTAGTCGTACTGAGCAACTATTTAGTCGCTTCTACCTCTTTTCTAGACACCGATTTAATGCATTTATTGAGTAGGATACATCGTGTTATCGTGGTGGAAGTACGTAAATTTTGCAGCAGTTAACTAAATTAATTTGTTTTATCTTGACGGGGTTCCTCTGCGAGTCCGTAATTTCGAATTACATCTGATCTTTTCGAGGTCCCACTCCAGCGAAAGTTGGACAGAGAAAGAAACTCGAAACTTAATTAAGGAGATTAGAAAAATTATTCCCAGTACGGGTACGATTCGAGGGTAGGAATTCAGGAATTTAAGGAAGCCATGCTTAAAATAAAATGCTACAAAATAGTTAATGAAAGTTGTTTTATTGGATGAACTACTGCAGTTTTTTCACTTTTTTGTAACAAATTGGGAGAGTTGATTAGGAGAAATCAAGTTACAAAATGTCTGAGACCATTTACTCGTATCTCGTATTTTTAAGCACGAGAAAATTACATTAGGTTATTTTAATTAAATAATTACATTTGATTTATTCTAAATATATTAAACAATCGCATAGCAAAACTTTTTATTTATTATGATGAATTTTTCTGTAAATACTGTTAAGCTACTTTTAAACATTATTTAAATCAGGTTACATATAAGTTGTGATTTATTCAAAAATATGATGTTACAGTAGAAACATACATATTAGATTACTTCAGATGGCCGCAGAACTTATTGCACCGTGACTTTCGTAGTTCTATTGTGGTCTTCATGTCTTGTTAGAGACAGAACTTTTTCTAGTTCTGCTCTTCTAATTAAGCTTAGCAGCTTCGAAAGCACTTCTACGTATAGTTCTACTCTAGTATATTGTCAGAATCGCGTTTTTGTCAAGCGTTCACATTGGTACAGCAGATGAATCGCGGTTCCGTCTTCCGCTTGTCAGAATTTACATACCGTTTCTTCTGTCAATCTCATATTATTCATATGTTTCTTAAACATACAATGCCTGTTAATAGATCTCCTATCATCTTAACAGACTTTCTGTCTCTATTCAATAGGTTCGTTGTAAACTCGAGCAAATGTTTCCTAAGGAACTGTTTTGTCTGTCCTTGACATGGGTTCTTTCACCATTTCCTGGATCTATTGTTAGCCCGCTTTTGGGTAGCTGTTTTAACATGTGTTTTTGCAATGCCACAGGAAGGTTTGGGCCCTATGAATGTCTATGAAGGAAGCTTATCGAACTAGCTTGGCCGTCTTCTCATTAGATCTATAGCCTTCGTGCCCTGAGGCTCGAAGCTGTTACCCTTCTTGTGACTACTGAGCTGGCTTGTGTGTTCACACACAATCCCATAAAAGTTTAAATTTAAATAGCCCGAATGCAGTTGCCTTTAACTTTGCTTGGCTGTTGGAGAAAATATTACATCTTCGAACCAAAGAAAAGAATTTGAATTGGTTCTATGAAGCTGTTCGTAATCATTTGTTGTATTTCGCATTGTTGTTTTCTGAATTGCATTTTCTAAATGTATTCATTTCTTTGGGAGTTTATTTATATAGTATTTGTGTTCATAATTATCTGTTTTTATAGTTAGGTTACCGCCTTAGCTTGTTTAAGGTTGTTCCTTTATTATCGTTACTATTCTTATTATTATTTCTGTTTAGCCTTATATTTTATAAATTTATTTATTGATTATTCACTTTATATTATAAGAGTAAATATATAGCAGAAAATTTGAATTCTAACATTTTCACTGATAATTACATTAATTGTCATGAAAATGATTTTCCTATTCTTAATAAATTATTAAACACTTGTTTTTATAAAATTTTGCGCAACATATTTTAAACGCAGAATTTATTAATTTCTATTTAGATAATTTTGAAGAACTCATACCTGCATAAATTAAAAAATCCATTCTAAAGGAATTAACATTACGTAAATGTGTTTTGAGATGTTACTCAATATAATTATTATGAGAATCTTACATCTAACCAAGACCCCGCCGTATGTTATTGCCACAAAATTTTATTGTAAAGTGTATGTAGACACAATCGCTTAAATCGTCGAGAATAGCCTCGAAAACAATATATCACCAGACAAAATTCTATTATACAGAGATAAACAGAGACCGGACACATTGGGTTGAAATGACGTCATTACGACGGACGATATAAATAGTCTACAACATCTGTAAGTGCATCACGCAGTTATTGAATGCACTATTGATCTGGCTAGCGCGCACATCTGTTTTCATCGAGAATTGCGATGGTTTTTGTTGGATATTTACAGTTAAATTTCTGTTTTCATGGGCGTAGATAAAAGCGTGTGGAGTTTTAATAATTTAGTTTATTTATATTATATTTCGTAAGATAAATAAAGTGCTGTGAGTTAGTTTCTTGTTTTCATAGTTTTAACTGTTAATTACATTGTAATTTTTGTGATAGATCCTGTTTAATATCGTTTGATTGAATCTACTTCTCCAAATTATTTCGACGTAAATGTGCATTGAATTTCGTTCAGTTTCAATAACTTACGCATACATTTTTAGTTTTCATTTATTTAGATCTAGAGCATTGTTTAAGTTACTTTTTCAGATATGATATGGAAGAACGTCGAGAACGGTCATACTGATTGTATGTCCATTGTCAGTGATTCCGAAATTTATCGCAAAATCTGTAAAATATCGTTAAAAATATCCATGAAATCGCACGTACAACGTCACTTAGCATCGCAAACACATGCACAGAAATTGGAACCGTTGGAATCTGACAATTTTAACGAAGAACTCTGTGAAACTTTTATGGCTGCTAATATTCCATTAAATAAACTTAACAATCCCACTTTAAAAATATTTCTCCAAAAATATACTGGTCGAAATGTTCCTGATGAATTCACCTTACGGAAATATTTTGTTTCTAAGTGCTCCACGAAAGCAGTAGAATGCGTTAGAAGCCATCCTTCAAATCAGTACCTCTGGATAAGTGTCGACGACGAAACTGTAGATATATTAGGACGCTGTGTGGTAAATGTTGTAGCTGGTGTACTACATCCAACTATTCCATATAACGCACATGTAATATCAACAAAATTTATAAATACAGTTGATGCGGAAACAGCTTCCAAAACCAATAACGAGAATATTCAAAAAATACTTCATTCGGACGATAGGTTCAAAGAAAAAGTACTTTTATTTATAGAGAATGCTGCATATATGTTAGAAACAAGCAGACTATTAAAGGAAACATATCCTAATAAACTGCATGGTTGGAAGCTATTAGTTTTTATGGAGAGAATTTAGATAGTTTATAAAATTTCGTTGCATGTTTAAATGACAATGCACGAAGTATTACTGAGTGCAAGGAACCAACACAAATTCCACATTTAAAAAATCAGTTGTACTTTCTTCAGGAACACTTTGAAAATTTGCCAAAATTAAACAAATTAAATGATGGTTTAACGACATTAGATGTGGCTATTAATAATTTGAAAAGTATTCCAAGTAACTTCGGATGTGGCCTTCGGCAAAAGTTAGACGCAGTGTTTAATAGAAATTTAGATTTTATAACATTGCGGCAATTGTGTATGGAGACAATGCCACAACATCTAACTGCAAAATACGCGGAAATAAAAGAATATTTCCAGTATGCACCTGTAATCAGTTGCGATGTAGAAAGGACGTTTTCTATTTACAAGGATGTATTTCATTCAAAGAGAACAAATTTTATAGAAGAGAACCTTGAGAAAGTATTGCTAGTAAATATGAATACTCCTTTACTCAACTTGAACTACAAAATGAACAACTAAAATGTATTTCGTATTTTGTAGTCGTATATATACCCGTTTTTTTATTATAAGTATAATTATATAAATAAAATTAAAAATTTTAAAAATACAAATGTTCGATAGTACGCTCATGGGCGATGAGTCATCAACCTTCGTGCCCGGTCTGTAATGATAAAGGTTGAGTTACAGTTAAATAAAAAAACTATATCGAAATATACTCCATATTGCCTGCATCGTTCATGGATTACACCGCATATTCAAATTTATCAGAAATGGATTCTCAGACATAAACAGGCTAATTATTACATGGATTGTAATGTATATGTATGTTTTCTGCTTTTACCTTCAACACCAGTGCATACACGTTGAAGAATATGTAGAAGTCTGTTATTTTCGTTTCTCAAAACTTTGCTTCAGAGTTAAGCTAATATATGAATCCATTCAAATATCTTTGATATGGCTACTTAGATTTTGATAGAACTTTCTACAATTAATTAAATGCCATTAATATAATCATCGAATCCCCATTCGATGATTATATTAATATACTTGTCGATATTGGCCAACATTTGCATTCACTTAATTGCGGAAAATTTTCTTCAAATCTAGCTAGCCGTATCTAAGATATTCGAATGGACTAGGCATTTGCCTAATCCTGTATATTTTGTATGAGAAGGTTCAGAGGAAAGAGAACAGCCCTGGTATGACAAAAAAGAGTCATAAAAGTAATTTATACACTAATATCTAAATTCTTCAATCATTCCAGTGCTGCAGCAGTTGCCTTGCTCAGCTCATGGATACCACCGGAAAAACATTTTCTGGGGCAGTCGTTTTCCATTGGGACCATAGTTTGTGCCTTATTTCCGCAGTTGCAGAGGCTAGTATCTGCTAGTTTCCATTTATGCAACACTCAGTTGCACCTTCCGTGGCCTGTGTGGAATCTATTTAATTGAAACCATTGCCTACTTGGGAAGATTACGCCCGGCGGAGGTTCTGAAGGATTAGAAATTAAATCTCTGTTCCTCAAATCAGAGTGTCGATCGAGAAGGGCTATCCAGCGATTAAGCAATTAATGGAGTGCTGAACTTCCGTACCACCAAATCGATCTCCTAGATTTCAGTCGAGTTCTAGGGACGCTCTAAAAATCATCATGCATGGGAAGATCAATGTTGTTGGAAATTTTAGACCATTCACTATGTGCTGCAGCGAGACGTCTGACATCCAGCGGGGCAATATTAGAAAGAATCGGTAACCAGAGACTAGGAGTGGATTTAATAGCACCGGTGGCGATCCTCATTACATCATTAAATTCAACGGGCGCGGCTTGTGATGACGTACTGTAGGGGCTCGTACAATGATGCGAGTGCCTCGTGTATTTTCGGTGTTTACTAAGAAATCGCTACAGTTAGTACACGAGAATACACGAAGCACTCGCATCATTGTACGTGCCCAACAGTACGTCATCATGAGCCGCGCCTGAAATTGAATATTTATTAGCTTGGTATGAGAGCTTTAACACCTTACAGTAGCACATTATTCAGCAGTAGGGTAAGCCAGTGCAATGGCTGCCGTTCGCAAGGTCTCTCCATTCGCTCCCCATGACTTAGTGGTAAGTTTATGTAATATATTATTGCGGGTCTTCCTTCACCTTTTGACTAATTTTATAGAGGTGCTGCTTGAATGTCAGAGACCCGTCTAACGTTATGCCCTGATATTTGGGATGGTGGTTGTGGTTGCTCCGACTACTACCAAATTTATCATTCAACTCCTTGTTGGCTTCCTTGTTACACAAACGAAAGGCACATGATTCAGATTTTGAAGGATTTAGTTATAAGCGCCATTTCTTATAATATTCGTCTAAAGCTTGCACATCTTCAGCAAGTTGTAATTCTCCATCCTCTAAATTCGTCATCTGCATGTAGAAATCTTCGTGATTTTCGTGTTTTTATTAAAATCATAATTTTCATTTTGATAGTGATGCTCTCACCATTACTGAATGCAGAGAAGTTTTAAAGAAGCAATCGCTTTTTGAACAGTTACTATTTACAGAAGCAAAGTTTAGAAAATATGCTATCCACTATAGAAAATTTTATTTATGTCAAACTCATATAAGTTTGACAATGATATACTGTCATTTATATTTTAAATTTCTTTGAAAAAGACACTATATGTCGAAACATGTAAGATTGTTTTAAATATATACATATCAAAGTAAACCAAACCTTTAATCGCTGACTAATTTAATCGACTATAACAACGTACAAAGGTCAAGAAATAATTATTTATATATATATATATACAAAAATATATAAATAAATAAGAATTTTAATAAAAATGCATTAATTGGTAATATCTAAAAAAAATTACGAAATAACGATATAACGATATAATTAAAAAATTCATAACTCCGATTTCAACAAACAAACATGTTTTGGATTCGACTGTTATGAGCCATGGACTAACGAAGGTGAGGAAAGACGCTGAAAATGAACTAATGAAGTGCTGACCTGCCATCTTCGCCAAATGGCACAAAGAGACCTATTCTCGAGTACTAGATCAGTCTCTGAAATCCAGTTACGGCAACGTTTGGGGTGGTCTAGGTTGCGAATGCACAAATCTCGATTTCGTATAGGGATGCATGATGGCCACATGAGGGTCAGACGAAGACATGGGAAACGTCAAAAGATTCAATTTTCTGTTGAAGAACGTGTACACCGAGACGTGGGAGTTACGATATGGGGTGCTATAGCTTATGAGAGTAGGTCTTAGTTGGTATTAATCTGAAGTACCACGAATGCCCAGTGTTACGTTAATGAAGTTGTGGAACCTCATATTCTTCCATATATTTAGCAGCTCGCTGTCCCTAGGTAGTGAGAACTTTTCTAAACCGGTTCGAAGAGGCTCATGTCCATCGAACACGTGGATATTATGGGGAGAAAACTGATGAACTTAGCGAATCCCCCGCAAAACTAGAAGCTCTCCGCCATGAATTGTAGATTGCTTGATACCCCAAGAGGATATCAGTGCCACGAAGAGTGAGGAAGTGTGAAGCTAATATGGGTGCCCCAACACATTATTAATAAAAATTAAATTAAATTGTGTTGATTTTTTGCTCTTTTTGTTTAAAATTATCAGATTGTTCAACAAATTCGCAACCTTTCTTAGTGTTGTAATATCCTTGTCATGTAGTATTTAACGGCACACACATTTTTAATCACTTAGCAAAAGTAATTGAAGCTTGGTTTGGATGTAATATCACATACACAATATAGTTCTGACCTCGTACCACCTAATTACCATGGATTTCGTCCTTTGCAAAACTTTTTAAATGGTAAAAGTTTAAATAATGATAATGATATTCGTAAAGTAAGTTCCGTTTGTTATTAAAAAGAACACCAATACATGAAGAGAAATTTATTATATACATCTTAAAGCTACTACTTTCAGCTATTTTTCTACATAGTTGCCATTAAGATTGAGACATTAGTCATAGTGATGAACCAGTTTTTTAATGTCCTTTTCATAGAACTCCGTCGACTGTGAATTTTGCCATGCTGTAACACTGTCCTACAGTTCTTCCTCGCTGTCAAACCGATGGCTGCCAAGCCATTTCAGGTTTTGTAGGGAGGATACTCATACACTTCCTACTTAAAACTGTCCATTAGGCCTACCGTACAAGCGGCGATATGTGGGCGGGCGTTGGTCATGAAGAAAAACGATGCTCGAACTAAATAACCCACGTCGCCTGTTCTGAATAGCTCTTCTGGGCTTCGTCGAAGTTTCACGGTAGACTTCAGTGTTTGTTGTGGTCCCTCGTTCCATAAAGTCTACAAGAGAGATGCATTTCTTGTACCAAAAGACAGTGACCATGACTTTTCTCGCAGCAAAGTTTGACGGCACTTAAAGGTTTCCTCGTAAACGAGTTAGAGCGACCCCACTGCATTGATTGTCTTTTCGTTTCACAACAGCAAGCAATTCACAGTCGGCGGGATTTTCAATTACAACAGCTATTTTAAACGACCAAAACAGCATTAAAAAATGTCCGAACTATTCTCTAACTAGAACTGCCAGACTGATACTGAAACAGACGAGTGCTGCGATCGCACCGATATCCCCGCTCCTCTGCTCACTAAGCAAAAACGGAACTTTTTTACGAATCGCCCTCGTATCACAATTTTTTTCTAATAAAAACCA
This sequence comes from Melolontha melolontha, assembly GCA_935421215.2. Lineage (NCBI taxonomy): Eukaryota > Metazoa > Arthropoda > Insecta > Coleoptera > Scarabaeidae > Melolontha > Melolontha melolontha. The sequence continues at coordinate 131,574,084 of OW285237.1, read as the reverse complement.
GAATGTTCTATTAACATGAAATATTATGCTGCCTGAAAAAAGACAAAAGATCATCATTATTTATCAATGATCTTTTGGACGATACATTACTGAATAAAAAATTTCGTTATGAAAATTGTTTTTTATTTTTTTTTTAATTCGCAATTACAAGTTACCATTCGTATGCTAATTTACACTTCAATATATCGAATGTGTTCGTACTAAACAGATATGAAACAGTGACTTTGTCCAAGTTATATGTGAAATTGCAATGCAAGAAAGTTTTGCATAACGAGAAGTCCTAAGTTTATTATTATCTACTTTTTTCAAAACACTTACCGATCTAAATTCGCACGTTAGGAGACCATTGCATAAATATTATCAATAAATTGTCAAGTGAAAATAAAAACAATACTTTTAGTCAATCTCATTTAACATAGTTCACGCCTCGACGGTGTAGATTTCGCATGAGTGAATATGTTTTTCTGCTGATGTGCTCAACTGCGAATTTAATAAAATTGTTTACGTGATTTTTAATCAGCTTTACTTGTCATTTTCACATTGTTTATTAGAGCCACCATATTACATTTACATTTAAAATAAAACGTATTTGTAGAGATGGTGTTGTGTTACAACAATTCACATATCAACACAAAATATTCGCCTATAGTTTAAACGCAGTCAAATATACATATTGAATTAAGCAAATATTAATCACTATGGGTACAAAGGAACTTGAAAGCAATTCGTAATGGACATGCAACAAGACTCATGCATCAGGATCAGGAACAACCTAAATAACGCACACAAAATTGAATCTACGAAACGTTACGCTCGGCAAGTTTCCGCAAACGTTACACAATGTCAAGAGCAGTTAATTTAATGGATCTTCTGTTTGTGCACGTTCATCGCCGTAAGTTGGCTGTGCAGTTTTCGCTCGTGGCTCGATGATTTGTTGATGTTCGGCTAGTAGGGATCATAGATCCAGCTTCCCGTCTGTCTTGATTAATTACATATTAGGTACGCAATTATTCACTATACAGCGTTATGTTTGCAAACTCCGGTCTGCGGTAATATAGCGGTTTGTAAATAGATATAATGATACAATTTTCATAAAAGTCATTATTCAAATTTGATTTTAGAATTCGATCGGATAATAAAAATATTGCACAATGAAACATCAGAAAATATATGGAAGAAATATTTATGTTCGAGGAGTTAAAACATTAATAACAAATGCAATACGAGAATCCATAATTGAATTTGGAAATATAATAAAAGATATAAAAAATATATAGCAGATTAGTGAAAATTGTTAAGAACAGGAAAGGAAACACCTACGCTTTGTAATTTTGGAAAAGCTTTCGAAAAGATAATGAGAAAAGGTATGTGAACAATATTAAAAGAAAGAGGGCACATTAATCGGAAACTTTTGCGATTAGCGTGGGTAGGGTGTACATTAAGTTGCTTAATATTTAATTAAGTTGGTGTTAGATAAAGTTTTCAATGAGAGCAAGAGCTCAGTGAATAAATACTGTACAGTACAATGAGAAAAATACATTTTTACGGAGAACAAGATATTTATTGTGAATTTCTTGCAGAGATATACATTACAACTGTAGTTCAGTAAACAAAAACGATTATTAAATCCAAGTAGAGTAAAAGCATATATTTTTTTGTAGTTTGGTATTGTGATATTTCAGAAATTTTTCAGATGGACACAACGCCGAACAATTGTAAATAAAACGACACTTTTGAAGTTATGCTGTGGTAATATACAACACAATTAGTAAATAAATTAATCCAGAAATGCAAAAAAAATATATCTGTATCAATAGGAAATACACAAGAAGTAGTCAAATAGAGAAATGTGAATATTTAGTTTGACCATCTAAAAGTAACATAAATCATTATTTGTTGTATGAAGAACAATGTTCATTCGATTTTTGTCGAAGGAGATTATTAAAATCAAAACAATTAGTATCGCTTGTTAGTTATAAGTATCGAATACGATGCTGTAGTAATACAATGATTTATTTTTAATCCCTATACATAGTATTATTTTATGCATCACCAATTCTAACTATTCCTACGTCATATAGCATCCATTTTACTACTATTTGCCACAATAATGTATTTTTTCTCCGAATGACATTAAAAGCGGCTTTTTAATGACACTTAAAAGTTGTACTTCTACTGCCTAATCAGAAAATGTGGACTTTTTCTGCCTAGGCAGAAAAAGTTAAATCAACTGGTAATTAAAATTGACAATGCAATTAGGTAAACGCAAAGCTGGTTTTATTACATTACAAACTACAAAAGGAAATTTTTACTTGTTAGAAATATTAATGGGGATTTCGAAAAATTAACTATATTATTATCAGAATAATTGAAACATACATGAGTAGGTAAACCCAACCAGTTTTGTATAATACAAAGGTATTTTTAATAATATAAAATATTACTAAAAATCTGGTGTGAAGAATACAAATGCAGGTTCACTATTAATATTTTCTGTGAACGTGTCCGAATATATCCTATCCCCAGAGACGTAGATACGTATTTCGCTTTTCTACAAGCTCATCGGTACGCCCCTGCTGGAGAAAGGATATTTCCAGACACATTCACAGAAAAGAACCACCTCGCCCTATCACCGTAATTATCCAGACCGAGCGCAGAAGTAAATTCGGCGCTACCTGTTGTCAGACAGCCGAAGTACCTCGCATACCGTCCACATAATTAATGTGAAGTAACGACGCCCTTCCAAAGGTTAGCACAGCCAATCTCTCTAGAAAACTGCATTTTGTTTGTACCTTCACTCATACTACGGCTTAACCGCATATGTAATGTATCAGAATAATTGAAACATACATGAGTAGGTAAACCCCACCAGTTTTGTATAATACAAAGGTATTTTTAATAATATAAAATATTACTAAAAATCTGGTGTGAAGAACACAAATGCAGGTTCACTATTAATATTTTCTGTGAACGTGTCCGAATATATCCTATCCCCAGAGACGTAGATACGTATTTCGCTTTTCTACAAGCTCATCGGTACGCCCCTGCTGGAGAAAGGATATTTCCAGACACATTCACAGAAAAGAACCACCTCGCCCTATCACCGTAATTATTCAGACCGAGCGCAGAAGTAAATTCGGCGCTACCTGTTGTCAGACAGCCGAAGTGCCTCGCATACCGTCCTCATAATTAATATGAAGTAACGACGCCCTTCCAAAGGTTAGCACAGCCAATCTCTCTAGAAAACTGCATTTTGTTTGTGCCTTTGAGTGAAGGCACAAACAACTATTTTCACTACTATTTTCACAACTATTAACAACTATTTTCACAAAAATAGCAAACAAATTAACAACGTGCGTGGGATGGCGTGGTAAGACGTTGCGTGGGAAAAATGTGTTTCTAGCTTTAATTCCACATTGTCGGAGTCTTTGAAATGCATCGGAAATTACACGGCGAGATGGGTGACGTCTATTCGGGAATCTTCTTTGATATTCCTGACAACTTTCTGAAGCACTGCTGTTGCAAAAGACGTAAACAAAAATAGTTTGAGCATATTCTTCATTGCCGAACTATATTCTTGACTAAATTTATATCTTTTTCATACTAACAGTTAAAAACACAATCCAAAGTATATGGAAACTGTCAACAACTAGTAAATTTGTTTCATAGCAATTTCCATGACTTACTATTATTTTTATGGACAAACATTAAATAAGTTCAGCAAACTTTATTCCTCGGAATCTCCCAAACAAAAGTATAATAAATAAAAGTTTTCATATGGCCTACTATTGATTTTGTGTGAAACTTGAAATTTATATCTTTCATAAGTTTGAAACTCGATGGCGTGTTAAACAAAGGCCTATTGAAAAAAAAAACGTTTTTCGCATTTTTTGCTTTAAATCCAATCTCGGACACGAATTTTCATTTTTCGCCTTCTAGTATAAATCACCCTGTATAACATAATATTGACATGATGAATGAAGAACTAGAAGTTTACGATAAACGTTGCAATTCTACATTGCTGTATAATAGTCCAATTTAGGTATCATTCAAAAACATAGTAAAACCCATGCCGCAGAAACGAAATTTCTTAGAAAAATCTAAGAAAAGATAAAAACAAAGTATGTATGTACTTAGAAAAAATTTGAACAGGTCGGAACAATATATAAGGAAAGACAACTAAGATGTATAAAATGCCATGTGAAAGGCTAATGGAAAGGGTGAACGAAATAAGAACACAAGAGAATGAGGAGATAGAAAACATGTTACTGAAAAGCGAATGCGTAGGAAAGGAAGCCCAAGATAGAAAGATGTGACGAGAGATGTCTAAGATATAAACTCAACTCAAATGGTTTCACACTTCACAGTAGAGAAACCTAGGATTAATTAGGTAGTAAATAAGTAAGATGACGTTATTATTTTACCTATACAAAACCATAGAAGTGTTTGAAACTATATGATAATTTAAAAAAATTAACTAGAATTTTATATAGAACTATTAATTTATTTCGTCGTTAACAAAATTAGATTAACATTTTTTCTTCGACTAATTGAAACGTATATTTCTAATCACTCTCGAAACTTGAGCTAAACAAATGTTATCGGCATTATTAGTAGATATGAATTTTGTCACGGTTGCTGGGTACAGACATGTCCAAAAAGTAAAAGCAATATTCGCTTTAAGTACAACATTATAGAAATAAATGAGTTTTGACAAATATACCACATTTTATGTGCTATACGAAGAAAAGTTCTTTGAATGCAAAATTACTACAAAAGTTAGAGTTTATTCCAAAAGAATTTACATTGTAATTACCAGAAAAGTTGCTGCTTGTAGAACTAAACGGTTGGATTGCGGCGGAAAAGGTTTTACTTTATGCGATACATAAACGAAAACGACCTGCCTGGTCATGAGAACACAAAAAATAATTCAATCATAACTAAACAAATATTTTCTAAACTGATTAGACAAAATTTTAAAGCAAAGTTAAGAATGAGTTTACATCGTCATTCATGTGAACTTGAACGTGTTTTAACAACAGAATAATACACAACATAGTGTAAAACATGGAGGTTGACTTAGTAAAAATCCTATAAACAGTACGAAATGGTAGATCTTTGAAAATTCTTCATGAAAACGCCGCATTACTACAAAAAAAAAGTTGAAACTGTGTCAGAAGTAACCAAGCACATAAAAAACATCAGCCACAATTAGTTATTGCATTTACTTTTATGCATATTTTGTATATCTCTGCAAATAACAAGCATATTACTATATTGCTTGTTAGTACATGTAGTCACTAACATTTACTTCTTCATATTAAAAGGAATGCAGATAATGAAAGTTTACTAAAACTCTTTGATATACAGTAATTTTTAAATATTACTCACCAAATGCTAATTCCAATCAAATCCGTTACCATTTATTTTACAAATATTATGAATAAGAAAAGTCATTAATTATGTTTAGTAAGCAGAGCTATACTAAAAATTCTATAAACAGGAAATTACTGTTTATTACACAACATGAAAATCTTAAGAAACAAAAGTATTGCTTTTCAGTATTTCATAAATTAAGTAAAATGCGCAAAAAAGTTGTATCATCTTTTCTTGTAATTTGGAATATATTCTTGAAATCCTTCGAACTAATTTAATCAACTTTTATATAGTCATTTCATATAATTTCATTCGTATGTTTATATTTTATTCTATACTTGTTTCTACGTGGACACAACCAACAAGGAATCTGAAAACAATGATAGATTATGGTATTCTTCGAGAGACGAGGAAGATTGAGGCAACAGATGTAAAGGTACATAGAAGACCAGCACGAGTATCAGACCACTATCTACTGAAGATGAAGATATTTTTTTCATTTCCAAAAAGACAAGCGATAAAAGTGAAAGTAGTAACGCCACTGAAGTAGAGGATGAATATTATAATCTAGAAATTTTACAGCATTCCCTTGTAGAACACCTATGCAAGACGACACCGAAAAAGAAATTGGTAAATTTGGAAGTATATGAAACCGTATCAGACAAAGAATGGTAAAAACCAAAAAATACGCGACAAGAAACGCACCGGGTATAAAAAGAAAACTTCGAAATCAGAAAACAGAAGAAAACATACTGGGTGGTTCATAAGTCACGACGGGGCTTGGACTTTTGATAACTTTTTCAATTAATTACTTTCCATTTTATTTTATTTTTTCAGAAAAATTTAGTACTTAACACGTACCAAAATTGTTCAGTTTTACTGTGAAAACCAGCATTCAATTGTTAGAACGCAACGAGCATATCGTCAACATTTTAACGTTAGAGTTGCACTTTCGAAATCAATGATTCGTCGCTTAATGAATCGTTTCCAGCAGCAAGGTTCGATAACTAACCTTCCACGTACAGGGAAAACACCTAGGACAGAAGTGAACGTGAATCGTGTGAGAGAGAGTATCTAAAAAGAACCAGAGACGCGACGCGGAGGTAAGCTTAACATCTCTCGTACCTCAGTGCAGCGCATTTTACATGATTTACATATTTTCCTATACAAAATGCAAATGGTGCAGGAATTAAAACCTGCGGTTTATCCGCGACAGCTAAACTATGCCGTTCGATTTCAATAATTGGTAATAGAAAAAAACGAGTTTATTGGCTTTCTCATTTTGTCCGATAAGCTCAATTCCACCTTAATAGATTTGTAAATAAACAAGCTGTAGAATTTGGAGGACTGAAAATCGTAGAGTTGTAAACCAGCCCAAATTACACCCGCTCAAATGCACACTGTGGTATGGAGTGACATCACAAGACATAATCGGACCGTTTTTCTATTCGATAATGACAACGGTGATGCAGTGACCGTAAATGGAGAACGATATCTAAGACCTGCAGTAGAAAATAGACCTTAAATGTGGTATCAGCAATATGGTGCTACGTGTCATACAGCAGAAGCCACACTACAAGATTTAAGGGCCATTTTTGGCGAACGAATAACTTCAATATATGAAGTGGATTGGCAGGTCTCACGGCCCCTGCCTTTTTTTGTGAGGTTATTTGAAAGAAAGACTGTTCGTTAACAAACTTCAGATACTTCGACAACTAAAGGAAAACATTCGTGCAGAAATTAGGGCACTGCAGAGTTACTAAGAGCTGGTATGAATCATGCCATCGAAATAGCTTATCAGAGCGAAGTCAAAAACGGAAGACCTTTAAAATATGTTATCTTTCGTCCATAATGTGAAATAATCTCCAAGATTTGTTCTTTTTTATAAGCCATAATTGATTGAAAAATGTTAAGAATTAAAGAAGTGTAAACTAACTAAATCCCTGTCGCGACTTATGGACCATTCAGTACAAGAACATATAATAGTGGAAGGAGAAGAAATGTAAGTAAGTGCTGAAGTGGTAACAAAATCTATGCCTCAACTAGAGAATTGAAAATCTCCAAGACCAGAAGGAACATATGCAGAACTACTAAAAGCGGGAACACCAAGGTTAGATGACATCCTAACTGAAATGTTCCAAAAATATATTCTGTAGCAGAGGAAGATGTCTTATATTAGCCCAATGTACAAAGAAGGAACAGATATGACTAGCAATTATAGGAATAGCAGTAACAAGCATCTTAAGTAGACTCTACGAAGGAATACGCACACAACGAAGAAGAAGAACAAAGTAAATTTCGCGCAGGAGGATCATGCACGGATAAAAACTTCTGCCTAAACCAAATTATAGAAAAGAAAAGAGCTTCGAACGTATCCGTGGGCCTGGTGTTTATCGACCTACAAAAAGCTTATGACAACGTTCCCGTCAATAAACTGTGGTACGTCCTCTATAACTAAACCATTTAATGTAACGAAAGTAAGGGTGTTGTGCATCACCTGCGTTATTCAAGATATGCAGCAAAATGGAAATATATAAATAACCGATGATCTTATTTACACTACAATTTACTGACTACTAATTGTTATGCACCAACAAGAAGGATGATTTGGAATACATGAACGAGAAAATTAATAGCGATGAGACTAAATATAAATACGAGATGTGTCTATAAAATAATGAGACTCAAGCTGTAAAACTTTTTATTTTAGATTTATACATATTTAATTATTATTCCCTTCTCTATTCCTACACCGGCTCTTTTTTATTGTGCAAAACAGTACTGGAAGTCTTCTTTTGTGAACTCGTTCATGACGCGTGCTGCTTTTTATTTCACAGCTTCAATGGTTTGAAGTGTCGGTACAAATATTTTCACGAGCTTCTTTTTGTTAGATTGTGGAAATTTTCGGCATAATTTTTGTACACGCTTTTTGTATGTTTAAATTCTTAAGTAAAACTTGTCTTACGCATTCTTTATCAATTCTTACAGTTTCAGTAATCGCATGAGTAATTGTGGACAAGAAGGTGTCAAGCACCTTCTTGTCCATCACTTTTATTTGCTGAAAGACTCAAGTGTAGGTATTTATCTTTTTTTCTGTTCCATTTTGCAATGAATTAATATAAAAATGATCATTCGGCAAGGAATCGCAACAGATAGTTTACAATAAAATACTAAAGCATACACAAATACCGCGATATCATAAAGTTTCTGGGTCCAAGATGGCATTGAAATAGAAAATATATGTCTGAACTTTATCCATATTAATACTGGTAACTTAACCTTAATTTTTGAAAATTATTTTGATAGTGTCATCGTGACATCAATAAATATGTCATTTGATTTAATAAAGATACAATAAAACAACAAGCTCAGCTTGTATTCAAAATTTTATTAATAAAAAAAGGCAAAATTAAAGCAAACGTTGAAATTGTTGTCTGTTATTTTCAATTCCCAATGTGACACGCCTTTTCATGCTGTTAAAGGCATTTTGCAGCATTGCGGGCGTTATTAATGCACATTCGTCAATAATTCTTTGTTGCATATCTTGCAAATTAGCAACAGGAGTTTTAAATATTCTATTCTTTAGGTGAGGAAACACGAAAAAGTCCATAATTGTCAAACAAGGTGATCGTGGTGTGCGTGGTGGAAACTCAACTTCCGTATGTAAACTTATGATCCGATCGTCAAAAAACTCACGAAGAAAAGCAATATTTTCTCGTTTTGTGTGTGCCGTTGCACTATCTTGTTGAAAGTATCCATATTGCAATTCATCATCATGCAACTGTTCAATAAATTCATTCAGAATGTTTCTATACCTCTCAGCATTAATTGTGAAATTAAAAAAAATAGGGCCAACAACTCTGCGGCGAGAAACTGCTAGCCAAACACCAAGTTTCGCATTATGGAGAAACGATTCAATAAAAATATGAGGATTTTCACTACTCCACATTCGAGTATTTTGGGAATTGACATACCCCGAAAGATGAAACCATGCTTCATCAGAGAAAAATGACAAATTTAGCAGGTCATCATCTTCTATTAAGTTATTTGCAAACCACTGGCAGTACGCACGACGTCTAGGGTAGTCTACCGGCAAAATAGCCTGATGTGATTGCATCTTATACGGATGCATGTGTAAGTTTTTCTTTTCAATTTTCTGACATGTTCCATAAGAAAGTCCAATCTCTTGAGAAAGGCGTTTCAAAGGTTTTGTGGGTTCATTTACCATACGTTGACGAACATCATTTATAACTTGTTCCGAACGAACAGTTGGTCTACCAGTACGTGATTTATGACCCACAGAACCAGTCTCACGAAACACACTAACACAATTGGAAAGGCAATTATAAAAATCTTTGGGAATTACAGCTAACTCTGTGTTCTCTAAAATCATCCAAACATGCACGTTGACTGCACACCCAAATTCCATCAATTCGCACTCCACTCCGAAAATAGGCTTCAATCATGTACGCTTTTTGCACTATATTGTAAACCATATTTGAATTTACTCGAATGTGCTATGTTTCAAACTCGTTCAAACGTTCAAACTTGCTTTCAGCAATTCTAATATATTAATGGATGACAGATAATGTCAGTCAAAATAATTTACAAAACAGAGTTATAGTTCCTAACTTAAGTTCAGACATACAATTTATATTACAAAGCCATCTTCGTCCTAGAAACTTTATGATATCACGGTATTAAATCCACTTTGGACCTATAAGATCCAACTCAGAGGATGCGCACATTAAAAAAATTTATGCAGTCAAAATAATAAATTCCACGGCGATATCGTGGATTGTAGGAATGACCACCTACACAAAGGCATGAATATAGTAACAGTAAAGGAGAAAATCAAGAGTATTGTAATAAAATATGACTCCACCCTCGCGTAAATACTGAAGTACTATAGTTCCTTGACGAAACTGACATATAAAGAAAAGTATGAAACTTCTTGAACTTGTTTAAGTGTGTGTGTGTGATATGTCAAAGCAGAGCGAAGTGTTTTGTGCTTAACACGTTAATGTTGTGTTTACTATAAAGAAAACTACGAAATGCCGATGGGGCATCGTATGATTTATAAGTAGAATTGTAGGTTAATCGCTATGAAACAAGCAATAGTAACAATATTCTTCCAATAAAAAACAATTCAATATTAATCTTTTTTGTGCGTTGAAAGGAACTTTATAATGCATTTTAATCCCGAATTTAAAGATGGTGTACGTAGTATAATTTATTTTTGTAACAGTTACATTCACTTCAACTTGATTTCATTACTGTACTCATTAAAATATTAGGATAATGTATATGAAATGTCGGATTTGATGAATAAAATTTAATTTCTAGAAAATAATTTCCATCCGCGTGAATACGCTTCTGCCAACAAGTAACTAAGAGTATAAATGCCATTAAATATAATTTCTCTACGTGATGAACATTTGGACGGGGCCTTTAATCTCCTTTTCATTAAGAAGTTTTCCCTTTAAGAAGGCGTTCAGATATTTAAAGAAATGATAATCTGTAGGAGATAAGTCTGGTTGATGCTATTAAATTTCACAATTTAAATCGTTCTTGGAAAACTGTATTTTCAATTTATCGCGTATTTGATAAATATATTGGCAATATCTATTCGTTATAGGTAAGAAGGAGTAATCAACCATACTAAACTGTTTTCGGGATTTTTTATTTATGAAGTGGAAGCTTTGAAGGATGTTGAGGAGCTTCGTATTATACATATAATACGAGGTTTGTTATTTTGCATATAGAGCTGGAATAAAAGAGTAAATAGCTTTTAAAGACTTTATCGTTTTTCGAAGTATTCTCCACGAAGATTAATGCACTTTTGCATGCATTCAAACCAACTCTGGAAGAAGTTATTCCACTCGTCTGTTGATACAGTCAAAATTGCGTTTTTGAAGGCATTGACTGCTCTTAATGATGACTGAAACCTTTGAACACGCAGTCCACCTTGATTTTCGGAAAGGTAACGAAATCGTTGGGACTTAGGTCAGGACTGTACGGAGGATAGTCTAACAATTCGACGTTTTGTTGCGTTAAATATTGAAATATCTTGCGACCTGTGTCAGAACTTGCATTGATGCTTGGTGGGGAATAATTCGTCGTTGTGGGTTGGTTTCTCGGAGGTTATACTATTGTGATCAAAAAGTGTCATGAATATTTACTCTTCTTCTGATTTTCTTTATCTACTTAAAAGTAGTTCTCTTTCGAAGCAATACATTTGTATTTGTTGCGACATAGTGCATTATCGTGATACAAAAGCTACAAGCTATCTTTCCATAATTCAGAACGTTTTAGATATATCGCTTAGTGCAAACTATGCATAACACTCAAATAATATTCCTTGTTAACAGTTTGGCTGGTCGGAAGAAATTGATAGCGCACTACTACACCACGATAATCAAAGAAGACTTTGACGTGTTTTTTTAGGTATTTTTTCACCTTTTGCACAATATTCATTGGATTGATCGACTGTTTGGAGATCATAAGCATTAATCCATACCTTATCGCCCCTAATGATGTGTTTCGTGATAGACTTGTACAGACGTTAACACGTAGTCCTGTTTCGAAAAAAATTGAGTGATTATGGAACCAATCGAGATAATACGACTGAAGGCCAAATGTTCCTTCAAAATTACTCAAAGTGATCCAATGAAATCCCAATATTTTCTGCGAGGTTTCTATTTATTAATCGATGATTTTTGGGCACGACCGTAAACGGCAAATATTACACAAATTTTCTAGATCGTTTGAAGACGGCTTTCGCTGAAAAGCGTTCAGGAATGACAGAGAAGAAAATTATCTTTCACATTATCGCTGACATTCCAGTACGGTTCCTGCAAAAAAAAACTGAAGAATTAAGGTTAGAATTAGTGGCATATTTGCCAGACCTAGCACCATCTGATTTTTGTTTATTTCCTAAATTCTAAGATTTTCTTGGAGGCAAAAAACTCTGCATAAATGAAGAACTAACTTCAACAGTGGACGATTATTTTGCAGAGTTAGAAGAAAATCACTTTCCAGAGGGAATAAAAAAGCTGAACGCAGATGGACCAAATGTATCGAATTAAGAGGGTTGTCTTTTATATTTTGCATATAGAGCTGGAATAAAACAGTAGATAGCTTTTAAAGATTATATTGTTTTTCGAAGATTAATGCACTTTTGCATGCCCTCGAACCAACTCTGAAAGCAGTTATTTCCACTCCTTTGTTGGTACGGTCAAAATTGCGTTTTTGAAGGCATCGATTGCTCCTTCTGACGACTGGAACCTTTGACCACGCACTCCGTTCTTGATTTTCGGAAAGATAAAGAAATCGCTGGGACCTAGGTTGTGACTGTACGAAGGATGGCCTAAAAATTCGACGTTTTGTTGCGTTAAAAATTCAATTGTCTTGTGAGCTATGTGCGAACTTGCATTGTCTTGGTAGAGGATGATTCGTCGTTATGGGTTGGTTTTTCGGAGCTCAGCGATGACTTGCGGCGAACTAATGGTTGCATACCAATCAGCAGTAACAGTTCTTTGATCGTGTAGAGAAATTGTTGCTACATGGCCTGCTTTCGAGACAAATGTCGCGACCATCTTTTTGGAGACACTTCGAGAACGGATGTCTTTTGCCGGATTTCTTCACCTTGGAACACTCAAACAGACGACTGGCGTTTATTTTCTGGCTCGTATGAGTAAATACAAGATTTATTACCACTCACGACGTTGTGCACGTTTTTAGGTTTCCTGCGTTGAAGGGGTATAGAGTTTTTTGACACCAGTTCACCAGTTCAGTTTCTGTTCTTCGGTCAACAGATACGGTATCCAACGGGATAATCAAATTTTTTACACACAATTCATTATGTAAAATATTTTTAAATTATTAACTTCTCAATATGTCACATGCCGATTTTCTTTGATAAGCTGGCGCACAGCATCGACGTTTTCCTGAGTAACTGCCGTTTTTTGTGCTCCTGCTCTTGGATCGTGCTATGTGCCCCCATGAGCACTAGTCTTGCGCCTACTAATGTACTACTTTTACTTATGACTTACCCAATTTACCTCAATACATGATTGACCAGCTCAGTTAAGAGGCGAGTGGAGGGGGGGATTTTATATCTTAAAGGGCGCCACCATGTTATCCCTTTAGCCGCAACAGAGAACACAAACTGCCGTAGTAAATTGAATAAATTCAGGTAACGTACAAGTATCGATGTTAAATCAAATAAAACAACTCAAATCAAAATAATAACAATGAGGATATATTTTAATCCAGAAAAACATGAACAGACCTAAGGATATTGTATCCAGAATGTAACAATCAAATATATATCTTGGCAATTTACTCGGAAGTTGAATGGTTAAAAAAAACTAACTATAATTAAATCTGATCAAAACGATCCTGACATTACAATAGTGACAGATATCTACAGGTGGATCAATAAATACCCGTGTTAGGAAAGAAGACACAAGTTTTTCACAAATTTTTTATTTATTTTTCAACGTAATCACCTTTTAGTACAATACACTTTTCCCAACGTTTCTGCCATTTCTTTAACCCCTCCAAAAAATACGATTTGTCAAACTCTGCAAAATACGCTTCTATCTCGACGAAAACCTCCTCGTTTGAGCTGAATCTATTTCCCCCGAGCCACGTTTTCATGTTGGGGAACAGAAAGAAGTCGCAGGGAGCCAAGTCAGGCGAGTACGGTGGGTGCGGCAGCAATTCGTAGTGCAGTTCATGCAACTTTGCCGCGACAATTCTGGATGAATGTGCTGGTGCATTATCGTGGTGAAACAGCACTTTTTTCTTAGCCAAATGGGGCCGTGTCTCCTTCAATTTTATATCGAATCGGTCCAATAATTCACTGTAGTTCTGCCCCGTGACCGTTCTTCCTTTCTGCAAAAAGTCCATGAGGATTATTCCGTTGGAATCCCAAAAAATCGTGGCCTTGACCTTTCCGGCCGATGGGACCGTCTTTGCCTTCTTCGGAGCAGATTCACCCGAAAAATCCATTGTTTTGACTGTCGCTTGAACTCTGGCGTATAATAATGGATCCAGGTTTCATCAACGGTGACGACTCGACGCAAAAACTCCTGCGAATTTCTCTTAAAGAGGTCCAAACACTGCTTCGACATTGACAACCGTATCCGCTTGTTGTCCACCGTAAGCAATCGCGGCATCCATCGGGCCGACACCTTTCTCACCGATAACTTATCATGTAAAATAATAATTGCCGTTCCGTACGACATGCCTACGGCCTCAGCTACTTCGCCCACTTTCGTTCGGCGATCAGCGAGAATCATGTCGTGGACCTTTTCAACGATTTCCTCGGTAACCACGTCTGCCAGGCGGCCTGGGCGCTCCTCATCAAAAACAGATGTACGACCACGTTTAAATTCGTTGAACCAATATCTTACGGTTGTCATAGATGGTGAAGGGTCCCCATAGACAGCATCCAACTTCGCTTTTATTTCTTTTTTCCATCCAAAAATAAAAAGCGAATTACGGATCAATATTGCTCTTTTTCCATTTTATCGAGAAACACGAAACACGTGTGATACAACTGGCTGCCAAATAAAAACTAACCTATGAATCAGTCTGAAATTTATTATGGTGTTGTCTGACAGATGGTAGTACACGACGGTAATGCCAACTTTCCTCAGCAGCGCCACCTGTCTTCAAACACGGGTACTTACTGATCTTCCTCGTAAGTAATAACATAAACACCAAGTATAATATATTAATGAAATAGTTGAAAATGCAGGCAATAAAATTTATAAAAAAGTGAATTTAAATTATATGCACACAAAAGCATGTGGTTTAGACAAATTAACAAATAATCAGATCACCAGATGGTATATATAAAAATTTGAAGGTCAACGTTTGAACTGATTTGACCAATATGGAGAACAATTACGTTAATTAAAAATTTTAGTTCTAAGAATTGCATCAATAATTTATCAAAGATCTTTCATAAACCTTTCATCGATATTTACACACCTTGTATATGCAATAATATCCTATATAACATACACACAAGTGTTTAAACTAAAGGCGAAAATTTCACTGGGTGAAAGTTTATACCAAAATTTGTCTATTAAGCTTTGTCCGCACTGTATATGCAGAGATACGTATTTTACTTATATAAAAAATAAATTGTTCAGTAAATTTTACTGATGATAATTACAGAAATTGTAATATCAAAATTATTTCTAAATAAATTTTATGTTTCCACCCAGTATGTATAGAAATAAATCTTACATAATGATCTTAATAAAATCGACTATTAAATTAGTTATAATTTTTCCACTACGGAAAAAAAACAAAATAGCTAATTTATCTCAGCTAAATTGAATTACACTAAATATTTTTAATATATATCAGAAAAAAAAACTCAATAATTAATACACAAATTTTTATGATTAATACACAAATTTTTATGATTCCGTGTGACGCTGACGATTGATTCTATCGTTACGGCCTACTACCTTTCTTATGACATCTGCTGAGAAGAAGGAACAAAATGGACGTCTACCTCATGTCCAGCATGCATTTGTTTGAATTAATTTTGGGGGTTAAAACGCCCGTACCAACTTGCTTGCCCTATTATATAGGAAGAGAAGAAAAAATATAAGCATAATGAAATACTCGAACTAATTAATGGAACCAAGTCTCATCGAAATAACAATAAAATCTACCAAATATATTCTAGAAGACATTCATCTCGTATAAAACATGTTCGCGGTTACCACATGGCCGATGTTCGCCTGACGAAGAATTTACATCTTCATTTATCCGTGTAACTACACGAGAAAATAACTATAATAATATATCTCGATACTTCCTATAACCCAATCTAGAAATTCAAACTCGAATTTGCGAACAGTATCTCTGTATAAACCAATTCTAACTTATAAGATGATTCTTTATCATCATGGAACAACCACTTAGGCTTTATAACAAAAGCACAATAAATGAGAGCGAAACCTACTCCATGTCCAGTTTTACGTCATTATAGAAAAAAAAACATATTCGAAAGACTATTCCAATTATACCACATTTAATTAATTTCCAACAAGAAATCGATCATAAAGGAAGGTTAATGATCAACTTCCACTTCTGAAGACGCTAAACATTAATTAACTTAGCCATAGATAAATACTAATAACAGATCGCTGTATATCTATCGAACCTTGGTACAGTTCACCAATAAATAAATAATAGATGGCTCTGTAGGCCTACATATCGTATTTTAACAAAATTAAATGCCTAATCATTTTTCATGAAATTATATCTTCAAAAATTCCGATAAAGTTCCTATAAAATCAATATCAATGAAAATAAAACCAACTGGTTTACGATATTTAAAAGAGAGGCTTAAGTTACAATAGGAACAATTGACTGACAATAGTACTTATATAGCCAAGTTAATTATTAGGAATCAAGCAGTACCATAAATATAATTTAGATTTTAGGTATTATACAGTCGAAGAGTAGTTATAATTATAGCAGACCTAGTATAATATACAGTGTTATCCAAAAGTAACGAACGAGCAAATTGCAGAATAAGGTAAACTAATTTTTAAGCAACTAAAGTAGTATGATAATTAGTAAATATTATATAGCTGAACTAAATTGTACGAGGGTCGAATTTGAAGTATAACAATCGCCACTAAAACTAATCCGTCCACGTTTGAATGCTCCATACCAACGAGAAATTGTTGCCCGATGTGGTGCTTCACTGCCGAAAACAGAAACCAAGTCGGCGAGGCATTCTTGTTGTGTTATAAAAATTATTGTGCGAAAATATTCACGGTATAATACCATTTTTCGACTAACTTGTTTCGTTGTAGCTACAACACTACACATTTCGCACTGAAACTTGGGATTTAGGCTAACTAAGGATGGGGGTTAATTTTTAGTACTGACATTTGATTAGTGGCGCCCTCTATGTCCTAATATGCAAAACATAAGACATCGCTCGTATGTCAATCCGCCCTCGTAAATTCTATTATATACTCATTGTTTGTTGTCGTAATATTTTGATTTGAGAATATGTAACACATAATACATTTTAGTGCCCATCCATTTTGTCAAATAATGTGAAACGAATAAAAGTTGACATTTATTTCCGAAAGTATCAATATTTGTTGTACAATGTATTACTAATTTTTATTTATTATTATATAGCCAAAGTACTTCTCGCAAACTAAATTATTTTTGTTGTACAATGTATTACTAATTTTTATTTATTATTATATAGCCAAAGTACTTCTCGCAAACTAAATTACTTGCAACTTTATAAAACCTTAGCGTGGTATTATTTCAAATAAAGGGTAAAACGCAATTTTTCAGTTACGTGAACGAATTTTCTTTCACCTTTAACAATCCTTTTTAAAGGGCATTGGGACACTTTTATCCTCCAAATAATCTCTAGTATTTTAGGTTAATTTTAAAGCCAACAGCAGGTTATGCTTAAAAACCGTTAATAATGTATGCTTGACCTTTTCTGTGAACGTAATATGAAACGATACATTTTTTTCTAATGAAAATATTCAAATATTGTACCTACATGTATGTACGTAGAATATGCAAAGTCACCTTTAAATGCGTTATCTTATTCCAGCATTAACTGATTAGTAAGTCGGGTTTGTTTGTGGAAGAGTAAAGCTCTTGACAAACACCCTCACAAGATAATCATATCATATCTTCGAATGTGAACGCACGAATTTGGGTAGGGCTTTGGGGATTATAAGAAGATATTAATTTAACTTTGTGTCACGATCCTGATTATGAATAATATTAGCGTTGTTGTCTATTTCTAAAACTAAAAGCCGTTTGTATAATCTATTTTATGAATTAACTTGAATTGTTTATTCCATTGTTGATAAAGTTTTCTAATAGTACGAAATTAGAATATTCCAATTTTTGCAAGAATATAAACTTTTTCAAAATTATATGTTGAGGCAATTGAAAAGTGCACTGAGAAAAATGTATTTGTAATAAACATATTGTAGAAATATACACTACAACTGTGAGATTTTATTAACGTTTGTTTGATATGTAAATAAGACGGTATTCTCGATGTTAGCATGTTATGGTAATACACAACATAATTAGTAGTTAGATAGAGAAATGTGAATATAAAATTTGACTATCATAAGAGAAACATAAACAAACATTATTTGTTGTTTGAAGAACAAGTGCATTAGAGCCTTGTCGAAGGAGATTATTAAAATCGAAATAATTTAGTACCGTTTGTTAAAAGTACCCAGTACGATGCCGTAATAATAAAATCATTCATTTTTTATTATTATACGTAGTACTATTTTGCACTCTCAGGATTCCTACGCAGATGGGCAAATCATGGACGATATATGTGTAATAAATAAGACGGCAGACTATGTGCACACACTGTCAAATTTAATATAATATAATAAATTTAATATATATATATATATATATATATATATATATATATATATATATATATATATATATATATATACCGTGTGCCCAACGTCGTGCGATCGATGGATATATAAGTAATGACTGGCCAACTGCAAGTATATTGGCCTTGCTTGAACACAATGACCGACTGATAGGAATATTCAATGTGTTAGAGAGAGATTATTTGATTCGTACTTAGATCGTATGTAGAATGTGTTGGATAAAGAAAGGGAACGCCCGTACAGTTAGACAGTAGAACCCGATTGAATATACTCTCTCAACCCTAACCACATAAACTCGCTATTCGTCTTCGTCTTACTACATTGTGGTAGATCAATCACTCCCCGGCGTTCGTACGGTATATGTTTATATACTGAGAAGGATTGTTCAACGTTGAGAGATGTTATATTTGCATAGTTAAAGCGCTCTTTGTATCTGTACAATGGATCTTCAGTATTGGTAAAAAGTTGCCCTAATTTTGTAAAATCTACATTTTTATCTAATACACCTTATGTGTATTATTTATTAAATTTAACAGTGTGGGCACACAGTCTGCCGTCTTTGACCGTAATAATATTATAAAAGAGTATAAGCAAACATAACTTGAGAACAGACAATACGGCTATGTACTCAAGCTATTAGCGTAGTCAAATAGCCATTACCGTGGTTAGTTGGTAGATGGGTGACCAGTAAAAAAAATATACTATAGCTCGGTTCGTTCAGTCCATCAACTACGATAGATAAAAGAGGGATAAAAGAATAAATAGAGAGAAAATTAAGAAAATTAGTTAAAGACATAAAAATAAAAAGCGGTCTAAAAATAGATAGTAATAACTTCTTAAAAAAGAAACAGACATGCATTATACACGTCTGTATCTGTGCACATGGACATACACCTCGTATTTTCCAACGTTTACTTCTGCCAAAGACACGTGCTTCTGTCACAACTATAAGACTTTGTCAGTTTGGCTAGTGAAGTAAAGTTTAATAAAACGCCTCGTAGGTATAGCAAATTTTGTCCTATCAGGTGTTACAAGATAATATCTAGTGACATCTGACGGACAAAAGAGACTATACCGAAAGTATAGATTTCTTTGGTAATTACTTCTTATTTATGAGGGACCATTAGTAATAAGAAGTAATTACCAAAGAGACCGCTACTCGCCCTCATAGACTTGCGTATTTCTGGTGTATAGGATATTTCTCTATGCTTTCTTTCTTTAGTAGCCGTACTCTTTTGTGTAAAAAATATTCTTAATAACACTTCATTTTTTTAAATTTTGCGATGTATCCTTACCAGTTTTAAATGCTTTCTTTAAATTTTTCATTTATATCGATATTACTGGGCTTATGAAACTTTATTAACATTTACTATTGTTAATAAAGTTTCATTTTTCAAAAATATTTTGCTGATGTTTGCAGACATTTGTGGTACCACAAAAATATAAAATCAGAATACAAGAAAAACAAGATTTTTACACAAAAGAGTACGGCTACTAAAGAAAGAAAGCATAGAGAAATATCTTACACACCAGAAATACGCAAGTCTATGAGGTCTATAAACAAAAAAGAAAGCAGACTAAAAGAATAATAAAAAAATTGAAAGAAAATACTTGGTAGAAGTTTTGAAAGAAGATGAATAATGCTTATTAGGCAGTATTTTATGAAATGATAAGAAATATGAAACAGGAAAAGTTAATAACAATAAAGAATATAAAAGCTAAAACCGAAAGTACTGTAATAGAGGAAAGTAAGGTAATGTGAAGATGGAAAGAATACCTTAAAGATATATTAGAGGGTGAAGAAACGGGTGAAAACAAACTGAAAAATAAAAAACTGAAATGAAAAAAATTTATATATATATAATGGAAATGTTTGAGAAATAACAAAAAGAACTGCAAGAGAAGATAGGAAAGGCGCAAGTCGAAAAAACATCGGAATGTGACAAAATAACTGGAAATTTTTAAAAGCGATTCCAGAAGTGACTTTCTAAAAGTTAACATACATGGTGAAAGCAGTTACTGAAGAAAGGATAGCCCAGAAGACTGACGAATCGGAGTCATTACACCAATCCTTAAGAAAGTAAACTGCAGCGATTGCAGTAATTACTCTACTAAACATACTTCCAAAAACATACACAAGAATTCGGAAGATGGAACTGAAAGAAAACTTAAAGGAAACGTTGAGAAGTCGTAATGTATTTTTGGATCCAACAGAGAAATCCACAACGCAATTTTTTTATTAGAACAAATACACAGAGAAGACATATGGAGATGTATCGCGAGAGATAGTGAGGAGCATACAAAATCTTTGTAAAAAGAGCTAGGAATTACGTCATAATAAGATTCTGAACTATTCGATGCTACCAAACGAGTATGACTTCCATGTATTGCACCCTCTACAGTTGGTCTTAAATCAAGTCTTACAGAATGTCAAAAACAAGGTCAGAATATATGAAGTCGGACATGCATAAAATGCAGGGAATAGAGATAGCTGATCTATACTGTTCATACGATATTGCTATATTATTATCATTACTAAATATTTTAAAAAACTATAAAAGTCTGATTATCTATAAGCATGCACTAGAGTAAAAAAATGTAAATCAGGAGAAGAAGAAACCGATGGTCATAAAAAGAAGAGGAATTACATAAAATTCTACTAGAAAGAGAAAGGCTGTAACAAATCTAAAAGTTCAAGTACTTTAAGAACAATGATCAAGCAGGATGACAAGTAGGTAATGAAATAAGAGAACGAAAAATAAATTTTTGGGTAGAAAAAAATCTCTAAAAAATAAAAGCAAATTTTACAGGAAATTGGTAACGCCTATAAGAACTTACGGAATAAAAACTTTGACAACAATAGAAGATCAAAGAAGAAAGAAATTCAAATAAAATTCCTAAGAAAAATTACGAATAAAACTATGGCTATGGCTATGATAAGAAACAAGGAGGCACTGAGACAAGCTAAATATCAGTACCGTAGAAGAAAATATAGTGGAAAACCAACTGAGATGATTACAGACCAATAGCAGGATCAACTAAGAGAAAAACAAAAGCCAGGCCACGGAAAACCTGCCAAGGCGAAGTGAGAACGAGATGTATAAGGGAACAAAGTGATCAGGCACGCACTGGACAGAGATGCGTTAAAAAAGATATGTAGCAGAAAAACTTGAAAAGAAATTTAACTCCGAGCTTCACACTTGCAAAGGTTCAGAGAACATGAACGAAATATAAATATTTGTATCTACTACTTGCATGTCATAATGACACATTTGTTATTTGATTATAGTGGCGTAAGTAAGTTAATCCTAGTACCATAATGAGTTTCAAGGACTATTTCAATAATTTTATTTAACTATAAATTATGTTATATTTATAACTTATAAGAACAAATAATTTTATTCAAAATACAGAAAATTGCAACTTAGCTAAGTACCTATTTATTATAAATTGTAAAAAAACAATTATTGCAGTTGCGGAGTCACTCATTATCTAAAAAGTCAATATGTTTAACACAAATTTAGTTTAAAACTTGTAGTAATGTTTGACAGTAAATAAATAATTTGTTGATGCTTTGTCAAGGAAATAGTAAAACACAGGACACTTACTATTTTTTTAAATAAAGTTACTATTCCACCAGTCGTTTCAAAAATACAAAATTTTAAATTTGTAAGCAAATATATTTTTATTGATGCCAGCAGCTAAAATTTTGTATGCAATTCGGATCATAAAGACAAACATTACGTTACACGCCGTGCTAGTACCGTAATGATTGTCTTTATGATCCTTATTACTAGAGCTGAGGATGTTTGCGGTACGGCAGGACCGTATGTAGTGCATCCCCACATACTATTTATCTAAATATTCTCTGAAATGATTTGCCGGATCTCATAAATTAATAGAGTGATATTTTAGTATGCACTGGATATTGTTATTATACAAAATCATAATAGCCATTTGTATTTATGAATCATAAATAATAATACGCATGTATTTGTATTTGGTTGTGAATTCAATTTAAACTTAAAACGAATCGTAATATTTTAACGACAAGCCGTCCTTACAATACATGCATTCGAGACAAAGTGTGCAACTCTACGAATAACTTCCATAATTGATCGAAAATGGACATTTTGGAGCTGAAGTAAAGCCCCTATTCTTAGAAAATTTTATTACTGTCGTTAAGAACTATTATTATAAACAACAAAGGCCTTTTATTAGTGTTGAAGTTTTAGTTTCATTGAATTTCCATGTTGTAAGTAGTCAATTGTAAAGTGTTCATTCACAATATTCTAAAACAAGGTGTAAATTTAACTAAAATCCAGAAAAACTCATTCTGATAATATATTACTAGATTAGAAGCTGTGTTTATTACTATTTATTATATTATTTTTATAACCAAATGCAATAAAAGCTACGAAAACAAAAGAAACCTCGATTTATTAAAATCTTGTCACACAGCCTTTCAAAGCCTGGCAGCACATATTTTGCATATATTTTATATATACTACCTACTTGAACTAGGTGAATGAAGTTAGAAGTTATAAGTTATAACTTGAAGTTATAAGTTATAACTTCTAACTTCATTCACCTAGTTCAAGTAGGTAGTATATATAAAATATATGCAAAATATGTGCTGCCAGGCTTTGAAAGGCTGTGTGACAAGATTTTAATAAATCGAGGTTTCTTTTGTTTTCGTAGCTTTTATTGCATTTGGTTATAAAAATAATATAATAAATAGTAATAAACACAGCTTCTAATCTAGTAATATATTATCAGAATGTGTTTTTCTGGATTTTAGTTAAATTTACACCTTGTTTTAGAATATTGTGAATGAACACTTTACAATTGACTACTTCCAACATGGAAATTCAATGAAACTAAAACTTCAACACCAATAAAAGGCCTTTGTTGTTTATAATAATAATTCTTAACGACAGTAATAAAATTTTCTAAGAATAGGGGCTTTACTTCAGCTCCAAAATGTCCATTTTCGATTAATTATGGAAGTTATTCGTAGAGTTGCACACTTTGTCTCGAATGCATGTATTGTAAGGACGGCTTGTCGTTAAAATATTACGATTCGTTTTAAGTTTAAATTGAATTCACAACCAAATACAAATACATGCGTATTATTATTTATGATCCATAAATACAAATGGCTATTATGATTTTGTATAATAACAATATCCAGTGCATACTAAAATATCACTCTATTAATTTATGAGATCCGGCAAATCATTTCAGAGAATATTTAGATAAATAGTTAAATGTGGGGATGCACTACATACGGTCCTGCCGTACCGCAAACATCCTCAGCTCTACTTATTACATAAATCATTATTATGTACGACCTGCATCATAGCCTATTTTATAAACTAGTTTACTGTCCATAAACTGTCACTTTATAGTACTAGTATTTTAAAAATTAAAAAACGGACTGCTCATTGTCAGTGTCAAATAACTGTCAAACTTTATTACAGTACAACATAAATATCATTTTAAAAACAGTTTAATAACTAATTTTTGTTGTAGTTTATATTTATCATGCAATTTGTGTTATTACAGATGTTCTCATGTACAGATGTTTTCATCATATATTTCGTTGGTGCAAACTAGTTAATAAAATGCTGTCAAAATACCCAGCTACTATGTCAATATTAACATTCTGAGCTGTCAGATAGTGATCACCGTAATTATTTATATATTAAGTATAAAAGGGCAGCCGAACTCAAATATTTTTTACGTATATTTTTTCATAGTTAATTGACGAAGGAGTTCTTGAAGCTGCATTATAACGATAAGAAATAAGTAATTAAACTTCTAGTTTCAAAAATTATTTTATAGTAAATTCACTACAATATTGTTTCGCCATACAATGGCTTCATCAGGTGGATGAAATACTGTATTCATTCACCTGATGAAGCCATTGTATGGCGAAACAATATTGTAGTGAATTTACAATAAAAGAATTTTTGAAACTAGAAGTTTAATTACTTATTTCATATCGGTATATTTAAAAAAAAAAAGCTTTTGGTAGTATCCTATAATAAAAACTTTAGCCTATCTTACTTATTTCCTTTAATATTAAATGTTTAATATGTAATAGAGTTATTAAAAACCCATCCTGTCAAGATTTTTCGCCGTCTTAGTTGTTTCTCATTTTATTCTACCCACCTTTCGCGATAGTAAAGCCTAAAAATCCTCTATTTGGCGAGTCTGAGGCAAGTTTGGAGGGTTATCGTTTTTAGGTACAAAAGGTATGTGGTGTTGTCGAAGCCAGTATTGGGTATCTATAGAATAACAACGCGATGTCAAGTCTGGCAAGACATAATATTGTCATCAGCATAATGTTCATTGATGAATTGAAGCAATTTGGAAAGACAGTTCTTAATATAGCTCTAACTATTCAAAGCTTCACCACTTACTCTTCCCGGATATACCCCTCGTAGAAATTGCGCACCAGACAAGGATTTTATCGACGAATTTGCATTTACGTTTGTACTTAACATTGTCAGGGCATTCCACTATATTATCCGTATAAAACCAATCGTTTCCTTTCACTTCAGAGTTACTCAAAGTAAAATACTTTTCGTCATCTACAATAACAGTTTTTTTCACCGGCAAAATGCACTCGTCTCAATTGACGACAGCATCTTAGTATACGTAGAAGTTGGCCTTGGGTGTATTTAAAGTACTTACATCTGTCTCGATATTTTTAAACCATTTCTTTTCAATTCCAACGATATCGTACTCATCGAACCGCCGTATCGATGAGCCAGTCTCCTCGCTTTGTTTTTTTTTGCACTTTTCAACAGCCTCTCTGCCCTCTGTGGAGTAAATACCCAGGGTCTTCCACTTTTTGGAATGTTAAAACATAGAATTCCCTGCTCGCATTCCGCTATTGTGCGACAAATAGTTCTACCTGAAATATTTTCATTCTCTAAGGTTCGGAATATTTCAGCATTGGATATGCACCCAACCAAGTTGTAGATACTTTTTCGGAATTCTAATTTATACTACATTATAAAGCAACAACTTCAAAGTAACTAACTGTCAACTTACAGTAAACAATGTAAACAAACTTTTGTTATTACCAAAGGCTGCTTGATATTATTTCATTTTTATTTAATTTTAATTTGATAGAATTCTGTTCCAAAGTTTTTAGCACATACGTTAAGAGGAAAATAGTAACGTCGCCAATTTGAATTAACTGAATCTAAACTAAGTACATCGTTTTTGTCTACGTCATACCTTCTTATTTAAATAAATTGAAATGATTGCTATACCTCGTTTTACTTTTGAAACTAGAAGTTTAATTACTCATTTCATATCGGTATATTTAAAAAAAAAAGCTCTTGGTAGTGTCCTATAATAAAAACTTTAGCCTATCTTACTTATTTCCTTTAATATTAAATGTTTAATATGTAATAGTGTCATTAAAAACACATCCTGTTAAGATTTTTCGCCGTCTTAGTTGTTTCTCATTTTAGGCTACCCACCTTCCGCGATAGTAAAGCCTAAAAATCCTCTATTTGGAGAGTCTGAGGCAAGTTTGGAGGGTTATCGTTTTTAGGTACAAAAGGTATGTGGTGTTGTCGAAGCCAGTATTGGGTATCTATAGAATAACAACGCGATGTCAAGTCTGGCAAGACATAATATTTTCATCAGCATAATGTTCATTGATGAATTGAAGCAATTTGGAAAGACAGTTCTTAATATAGCTCTAACTATTCAAAGCTGCACCACTTACTCTTCCCGGATATACCCCTCGTAGAAATTGCGCACCAGACAAGGATTTTATCGACGAATTTGCATTTACGTTTGTACTTAACATTGTCAGGGCATTCCACTATATTATCCGTATAAAACCAATCGTTTCCTTTCACTTCAGAGTTACTCAAAGTAAAATACTTTTCGTCATCTACAATAACAGTTTTTTTCACCGGCAAAATGCACTCGTCTCAATTGACGACAGCATCTTAGTATACGTAGAAGTTGGCCTTGGGTGTATTTAAAGTACTTACATCTGTCTCGATATTTTTAAACCATTTCTTTTCAATTCCAACGATATCGTACTCATCGAACCGCCGTATCGATGAGCCAGTCTCCTCGCTTTGTTTTTTTTTGCACTTTTCAACAGCCTTTCTGCCCTCTGTGGAGTAAATACCCAGGGTCTTCCACTTTTTGGAATGTTAAAACATAGAATTCCCTGCTCGCATTCCGCTATTGTGCGACAAATAGTTCTACCTCAAATATTTTCATTCTCTAAGGTTCGGAATATTTCAGCATTGGATATGCACCCAACCAAGTTGTAGATACTTTTTCGGAATTCTAATTTATACTACATTATAAAGCAACAACTTCAAAGTAATTAGCTGTCAACTTACAGTAAACAATGTAAACAAACTTTTGTTATTACCAAAGGCTGCTTGATATTATTTCATTTTTATTTAATTTTAATTTGATAGAATTCTGTTCAAAAGTTTTTAGCACATGCGTTAAGAGGAAAATAGTAACGTCGCCAATTTGAATTAACTGAATCTAAACTAAGTACATCGTTTTTGTCTACGTCATACCTTCTTATTTAAATAAATTGAAATGATTGTTATACCTCGTTTTACGACTTGAACTCTTGACATTAGTTTAAGCTGAATTATACAGTATTTTCCTCCTATATTTACTTGATTAAATTCATAGCGTTATGCTTTACAACAGACACCAAAATTTATTGCATAATAAATATAAAGCATAAACCGCATAAATATTCTTACTGAATAGAAAGTTTCCTTAAAATTCGATAAACTAAGCAAAAATAGTATCGTGAAAGAATTATGCGAATTACCAACTAAATTTTATTTGCAAGTTATTAATAGATATTCTTACTCTAGACTGAATTTAAAAATAAACTTTGAGTTAGTGATTTAAGGTTATATGAGTTTACGTTAATGCTGCGCAAAACATGTTTAAAAATAGCAAACAAATGTTATTACATACATACTGCGGCAAAATGTTTAAAGCCAATACTTTTTATAAATTTGTAATATAACCTTGTTAAGGTTGTAATAATTCAAAAATCATCTACTTTTAATTCCTTATCGAATATATTTTTTTTTACTAATACGTAAAAATGAGGTGAAAAAACATGTCACATAGAAGTTACCGAAAATATGTCTTGGGGGATCTGAAATATGCCAATAGATTTAATGAGATTTTTTTATGACCATTGCCGAGGATGCTATAAAATATTTTCCCGTCTAACTGGCTGATAAGTTTCTCGAGAAATGTCTATTGCATGTGCTATCTAAGCTTCTTTCGCATCACTGGGAACTAAGAAGATAATATGTATTTCCAAAATTACCGTCATAATAACAATAATTGTCGAAAGATTCTACATGTAGATATTAGCAACGTCTTCATAAAGAAAATTAAGGAACGCTGTAAAGAGCGAAAACATTTTTCAACGAGATCTTTCTAAAACAAACGACTACCGACTAACATTACTTAGTTCCATTTGAGAGAGTTTAATATATGTTGAGCCAACATACAATGGCGAGTATTTAAAGGGCTCGAATCGCAGGAAGTCAACACACAGCGAATTACACTTTGTTGTACATACATCTAAACTATCCCTACAAGATATACGAGGAGGCGGACTATATATTAGACGTATAATGTTTTTATACAGTGTTAGTAAAAAGTATGGAAATTTATAAATGGAATGCCTGGTCAGAAAGAATATTACTAATAGAGATGAAGGAAAGAAACAGAACGAAAACAATAATAGTGGTGTACGGGCCAAACGAAGATGATACATCAGAAAATAAGAATAAATTTTGGGAAGAACTAACATTAGTGGTGGAAGTCGCGAAAGGAATAATGTTTGTAGTAGGAGATTTCAACAGTAGAGTTGGCATAAGAGACGATGAATATAGTGAAGTATTGGGAACAAACGGGGAGACTGTTAGAAATAACAATAGAAAAAGAATGCTGGACTTCTGCATTATACACAACTTGGTAATAACTAACACTCTTTTCCAACACAAAGATATACACAGATATACTAGAGAAGTCAAGAGTAGGGGGGAGAGGTCCATAATTGACTACATATTAGTTGACAAAAATAACAGAAGAATTGTGAGCGACACGAAAGTAAGAAGAGGGCCGGAAATAGGAAGCGATCACTTTGTGGTTATATCAAGAATAAAAGAAAAAGTTCAAAACAAGGAAAAGCAATATATATATACACAGAAACAAAACCAAATAGAAACACTTAGAATATACAAATTAAGAAGTGAAGTCATTGCTGAAAAATTCCAGAAAAGGATAGCCGAAAGAGTAGAAAATATAGAAATTAATGGAACTATCGAAGAAATTTGGAATAGGTTTAAAGAAATAATAATAACTACAACGAAAGAGGTATGTGGCGTAAGGAAAAATAAAAAGAAAAAACAAACAAAATGGTGGACAAATGAAATAAGGCATCAAATTAAGATAAAGAAAAAAGCATGGAAAACATACTTAGCAGAACAAACAGTGGAAAAATACGATATATATAAAGAAGAAAGAAAAAAAGTGAAACATTTAGTAGTACAAGCAAAAAAGGAGACATGGAAAGAATTTGGGGAAAAGATTGAAAAAAAAAAACAGTAAAGAGAACCAAAAACTATTTTATAGAGTCTTGAAATCAGTAAGGAATGAAGAAAGGTCACAATCTACACATTATATACAAAATAAGAAGGGAGAGATCCTAAGCGATAGAATGAAGATTATAGAAAGGTGGAAAGAATACTTTCAGGAATTGTTAAGCGGAGGAGGGGAAAACGAGAATGCTAGTGAACAACAAATAATAGGAGAAGAAGAGACAGAAGAAACAATTACCATGGACGAACTGGAAGAAGCAATACAAAAACAGAAAAATGGAAAAGCGCCAGGCTGTGACAAAATAACAGCAGAAATGATAAAATATATAGGACAAAGAGGAAGAGAATTAATGTTGAAAATATATAACAGAATATGGAGAGAAGAGGAAATACCAAACGATTGGAAGAAGTCATTGATAGTACCAATATACAAGAATAAAGGAAATAAGAAAGAATGCAATAATTACAGAGGAATATCCCTTCTAAGTACTGCAATGAAGATTCTCGAGCAAATAATAGATAGAAGACTAAGAACAAAACTCGAAAATACGTTACATGAGTCACAAAGTGGGTTTAGAAGAGGAAGGAGCACACAAGACCAAATATTCTCTGTGAAACAAATAATACAAAAAGCCTCTAGAGAACAGAAGAAAGTGTTCTTAGCATTTATAGACTTGGAAAAAGCATTCGATAAAGTACCAAGAGAAAGATTGTGGAATGTATTAAGAGAAAGAGGTGTGAATGGCAAAATAAGACGATTAATACAGAAAATATATAACCACAATACTAATGCTGTAATAGCTAACAATTTAGAATCGGAGATATTTAAAACAAACAAGGGACTGCGCCAAGGGGGAAGTCTGAGCCCAATGCTGTTCATTGTTTATATGGATGACATCAAACAGTGTACATGCAAAAGTAAAAAGTTCAGGGTTGGACACCTTAACTTGAATGCAGGCGAAGTTTCGGAAGGGGCATTCGCAGACGACATAGTAGTTATAGCCGACAATGAGGAAGATCTGAAACGTAACTTAACAACATGGAATATGACACTAAAAGACAGTGGAATGACGATGAGTAAGAGCAAAACTAAAGTAATGGTAGTGAGAGATGAACAGGTAGATACGAAAATCGTAATAGAAGGAACTGAAATAGAACAAGTGAGAACATTCCAGTACTTGGGAGTACGAATTGATGGAAAAGGGACCCAGGACGCTGAGATTAATCAAAGAATAGAAAAAACAACAAAGCTGTACCACAGCATGAGGAATAATTTCATTAACAAAAAAGAGATATCCCGAGAAACAAAACTAAAAGTATATAAGGCAATTTACCGACCGATATTAACATATGGCTGTGAATCCTGGATATTAAATAGAAGACAAAAGAATAAATTACAGGCAGTAGAAATGAAGTATTTAAGAAGAGTTAGAGGAGTTACAAGGATGGACAGAATAAGAAACTTGGAAATACGAAAAGATTTGAAAATGCAGTCAGTGCTAGAATACATTGAACAAAGACAGCTAGGATGGTGGGGACATTTATATAGAATGGAAAATACAAGACAAACAAGAAGGATATGGGAAGGCCAAGGACAACATGGAATGATGTCATAGCAGAAATACTGGGAAGGAAAGGCAAAACATGGACAGAAGCGAAGAACATGACAAGGAATAGAAATGAATGGAAAACGTTTATAAAAGGCTAGAAGAAGATAAACGCCCTACACCATTGTTATGGTAGAAGGGATTATTGGATTATATATACATATATATATATATATATATATATATATAATAAAATAAATATAAAAAATTTATTAAGTTTATTAGGATAATATATATAAAGAAAATAAAAATTCAATAAAAGTACATAAATCAAGTATTTGAATGGCGTGTCAGCAAGATATTTGCTTTATTGAAGCTATGTATTTTGGTGTATGGATTGCACTCGGGTTGATTCTCTTCAGTGAAGGATCTTGTGATATACGACATTTTTCGCTTTGTTATCAGGCGCAAGAACAAATAAAGCGGATGGTTTGCCGACACGTGAACATGCTACGTACAATTTACCATGAGAAAAACATGCATTTTCTAGATTCAGACCGCAAACACTCAAGGATTGGCCTGGTGATTTGTTAATCGTCAGGGCGAATGCAAGACGAATCGGAAATTTAATTCGTTTAAACTCAAAGGGCATATCGATTAGGATTAGGATCATCGGAATCCTCGGAATGAGAACTGCCTCACCTTTCAATCGTCTCCCGTGAATCACATTGATCATCAGTTTTCTAATCACCAAACGCGTTCCATTGCATATTTTTGGTTGGATTAGATTTCGAAGCATGATGACTACCGAGCCAACCTACAGTCGTAAATTGTGAGGTGGTAAGCCAGGCACATCCAAGGAGTTTAAAAATTCAATTGGATAGTTGGTGGCTTTGTCTTCGTTTGTTACACAGTCAGTAGATTTTAATGAATGCAGAGTACCAACGATTTTATTATTATGAATTACTAAGTTTAAGTCACCCACATCTTCGTTCTTAGCCGCCAAAATTGCTCGCTCGCTCAACCATTTGTTGTTTTTGTGGTTAGCAATGATGTTCGGGAATATGTTGTTGATGAGCTCGTCTTTCGATGAGACGAAATTGCATTACGGCTTTGTTGGGAAAGATTAGATCTTATGAGTTGTGGCACCGTTAATAATAATACTCGCACAATAAGATTTATTAGTAACACTCGCACAAAACAAACAAATCGACCGGTATATATATATGCTTTTTTCAAAACAAATCACAGACAACATGAAACAAAAAAAATTTACACGTTTATGTCACTGATTTGCAATTGACATCAATTATTACAAATAAGCTGTCAATTGCGGAAAATGGCGGAGTTCCTAACCTAATTTATTTCAAAATTAATTTTCTTTATAATTTTTTTCTGTGAATTTTTCCGATATTTTAATAGTTATTCTGCTATTCGGGGCGGAGACGAATCCAACAAATCAGAGATCATTAAAATCGGTCCAGCCGTTCTTGAATTATAAATGGTGTAACTAAACCCGACTTTGTTTTATGTATTAAGATATCATAAGCCATGAATAAATTGGTAAAATACCTAATTTACAAAAACAAGTCCTTTAAACTCGGGATTTTATCAATTTATTTATTTTAACAAAAAAAAAAAACAATGATTTGCTGACTAGATTAAATGTTCAAACCCATCTCGCATTCATACTTTTATTGAACATTAAATGCAAGAAGGCCATTTTTAGTTGTCAAATAAATGACTTGTCTAGTAATCTGCTATTAGTACAGTAAGTACAATTTTTAAAAGCTTTTTATTTCAAAATCATGTATTGTTGCTAATATTATTTCTCTGTGGTATTTGTTATTGTTGTTTTGTCTATTATGGTGTTTCTGACTGAATCAAAATGTACTGAAACTATTTATGTTCTTTTATGTATTTTCAACAATACATGACTTAATACAAGAAGCGTTGATTATTCTATAGAAAACGCACAAAGGCCAACGTCTGTCTTCCTATTATATGACATGTTTGAACACAACATTCAAAAGTATCCACTCCGGATTTCGTTTCATTATAATGAAACGAAATCTGGAGTGGATCCGGAGTTTGAACAATAATTTTAGTTCAAAATTATTGCTGGTTTGTTATTTATTTATTTCAGCCCCTTCATGTATTGTTGATAATAATAATACCAGTTTATTTTTCTTGGGTACATATGAAACTAATGCTTTGTTTGTGTGGAAACAAAACATTGACGAATGAGATTCCCGTCCTTTGACTTCCAGCATTTTCAACGGGGTTTCTTTCTTATTGTACCTATAATGGTTAGTTTGTATTATTCTTCAAGAAGTTCATCCGCCAGTGAAACTGAGGTAAACCAGTTGTCCATTGTTATGTTTCTATTGCTTCCGTGTACGGATTTGATCAATTCTTTCACAAAATATTCAGACAATGGCAAACCATTTGTTTCTGTTGATTTTCCCAAGTTTTCGTCAATCATATATTTCGAGGAAGAGTCGCAAAGCATCACAATTTTTATTTCGTATTTTGATGGTTTATTAGGTATATACACCCTAAATGAAGATCTTCTTCGAAAACCTAAGTTGCTCGTCAATTGTCAGATATGAAGAGGGGGTGTATGATGTTCTGCATGTTGTAAGTAATAAAAGCATTCCATTCTTGGCAAATATGTGCAAATGAGTCCGTTTTTGTCCTTTCCTTTCTTGCTGTCTTATCATCAAAGCGAAAACAGTTTATCAAGAAAATAAATCTATCGCAGCTTATACACGACTTATAAAATGAACTGGATAGTGTAGAATCAAACATCTGCATTGCATTTAAATTATTGTTTTGTTTTTACAGCAGACATAGCCAAAATTGCGAGTAAGGCCAACAGTTCTTCTTTTACTAATGCTGTCACGAACTATGTATTTTCGGCATAGTTTTCACATTGTCTGGCAATTTCTGCTTTAGTGTGGCTAATAATTATGTCTAAAATTTCATCCGAAAGAAAATACAGGAAATATTCAGATATAGTTGCACATCATTGGGCACTCCCTTTGGTTCCTGACACAAAATTAATGATATTTCGGTTAGCGGTTCTTTTTGATCTTTGCGGAAGTTGGTAGCCCACTTGTAACAATTTTTTCCTTTCAAAGTTATGGATTTTGGTGTTATTATGCCCCTTTTCCGTTTTCTGGTTTCGGATAAATTAGTCAGTGGTACGGCATCATCATATGACGTATTTTTATTATTTGTTGTTTCTGAACTGTTAAGAATCAGATTTTTTTCTTCTAGTATAAATCTATTACCCAAAGTTATTTTACTGCTCCCGTTCTCTTCCAAATCGCTTTCGTCACTGGACCCTACTTCATTCTCCAAATTGTCTACCAGCTCCCAATTTCCATATCATATCATCTTCCCCGTCATAATTTTCTGAATTTCATCTTGTAGCTGTCGGTCGGTTAATGGCCATTACGCCATTTTCTATAGAAAAAAAATTATATTTATATATATATATATATATATATATATATATATATATATATATACTGCACTCAAATAACAGCTCCTATAATGGAAAAACCAGTCATGCACCAGCAATATACATATATAACACCTTAAATATAATAGCTAAATTTGATGGACGTAATTATGTGAAATTAGTGTCAAGATGTGAATGAATTAATATGACGTTAACTTTATAATTAATTATTTACTTATTTTCTTTCTTAACTTATCTTTTTATATTTTTACATTTCAAATTCAAAATTCAAATCTTTCGCGACAAATTACAGACAGCTACTTTATTCACATTAAGAACGATGCTAGTTAGCCACGCCCACCAATTTTAAAATACCATTGTCCCGCGAATGCGATTTTTAGGATGTAAACAACTACCTAACCTATGTTTAGAATGAAATTTATTATACTTGATAATTATTCCGCTAATTTTAAAAACCCATTAATACTGAAATATTGTATAAATTTATATTTTGGTTGATGTAACAAAGATTAAAACGTCGAGGCTTTTTAGTGAAAATTAAAAAGGCTTTGGAAATAAAAGAAAGCTAGCGGCGTCCTCTCCGATAAAATACTTACAACAAATGGCCGTACTTCTGACTCAAGTAAAAGTTTTATTTAAAA
Source organism: Melolontha melolontha (assembly GCA_935421215.2). NCBI lineage: Eukaryota > Metazoa > Arthropoda > Insecta > Coleoptera > Scarabaeidae > Melolontha > Melolontha melolontha. Next base: position 131,538,930 of record OW285237.1, on the reverse strand, counting down.
TTAGATATTAAAATCAGTTTAAAACTAGTAAATTTATATACATTCGATACCTTAAAATCAAGCTCAACTTTTGAGATATAATTTGGACCAGTATCACGTTGAATAACGGAATTATCGAGCAGAGCATCATTTCACAATTGGAACATCATCGGACCGATAACGTGAGCTATTGACCGATATCGACGCATATACTTCGATAAGGTGCTGCCGTACTTAGATCCAGCCCTATTACGACGTTCCTGACCAGATACCAGATCCACACATACAGAGAAAATAAAACCAGGTTCCTTCCAATATCCAATATTTCCTAGAATTTCCTAGAATACATTTCAAAACATCTATTTAGATATCACATTTATACTTTCAGAATCCTTATAAAAAGAATATATAACTTACCTTTTGTGTGTTAATTTTAAGCAACATTCGATATTTATTTGCACAACTTGTAATGTACACAACCATTTTTATATATTAAGTAACACATGTGCATTATTACGAAATACCGTTTCTTATCATTTAGTTTAGAATTCACGTAATATTACAGTTGCCTAATTTTTATCCTTATTTTTATTGTTATTTTTTAAGCGTGTTACAGATATCTATTTACATTAATAAATTTTTATTCCTTGATTTTTTGAATTTGATCTTTTATTTGTTAACGTTTAATTGTGGAGTTTTACAAGATAGATTGTTTTATAATAGTATTATTCTCACGGGGTAAGCACAGACCGACGAAGATCCTATTTAAATTAATAATTTATTTGTTGTTCTCAAGCTCTACGACTGCTAGCTGGTTATCAATTATATACCCAGATAGCGTTGAACAAATTAAGTATATTAATACTTATGGCGCCCAAAATTTGAATTTAAAAATAAAACCAAACACAACAGCAACTTTTATATACTATTTTTCCAATTTCAATTTGTTTCCAATTTCAATTTGTTCTTAAATCCATCGAACGTAGTACGACAGGAATACTTCAATTGGCGCCGAACGTGGAAGCCTTTCACATTACTTCAATATATATATATATATATATATATATATATATTTAATTAAAATATACTGTAACACTATTGACTCGTAAAATTTACAACGGACACTCAAAAACACGGCTAAAGCAATACGGTTTAACACATGTAAAAACATACACGGTAAGCATGCGACTAGCAAAGAAGCTACTGAGCTTTGGGAGCAATAATGAAAATTATATCGTTACGAATCCACTCGAAGAAAACCGAGCGTCATAAAATTTACGACACAGTAGTATTGCAGGGTTAAAAAGAATAACCGTTGCAGAGATACTTAGGGGATTCCATGGTTTTTACTAGCACTCCATAATAAAGTTCTAATGTAGAACATTTTATGCATAAGCTTGCCCTCATAATATAATTATATAATACTGGATGACTCAATACGTACTTGAATCAAATATCATTATGAAATTTAAAAATAGCATTGGTTTAGAAGCAAGCGTAGTTAAATGATCAATCTAAAAAATACGTATTGTAAAGAACTTCTCTTTTTGGGTTCGTTTAAAACTAAAGGTAAATAAAAACACTATGTTAATAATAAAAGTACACTAAAGCACTTAATAACTAATAACAACAATAACAGTATTTATATTCACAATATTTATTTCAAATTTATATAACCATATTCTAACACGACGATTGCTGGTTGAATGAATTTTCGCTGGCGAGAGCTCTATATATATAGTCCTGCGAGGTTAGAGAATATTCCGGATTTAATATCAGGCTCTAGAATCTTCCGGGCGACTGCTGGCATGTTTATTCGAGAAGGGCCTCGAACGTAATGACGCGTACAGCGGGTGACGTCATTGCATGACCCACATTACAATACCTACGACAAGCTCGAGAAATATATTTTATTTTGAAGTAAGCTGATAACCCGACTTGGTCTTGCTTAAAGAGTGTAAAGTCATCTTAAAATGTAAGTCGGAATAAAAACAAAATTTAAACAGTAGGATATAAAAATAATAAAAGGTACACAGTTTACACAATATATAGAATATAGAAATAAAGATCATGAGAGAAATACATTTATCGCCTGAAACAACAATAAAAGAGTAGTCAAAAATGATAAAAGAAGAAAGGGAGGATCATGAAAAATCTAGAGCAAGAGAATAGGACTAGGCAACAAGAGGGGAAATTTTTATTAACATTCAAATTTATTTATATTCTGTACAAAAATAGTAAATTGTGTGTTTGAAATACAATAACACGAAGAAAACCGCCGATTAACAGGTTCCTGAACAGTACAATTTTTTTTTAAATATCCATTTTATGATGCTTCTAGAAGACAAGGAGCATAGTGATTGCCAGAAAATTGGGATTATCACTTAGTGTTCGGGTTATTTTTCAGAAATAGTTTCGTTTTTATGGGGTATTACGTTATTTAAGATATACCAAGGAGCCTTGGTAATCATACGAAGTACTTTCTAATTTCTCAATGTTAGAGATCGAAACAGTCCCCCAGAGCTGTATTCCATAACTCCAAACGAATTTTAATGATACTTTGTTCTTCAGGGATAGGTTGGATTTTTAACAAATTAACCAGTATATTCCATTAATTTTAAGACCTAGCTGCTTCCTTTTCGAGAATATATGCTTTCTCCATGTCAATCTCCGGTCAAGATACATTCCTAGGTATTTGACAACCTCTTTTTGCGGTAATTTGATACACTGCAGGACAATAACCTCTTCTGGTGGTAAATGTTACACTAACAGGTTTATTTTCGTTAAACCTGATCCACCATTTCGCTTAACAAGTCTTCAATTTTGTTTAAATTTGCCTGCGATAGTTGCGAAACAGTAACGGTATCGATATATGAGGTATATGAGGACATGGTGGGGATGAAATGAAATAATTTTCCAAGGACTGTAAAAAAGGAATGGATTAATCAATAAAAAAGGGGACAAGGAATTCATAAAGACGAAGAAGAAAGCTGATACCGTTTTTATTTGGACAGTTTTTTTTATAACCGTCAAGAATTTAAAAGCTTGGTATATCTGTATTATAAATTAATAGTTATGTTATGTGTATACATGAATATCATATTATCCAAATCTGTTATGCTCTAGAAAGCCATAAAATTATTTCTTGAAATTCTTCTGAAAATATATTATATTAGCAGTGACAAATAAAATAGAACTAACATTGTGTTGGTTTAATAATACTTTAAAAATGTTTACAAAAAATCACAGTTTTCATTATCGAAAGCTGCTTTCAAAATGGTGTAAAACTAGAAAATTGTGAATGATTATACTCTTACCCCATACACCCATAATATGGAAGAATTTCGCGTAGAATTTAGAGTTTTCGCAGAAACGTACTCACTTGTGGTACTCTTGGACATACAGTCAAAATCCATCGTACACATATTTCTCCGCCATTTCACTTTATATTTTCCTAAATTCACTCTTCATACTGTACATCTAGCAAGAGATTCAATTTAATGATAAACAGATATTATTGTGATTAAAGTGATTCTAATAAATAAGAATATTCACATCAATTTCTATTAATTCAAATTAATTTAGTTTAAATACTGTAAATTTTGTAAGATGAAAGTCAAGAAAATCCCGTTTCAATAAGATAAACGAAACAACTGCGAATTTCAGGCTGGTTGCTGTCTTCCGCGTTTCGTTGCTGCAATACGATCTGGCGCTGTGGTGGTGTAAAAAACAAATCGTTCTTTCTGTACTTGCTCTACGGATACGATTCTTTAGTGATTGTAAAGTTTTGTAGTATCTTATTGAATTAATCGTTGATCCCTTCGGTGGATATTTGGTATGAATGACTCGCCTTTGCATGGTAGAAAATGGTGAGCATAACTTTCTGGCTGATGGACTTGAATTTTCGTACACATGGAGAGTTAGGACGACAATATTCCATTGAATCCTGTTTGTTTTCGGGGTCATAATGGTGAACCCAAAATTCGTCCCCAGTGGTGATACTCATGAAAAAAGCCTCTCCTTTACGTCAATACTGGTTAAGAAGTTCTTGACAAATGTTATTTATTTGTTCTTTCATAACATCCGTTAGTTGTCGCGAGACCCGACCCATCTACCGCAAATTTTTCTGTAATTCAATATCTAAACTGGACTCTTTTTTATCTAATGCCTTATTACAAAGGTATTTTTAATAATATAAAATATTATTAAAAATATGGTGTGAAGAACACAAATACAGGTTAAATATTAATATTTTTTGTGAACGTGTCCGAACATATTACTCCCCAGAGACGCAGATTATCCGAACCGAGGGTAGAAGTAAATTTCCGCGCTGCCTGTTGTCAGACGGCCGAAGTACCTCGCTCTGTCCACATAACCCATGCGAACCAACGACGTGTTTCTATAGATGGCACTGCTTTCTCTCTAGAAACTGTATTTTGTTTGTGTCTTCACTCATACTTACGGTGTTCTTCACAACAGATTTTTAATAATATTTCATATTATTAAAAATACCTTTGCATTATACAAAACTGCTGGGTTTTACCCACTCATGAATGTTTTAATTATTCTGTTATAATACCTTATTGCCAAGCAATTTGTTTTTGAACATTCTAGCGATTTCCTTGAAACATTCACTTGTCTTTAATTCTTCTCAAGTGTCACTGAAACTGGGCGACCTAATCGCTTTTCGGCTTCACATCTGTGACAGAGCTTTGCACCTCAAACCCACTTCACATCCATATAATTGTTGCCATGAACAACTCTCAAACGCCTACAAATTTCAACGAGTGCGCAATCTTCCAGCGTTGAATATTCGCAACCTGAACTTGTTTCTGTCCCCACTACTCACACAATGGTGTTGTTGAAAACCTTATACATCAATTCATCCTCGTATTTTCCCTATTAAGAAGTATCTTATTCTTTATCGTAAGTATACACATCGCTAAAGATTTAACTATAGAAATTAGTAATTTAAATAGTTTCAAATAAATGTTTAAGTTTCATGTTCGCAATTATAAATAAACATTGTCTTAGTAAGCGAGAATTTGGTTAATTTCGTCCCATAAAGCACTTCATATATGTACTTGCACAGCTGACACTGATACTAAGGTGACTGGTTTCAAACGGGCATCTTGCAATGTGTTGCAATCTTGGCGATTATAAGGATGAAACTTATGATCAATAAATATTACACCGCCTCTGTATTTACAATACATAGTACCGCATTTATTATAGCAAGATATGGTTTGGTAAACCTTAAAGGATTATACGATTCTTAATGAAAAATATGGAACAAATATACTGGCTTTGTAGATTGTAAATACGCGAATTCTTATATATTCCAATACGATTTTATAGTTTCAAACTAACTACTTCAATGTACTTATTTATATTCACAGATTAAAAATTCAAAAATATATGCAGTAAATCTGAAAATGCATTAAAACATAAATGTGAATTTGTTCTACTACAGTTAAAAAATCCTCTGCAAGATGTATAATCTTCAAATCGCAAAGATAAAACAAAATAAAATGCCTACGGCACGAGGTTGGGAGAGGAGGCGATCCGCAAACGAACATACATATTCGTAAAGTACTCAAATACTACACTTCTGAAATTTAAAAAAAAACATGAAAATATTTGAATTGTTGAGCTACATACTATAATAAAGTCAAGCATACAAATATAAATGCACATACAAACAGTATAAGGTATTGGAAATATTTGCTCTTTTATTCTGTATATGTATGCTACTGAATATATTTTACTAGACAACAAAAAAGTTTTATTCGTATGTATTTTCAGATTAAGTTCCGTTTCAGTAAAACTACTTTGTATATAAAACAAAAAGAATTATATCCTAATCTAAGATAGGAGGGTGGATTGATTAATTCGCGGGATCGTACACAACAAAGAAATAATTTAAATAAACATTTTCTACATAATTTCCTCTTAATTCGATACATTTGGTACATCTTTGTTCAAGCTTCTTTATTCCGTCTCGAAAGTGATTTCTTCTAACCCTGCAAAATAACCATCCACCATTGAAGTTAGCTCTCCATTTGTGCAGAATTTTTTGCCTCCGGGAAAATCTGCTAATTTAGGGAATAGATGAAAGATAGATGGTGCTGGGTCTGACGAATATGAGTGGGTGCGGAACCTTAATTCTTCAATTATTTTTGCAGCAACCGTACTTGAATGCACAAGTGTATTATCATGGTGATAGGGCAGTTTCTTAATCATTCCTGGACGCTTTTCAGCGATAGCTGTTTTCAAATGATCTAGAAGATTTGCGTAATATTCGCCGTTTACGGTCTCGCCCTTTTGGAGATAGTCTACCAACAATATTCCTTTTGCATACCAAAATACCGATACCATCAACTTCCCCGCCGATAAAACTGTCTTTTGTCCAAGAGTTGTGGTTTCAGCAGGATGGTGCCACATGCCACATTTCTCGCGAATCAATTCAGTTACTCCATGAGCGGTTCCCGGATCGCCCCATTTCGCGTAATGCTAACCATCAATGGCCACTAAGGTTAAGTAACTTAACTCCTTGTGACTTTTTTAAATCGTTGATGTATGTGAATAAACCCCGAAACATCCCTGGCTTGAAGGAGGCAATTCGACGGGTTGTTGGCGAGATCCAAGTGGAAACTTGTCAGGCAGTCAGCAAATTTCACGGACAGAATTCTTGCATGCCAGCGCAGTAGAGGTGCTCATATGCCCGACATCATTTTTCATACTTGAAATGGGAAGGTGTGATGAACATGTTTATCTATTTTGTTAATGTATTTTGCAAAAATTAAGTTCATCATTCGATATATCAAAATCTTTTTGAATGACTCTTTATTTATATACAGGTGCCCATTTGCTATCGTATATGTATAAGTCTTTTAGTATTGAAGATACTGGATCGGTTATATTAGCAAAGTTGTTCAGAATTTTTATGAGTATTTGATAGCATTTTCAGATTTGTCATTGAGTTATTTAAGCAAAATTGAAATTTGACGAAATATTCATTATTATACATATCTTCGTAACCATTGAAGACAGAGCAAAACTAAAAATTTCATCTGATAGTATTTTTACATAGAATTTAATAATCTTTGTTAAATATTCATGGCACACTTTAATATCAAGATATAAAATAAACTTGTTTTTTTTAAATGGCAACGATTGCCATTGTTGGCCATGCCTTCCTTAAAATGCTTATTTTGTTCTGATTTCATAAATATAAGGTTTGATATGGTTATCTTTTTTAAATCTTTATTATAGCGGAAGTAATTCAAATACTATTATTAATTGAAAAAATAATAGCCAAGTGGGCTTAATAAAAACTACTTTAATGCAGCAAAAATTAATTTACAAGTAGTCAAATTGACAGTTGTCAAATAAGGTGATTTCCCATGAAATAGTTAACTGTACAAGAATTAAGTGGTATTATCTATAAAATATTTGTGTAAAAAATGTATTCCAACCAAAGAAAAAATTATTTGCTTTTTTGTTATTATACTAGTACTAGAAATAGTAATGACGCTAGCGAATTGTATTATCAATATTATTTGGAAAGAAGACAGCCAGATCGGAGACTATTTTTTAAGTTAGAAAATAATTTGAAAAGGTATGGTTGAAAAAGAAATTCAAACCGGAAGACGAAGAAAGCGTTTTAGCTTATGTAGGATGCAAACCCGCAATCAACTCGTGAAATTGCGAGTGAATGTGCTGTTTCCACAGAAAAGGCTCATTTAATTTTAAAACAGAATAAATACAGGTCATTTAAATACGGTCTGAGTAATACATTTTATGCCAAGATCATGAAAGAAGAATGTTATTTGCTCCATGGTTTTTGGAAGAAACAAACATTAGTCTGCACTTTCCTTACACAATTCTTTATACAAATGAAACAAAATTTGCCAACAATGGATTATTTAATAGGCATAATAATGTTTGTTGGTTTCAAGATAACCCTCATCGTACTGTGGAAAGGCGAGATCAACGTGTATTTTCTGTAAACGTGTGGTGTGGATATTTTGGAATGAAAATAGTGGGACCATATTTTTATGAGACCAATTTGAATGCAGAACAATATTTTCACTTTCTGGAAGAATTGCTGGAAGATATGCTAGATGAATTACCATTAAATATAATTCAAAATCTCAGATACTTTCAACATGACGGTGCACCCGCTCATAATTTTCGAAACGTTTCTGAGTATCTTTCAAAACGTTTTTTTAACTGGATTGGTAATGCTGGTACCGCCCTTTGGCCGGCAAGATTACCATATTTTACGCTACTAATTTTTTTTATAGGGTGCCATGAAAAATAAAGTCTATAAAAACAAACGACGTTGAAGAATTAAAAATTAATATTACGACAGCCGTAAGAAGCATCCGCCCACAGACTCTGCGAAAGGTTCATTCCGATATGGTGAGAAGATATGAAATGTGCATCCTGAATAATGGTGGTCATTTTGAGCATTTGATGAAATAACATTATTCACTGTCTGCTCATTTGTTTGTTTACTTCATTTCTAAAACATTTACTTAAATTTTAGATTCGTTACTATTTGTATTAATTTAATTTTTTTCTCTATTATTTTTGTTGTATTAAAGTAGTTTTTAAAAAGTCCACTTGGCTATTATTTCTTCAATTAGTAATAGTATTTGAATTACTTCGCTATAATAAAGATTAAAAAAAAAATTACCAAACTTTATATTTAAGAAATTAGAACAAAATAAGCATTTTAATAAAGTCATGGCCAACTATGATTGCCATTTAAAAAAAAAACAAGTTTATTTTATATCTTGATATTGAAGTGTGCCGTGAATATTTAATAAAGATTATTAAATTCTACGTAAAAATATTATCAGATGCCATTTTTAGTTTTGCTCTATTTTCAATGGTTACAAAGATATGTATAACTGAAAATTTCGTCAAATTTCAATTTTCTTTAAATATCTCAAAAAGTTAAAAACATATAACAAATCTGAAAATGTTATCAAATACTCATCAAAATTCTGAGCAACTTTGCCAATTTAACCGATTCGGTATCTTCAATACTAAAAGAGCTACCCATATACGGAGATAGAAAATGGGTGCCTGTATACCGATATTATTTTGTAATGTCCTGTAGTAAGTACCTCATGAAATTGATGAAGTAGTAGCTGTAGTAGTAGATGATGTGGTAGCGAAACAATTGTCATTTTACAAACAAATATTAATAAAGTGAAGATTTTAATTATTAGTTTTATTTCTATTTAACAGAGACGCATAAATATTGAAACACTAATTCTTGTTGTTCGTTCAAAACATGTGGTAATCAAAGATCTAATTTTTGAACTTTGCCCATGAAATGTAAATATCGTACGACGGTTAGTTACAATCCAGTATACAAAATTATCTAATTCCCAAGTTAATTACCGTGGATCATCAATGGTCTTCCTGAATATTGAGATTCGTTTATGTCAAAATAGTCGTGTTTAAATCGAAAAACCATTTCCATCCAGTACTCACTCAAATTACCTTTTCTTCTAGAACCATTTGTGCCGTTTTCTTCGTAAACGGCACAAATGGTTCTAGCGACTTCCAATGGATTAACTCATATGTTTAACTCAAACAAAAAGATATGTCGGAAGTGCTCGTTTTTTTTCTACTTAGTATTCCACTTCATTTTTTCAATAATTAATTAACACTCTTTGCACAAATTCATAAACTAAAACTACTAAATTAAACAACATGACGTTAAAATAACATTAAAATATGCCTAACATTTTTTTCAAGGCATTCTCTTATCCTAGAAACGAAACCAAAAACGTTACGAATTTTTGGATCAACTTTATATATCTACATTATAAATTCTACTTACATATTTGTTTGCAAATAAAAATATAAATAAAAGTTATATCAAATTCTTACATGAAAAGTAATGCGTTCATGAATTGAAACTACAAAAATGTAACCTACAAACGCCATAAAAGAAATATGATACGTGGATTCACAATAATAACAAAAATATTTACCACACATTTTCCTCTAAAAGCTGTTACGAGTGTAATGGAAAACATTGTTTTCATATGAAACAAGTAAACGGCTATGTAATACAAACAAGTTAAAAATTTCTATCTCCGCTTACACATTATCGACCTCTTTTCTGTCTGTATACGAAACCACTGCAGTAAGCGGAACGTGTTGAAGTGCACTCCTGGTTATGGAGGGAGGATAAATTAGATAAAATATCGTACGTGAGATATTTTCCAATAAACAGCTTTTGACCAATTTGTTCTTCTATCATGATATACTTTTCTTTCATCTTTTTCTATTTTTAACATTGACATTTGTACTAAAAATGTAAACTTACCAACGAATTGACTAGACTATTTTACTTAGTTTCATTTCAGACATTGATTATATTAATATATGAACAAAATAACCCAAAATCCTAAAATTGAATTGTTGGACAAAATATTAATACATACAGGCTTACCGCTGAATAGCGAGCGCCAAAGCTATGCGAATCTGAAGAATACATACTGTATAACTGAAAATTAAAATATAAATTTATTTGTAATTCATCAAAAATTTCCAAGTTTTTAGGGTCAAAATGTAGTTAAAGTCGGGCATATCTTTGTTTATTCTATATTTGCCAAAATACAGCTGTAATTCGAGTTCATAAAAAAAAATATATGAAATTCCTAAACATTGCTTAGACGATACGTTAAATGTACGTTCCTATTCATAAAAATAGTAAATGTGGATATTTTCATATCAAAACATTTATGCCCACACATATGGTGCCTTTATTACGATATTTTTTTTTTAATTCAATAATAGCCTTTACGTCGAATATGTCGACAAACCTATGCCGCATTAATTAAAATGTGATTAAGCTTAAAAAGCTTGAACGTTAAACTTCTTTTAAAAGTAAAATTATTATGTTTATAATAATTTATAAAAAAAATTATGCTGTGTTCAATGGGATAAATACCTGGTTTTTAATTATTTCTATGGAAATGTTTCCATATAATTTGTTGTCTTTAAATTTATGTGTGTTACTGACAAATACCGATAGAACAATATAATTAGTCGGTAAAGAGAATTACTAATGAATTAGAGGTGGAAGCCTGTATCTCCGCGCGTATATTTAACAGTGACAGGGCCGGACTCGAATAAACAAAAATCATTTTCTCGTTACTATGTGAACATTGGAACGCAATTTTTTTATGAAGGCATTTCATATACCTTTCACCCTTTTTTTTGTTTGGCGCTATACACAACTAGCATTGCAAAAGGTCATTCAAAAAGCTCGCCGGTTTTGATATATCGAATTATGAGATTCATTTTTGCAAAACACATGAACAAAATCCATAAACATGTTCATCACACCTTCCCATTTCAAGTATGGAAAATGATGTCGGGCATATGAGCACCTCTACTGCGCATACAAGAACTCTATCGTGAAATTTGCTATGGACAAATTTCCACTTGGATCTCGCCAACCCAACCCGTCGAATATCCTCCTTCAAGTCAGGGATGTTTCGGGGTTTATTGAGATACACCAATGATTTAGGAGCACCCCAAAGGAAGAAGTCACAAGGAGTTAAGCATTCGCGAAATGAGGCGATCCAGGAACCGCTAATGGAGCAACTGAATTGTTTTGCGAGAAGCGTGGCAGGTGGCACCATCCTGTTGAAACCACAACTTTTGAATATGCATTACATCCAAATGAGGTCAGAAAAAAGTCTCTTACCATCCTACGGTATCGGTTTCCATTAACTATCACAGTTTGTTCTACTTCATCTTTAAAGAAATAAGGCGGGCGGCACCATCGGGATGCCGCTCGCCCAAAAGCCGCATCACACTGTTACTCGTTGTGTATGCATTTCCCTCTCTTGAATAATACAAGGATTTTCTTACCGCCAGATGCGGCAGTTCTGCTTATTCATAAATTTATTTAAGTGAAAGTGCGCTTCTTCGCTGAAGATAATTTTGCTCGCAAAGCCATCTTCCGCCTGTCGTCTTCTCAAAAACCAATCAATAAACTGTCGCCTTTTCTCATCTACTTTCAACTGAATTTTGTATGGGTGGTAATGGAGATCATACTAGAGTGTTCTCCGTACTAAAGAATATCCCATGCCCAACTCTTGGGAACAGCGAAGAACCGATTTCATTGGACTAACAGCTACACTGTCACGAACCACCGCAATGTTTTGCTAAGGTCAGCCAGAACGATGACGTCCAGGACTTTTAACGTTCACTGTAGAATCCGTTTCACTGAACTTTTTCATTGACTTTTTCAAGTCTGCGAACTGTTGATTCATTCGGTGCTTCATCACGCCCTAGAATGGCGCGAAGTCGCCATAACTTTCTCCGTTCTGATAAAACGTTTTTACAATTAGCACACGTTGCTGATCCATGGATAGACACAGATTGAGACAACAATCGGAATGTTTATCGATTTTAAAACAATACAAAACAATGTCGCCAATCGATAAACAAAAATTCACCTAGGGATTCAAAACCGGCGCACTTTTTGAATGACCCTCTTATGTATCTGTACGAGTCATGGCTTTGAATGTAGCTTTCTTCTCCATTAATCATAATAATTTTAGTAAATTTAATCAAATATGCAAAGGGTCGTAATTGTCTGCAGATCTTAATACTTAAGTTTTTTAGTTATCTAAAACACCAAGACGGAATGAATATGTGTGATACTTGCCAAATGTATAGAATTCCATTATAAATTTCATTAAATAAATATCAGAAATTGTTTATTTACAAATACCTTGTAAAAATCATTATAAAATTTTTTTCTGTAAGTTGATGTCAATGTACATATTGTGTACACATTGTTTTGCGAATTAGGAAGCGACCTGTCAATTAATTTGTTTACAGCAATTGGTTTTGTTAGTCGACTCCAGTGTGGCTGTGATTTTTAAATAAATAATAATATTGAACAAAGGGTTACAACATTGGCAGATTGTGTATTACTATAATAGATATTATTGTTGTTTACAATAATCAAGGACTCAGGGATAGTATATTAAAGACCAGCCAGAGAAAGCTCATATTATAGTCGAGCATACAGTTTACTACCGAGGCGCTAGCCGAGGCAATAGAATGTGTGCGAGGCAATTAATAAGCTTTCGCTGCCGTGTATTATATGGAGTACTTTTTTTAAGCGCCCAATTAAGACGTTTTTTTTTCAAGCGTATAATAACTTCAATATTTTGCTATTCACAACATTATATTGAAAGAGTTCGTTTTGGTCCAGCGGCAGTTTTGTCGTTATTATTGTACGGTGAAGTATATAATACACGGCAGGGAAAGCATATTAATTGCCTCGCACAACTTCTACTACCTCGGCTACCGCCTCGGCAATGAACTATATGCTTGGCTATAATAAGAGCTTTCTCTGCCTGGTCCATAATATACAATTTTTTGAGATTTTCTAACATGATTTTTAGGTTAGGTCCAAATGACAAATGACCAAATGATTTATGTTAGTTGCGCAAATATTTGCCTGAATAAACTTACGATACATATCAAGGAGATACATAGAGGGAGACACTCTTCCCATGTTAGTTAACTGTATTTTTTTCAGCTCCGCTGTACTATAACAATGTCAAAACTGCCGCCGGACAAAAATGTACTCTTTCAATATATATAACATTGAAGTTATTTATATCCTTGAAAAAGAAATACATTTTTAAATTCTTGGTTTTTTTAAATATTTTGTTTAATTAAATAATTTTATGGGTATGTATACCGATGTTAGTTTGTAACGAGCTCTAAAAGAAGAAAATGATTTTAACCTTTTTCATTTTCTTTCATTTGCAGTAAAAATGTGTGACCCATCTGATCTTCCCTTGCTGTTGTTAAAAATAATATAACAGTAAGGGATAACCAAATGGGCCACACATTTTTATTGCAATATTTGTGTAAATTCTCACATTTTAAAGACATTGTAAAATTATATTAACCTTTTCTCATTTTTTTATGTATGCTGATGTTAGGTTGTAACGTGTTTTAGTAAGTACCCGATGAAGCTACTGTGCTGGCGAAACAATTATCCTTTTACGAACAAATATCAATAAAGTGAAAATTTTAATAATTAGTTTTATTTCTATTTACAATAGCTAATGAATTATATATTGTAAATGTACGAATTTGTCATACTAAACTATAGAGTATTTTATGTATTTTCTATTTTACACTGTCTTTATCTTTTTGTGTTTTAGCATCGTACGCAATATAATCTGAAATAAAACTTTTACTGTGTGGAATATACCATACTGCTACATGTCTATTCGATAAAATCCGAAATTAGAAATTCCTATTTCCGCAATAATCATCGAGATTATCTAACCCCAAAACGAAATTAAGTCGTATTCTGTTTACTGGGGCCGACCGTGCACCAAGTGTTCCTAAGAGATTAGTTTTGTTCGCAGGTGACGGCTCGCAGTCAGACAACGAAGAGGGTGTAGCTGAAATAATTTCAGACCACGACGAAACAGAAGAGAAAGAGAAGACTGACCAAAGCCAACAAACCACTCCCACGACGCCCCCTGCCGACTCCGGTAAGCACTACTGCTTTCATTTAAAGGTTCTCTCACTTTGCTGATTTTAATTGGAACGACGTATTTATTTCACACGTGCCTTTCTTCATTAGATCTAGAGGCATACGCACAAAATTTATGTAATGACAGGCTGTTATTTTTTCTTATTATACAAGGCTTTGGCAAAAGTTATATTTTTAAATTAAAATAATCCATGCATATGCTAAATACATATTATAATAATTTTTCTTACTCTTTATCCAGACATTTAAATAGTAAGATATCCCATTTATTGCCGATCAAAATAATATGTTTACAAGATCAGTATCGTCCTACAGTTTGGTTTCGGAAAGATTACTAAATTAAATTAATTATCCTTGCTGCATTATATCGGGTATCCTTGAAATAAAAGATAACGTATGAAAAATCGAAAGATTAAATTATGAAGAATATGTACCCAAAATAGTTTTCCAAAATTTCCTCTCATAAGCCAGAAAACAAATATTTAAAAATTTTTTGTCACGCCACCGTGCGACGGGTACGATGTTTAGACGATATAACAAAAAGAATTGTTTTGTTATTGTCCATCTCACTTAAGTTTAGATCAGTTATCGATCGTTACGTACGTCCCATACAATTTACATTTACTTCTTTATTAAAGATAGATTGTTACTATATAGAACGTTAAATGCCCGTAGAATATACATCTTCTTTTAATACATCTTTAGAAAAATTCATGGAGCCCTTAACTTACAAAGCTGTCTACACAATGTTATCTTTTAGTTTTTTATAAACGTAAACATTGCGTTCAATAGCGGTATTTGTTTATAGACATTCTAAATCCATTATATTTTTTATTTAGGTAATATACAGAATTTTCATAGATAATTAATACAGAATTTTCATAGATAATTTAACTTTTTAGTTTAATCCTAACGTAATATATATAATTTTAAAATAAATGTCTAATGTCTTAATTGTTACTAGGCATAATTTCCTTTACAGAGATAACATAAGATATTTTATTATTCATGTATAAAACAATTTTGTGTGTCTGTCCAGTTTTTACTGACATATACAAAAAATATGAATACTCTCCAATAAATATGTCATATCTATCTATGAACATACTTGACAATAACAAATAAAATAACTTTTTAAAATTTCAAAATAAATAATATATTTAAATTCAAGTAACGGTAATAATACCATTATAATAAATAAATATATATATATATATATATATAATTATTTCGTGACCTTGGTATGATATGGTAAATTCAATCAGTTGGCGATTTAAGGTTTGGCTTTACTTTAAAGTATATATATTTAAAACAACCCTACATGTTTCGGCAATGATGCCTTTATCAAGGATATAAAATATAAATGACAGTATACAAATGTCATATAATTGAGTTGCTATGGATAAAATTATTCAAAGATACATTCCAATTGAATAATAATAAATCATGCCTTAGTATTCCAAAAACAGATAGACAACAAAAACAGGGAAAAGCAAGACATGAGTTATTATTATGTATGCGCCCGTGGAGCGTCTTAAGATGCAAAGTTGTCGGCATTCGCCTTAAACGAGAAGGAAAACCACGAAAACCTACTCGGACAACCAGACAGGAATCAAAACACGGAATACAAAATTTACCACAAGACAAACAGAATGAAATACGTAACAAAATCTGTAATATAATCACTAACCATAAACATAAGAAAGTAAATAATAAAAAACATATAT
Source organism: Melolontha melolontha (assembly GCA_935421215.2). Lineage (NCBI taxonomy): Eukaryota > Metazoa > Arthropoda > Insecta > Coleoptera > Scarabaeidae > Melolontha > Melolontha melolontha. Next base: position 131,522,646 of record OW285237.1, on the reverse strand, counting down.
CAAATCTATATATGAATAAGTTCATTAAAGAAACAAAAAGATTTGTCCAAGACAACCCTCATATTATAATAGCAACAGCAGATAAATCAAATAAAACAGTGATCATTCTTAAAGAGGAATATGAGCAAAAAATAGAAAAACTATTAGACGATAAATTCACCTATAAAAAAGAAAGAAATAATCCAACAGAGAAAACTCAAAAAGAAAATAATAACTTAATAAATAAATGGCATAGACTAAACCTAATAGATTTCAACACTAAAAACAAACTTCGCATTTTTAATTCCCACCCTCCATCAATATATGGTTTACCTAAAATTCACAAAAATAATATCCCTTTAAGACCAATAGTATCTAACATACAAGCCCCTACTTATAATATAGCAAAATTCCTAGGTGATAGCATATCTAAGATGTTAGGAAAAACTGAATATCATACCAAAGACTCATGGCAAATTCAAAATTTCATCAAGGAACAAAAAATACCAACTAATCACAAAATTATATCACTTGATGTAGAATCTTTATATACTAACATTCCTACAGATCTAGCTATAAACATAATAGAATCCAAATGGGAAGAAATTAGTCCACACACATCACTAAATAAAAACGAATTTATTAGAGGTATACACTTCTGTCTCGATAACACATATTTTCAATACAAAAATTCTTTTTATAGTCAAACATTTGGTATTGCCATGGGCTCTGCTTTAGCTGCTCCTATTGCAAATCTAATGGAACATTTAGAACAAAACTTTATCAATTCATTAGAGTTCCACCCCATTTTTTTCAAAAGATATGTTGATGATATCATAACATGTATTCCGACTAACAAAATAAACTATCTTTTAAATAAATTCAACAATTTTCACAACAAATTAAAATTCACTATTGAAGAAGAAATTAATACAGTAAATAATAAAAATAAATTAAAACACTTGGCTTGTTTCACTATGAGATTTATTTAAATTCTCTAACATTTGTTTCGGCTGTTATGCCATTCTCAAAGAGATCTATAAATCTTTGAGAATGGCATAACAGCCGAAACAAATGTTAGAGAATTTAAATGAATCTCATAGTGAAACAAGCCAAGTGTTTTAATTTATTTTTATTATTTACTGTATGAAGTTAAAATGTTTCACCAAGAAGTATCTGCAACAACAGCCGAGAAGAAATTAATAACAGTATTAATTTTCTTGATATTTCTTTGAGCTATGATAGACAGGGTACTATTTATACAAATTGGTATAATAAACCCACAGCTTCTTTTCGATATATGAATTACCACTCAAATGCTCCTACAGTATTCAATAAAATGATTATAAATAATCGGACTGATAGGGCAGTAAAACTATCACATACTCAATACAGAAAAGATAACTTCAAGAAAATTAAAACAATCTTAGCAAATAATAATTATCCACCACAACTTATAGACCAAACAATTAAAAAAAGAGTACACCAAATATACAACACTGCACTAATAAATAAAACACACATAAGATGTTTTAGATTTACACTTTATTAATAAAATAATGACAGCTGTTTCGCTAACACAGTAGCTTCTTCAAATTCAACTTAAGACTAAAGATACATACAATATACAGCGTTAATCAGGTAGTTGACCCAAGTTAAAATTCTAGGAACTATTACATTTATATTTTGCTTTTTCAAAACTATACCATGTCCTACTTGTGTGAGGTTTAAGTATAAAAATATAGTATAAGAAACAATATTTCAATGGGTGAACAGATTTAACAGTGGGGATGAATTCAAGTCTAATTGATCGTTTAGTAACATTTCTGAGTTTTTAAGTCTATTAATTTCTAAAGATTCGAAACAGTCTAGTTTTCTACCTTTATTTTCTACATGTATGGTGTCGAATTGTAAATTAAATTCGTGCTCATTCTCTATTAAATGATTAGAGTAGGTTGAGTCAGTTTTCTTATTGATATAAGAATGATAGTGGTCTTGGATTCGTTTTTTAAAAGTTCCTGTCTGTCCAATATATGTTTTGGTACATGATCCGCATGATAACTTATAGACTCCTGATTTATTGTCTTTGGTAGTTTTTTCTTTATTATTTTTAATATATTTGGCTAGATTATTATTAGTTTTATAAGCAATATTAACGTTTTCTTTTTTAAGGAATTTTGATAATTTAAGTTGCTGTTGACCTATGTAAGTAAATGATTTAAACTGCTTGTCTGGCTCCACTTTAATGATCGGGTACACCTCCCTTAATAATTTATTGACTGATTTTTTAACAATTAATTTATCTATTAGATTTGGGTCATATCCGTTGTGAGCGATTTGCGATAATATTAAGTTCTTTATTATAGTCTTCATTGGGTTTACATCAAGCAAAGGTCGAAACAATTAAAGAATTACAACACTGCAGACACCAATCAAAATTTGAACAATGACATAACATATATCACGATACCAATGTTCCACAACTATAAGAAAAAATTAAATACACTTTAAAAAAATATGATATAGCTACAGCATATAAACTTAGTAATACTAATAAATATTCATTTTCAAAACTTAAACCTAAAATAGAAAAAAATCGAGAAACACATGTCATATATAAAATACCATGTCGCGATTGCGATAGTTACTACATAGGCCAAACGAAACAATATTTATACAAAAGACTACAAGCCCACAAATACTCTAAAACAGACAAAACTGCTTTATCTACACTCAAACTACAACGCGATCACCATTTCGATTTTGAAAACACACAGATAATTGATAAAGAACAACACACAATGAAAAGAGAAATTAAAGAAATGATTAGTATTAAACAGGAAAAGAATTCAATTAACAACAGAAATGATATAAAAAATTTAAGCAGTATATACTATAACTTAATTGTGTAACGATCTGCAATTTACCAGCTTAATATTTTTTTTTGTTATATAATTATATATCTTAAGTTATTTAAATATCAATTACATTTAAATATCATATACATTTGCTTATCATGCTGACTGTTCCGTGTTTTGATTCCTGTCTGGTTGTCCGAGTAGGTTTTCGTGGTTTTCCTTCTCGTTTAAGGCGAATGCCGACAACTTTGCATCTTAAGACGCTCCATGGGCGCATACATAATAATAACTCAAGTCTTGCTTTTCCCTGTTTTTGTTGTCTATCTGTTTTTGGAATACTAAGGCATGATTTATTATTATTCAATTGGAATGTATCTTTGAATAATTTTATCCATAGCAACTCAATTATATGACATTTGTATACTGTCATTTATATTTTATATCCTTGATAAAGGCATCATTGCCGAAGCATGTAGGGTTGTTTTAAATATATATACTTTAAAGTAAAGCCAGACCTTAAATCGCCAACTGATTGAATTTACTATATATATATATATATATATATATATATATATAGTAAATTCAATCACCAAATTTACGCGACCGGTCACTAAACACACGCACGAGCGCACTAACATACAAAACCCTACACTTACGCGGTCACACAAATACAAAATCACACACCCAGAGAGAGACGCAAGCTGCCAGCAGCAACCAACACACAGGTTCATACCCAGAAAGAGACACAAGCTGCTGGCAGCGAACAACACATATGTTCACACCTTGCTATCTATTTTTTGGAATACTAAGGCATGACTTATTATTATTATTGGAATGTATCTTTGAATAATTTAAACCATAGCAACTAAATTATTTGACATTTATATTCTGTCATTTATATTTTTTATTCCCTTGACGAAGGCATCATTGCCGGAACATGTAGGGTTGTTTTAAATATATATACTTTGAAGTAATGAACCAGACCTTTAATCGCCGACTTATTAAGTTTACCTTATCATACCAAGGTCACGAAAATATTATATATATATATATATATATATATATATATTTATATATATATATATATACCGATAGGACCAGCTCTCAACGGGCCATACCCAGCAATAAGTGGCAACAGCTAATCCCCTCTACGCGCAGTAGCTTACATTACCATACATTGCAGAGTTATGAATTTAGTAAGACTTAAACCGCGCAAGGATATAGTCGTTTGCATATTCGTTCTGTATACGTAATTTTCCCATTTGTTTCAGATATAATAAGGTCGTTATATCTCCAAGTTATTATTATTGTATTCTTAGCTGCTACGGAAAAGTAATTTTAAGTAATAAAAAAACAATAACGTTTTCTAAAATATAAAAGTATAAAAATCAATAATTCTGCAAAATAAATTTTAATTCTAAGAAAGTCACTAAATATAGGATTCGAAAATACCGCCCTCTCTCCCCAAACAATAGCCGAGCCTATTGTAAAACTCCCGCCTCACTCCCTCGAGATTTCTAGGGGTTATTGTCTCGAAAATTCTTAACAGTTGAACTTGCAACTGTTGCAACCTTTACGTTTGCACAGCTAGATACGAATGACGCGCAATCTATTACTCTCGATCATCGGACTTATGTATGCGCACGCGGAGTGGCATCGTACATACGTTGCCACATCGCATTACGTTCCATACGTATATTGTTGCGTATAGCCCGTAGCGGGTTGGGCCTATCGGTATATTCAGTGTTGCCAACTTAACGGATTTTCCGTCATATCTAACGGATTTTGGTGAAGGGGAGCGGAAAAAAAACAGTTTCAACGGGTGACGGATTTTTTAACGGAAACTAAGTTTCCGTCAAAAAATTCTAAATTAAGTTCTGTAAGTGTGTTAACTGGCTGTTTACCGATTCAAACTATTTTTTGTCTGTAAATATCATATTACACTATGTCATTGGTTCCGCATGATTGGCACCACAGACTACCGGCGGTAGTCTACCAGCTCGACCGGGACTTCCCGGGCCTCGAATCCTCTCAAAATAATTATTGGATCATTGCATTGTGTATGTGGCACTGGCGTATATACGTCTTGATTTTAGTGAGTTGAATAATCTTATTCTCAGTGTGTTGTGCAATTAATCTTGTTTACAGTGACAAAAATGCCGAAAGTGCAATATAAACAAAAATTTCGTAGTGAATGGCTTCAAGACAAGCTGTTTAAAGACTGGATTATTATGAAAACAGATAAAAATTCTGGTGAGTCATTCCCTGAGTGCATATTTTGTCGATGCATCGTAAGTAGTAGCAATAAATATTCTGATTTAAAAGCTCATATGATTTCGAAGAAACATATAAAGAATACAGATATGTTGGCGCTATCACGCCAAGCAACAATTAATTTTCTCCCAAAAAGACAGAAAAAAGCAAATATTTGGAAGCTTATACAACACTGTTTATTGCCGAACATTGCAGCGTACTAACAGTAGATCATTTAGGGCGGATAATGAAAAAGGTGGCAGATGATTCACAAGCAGTTAAAGACATGCAATTGCATCGCACAAAGTGTTCCAATATTATTAAAAATATCTTAAGCCCTCACTTTAAAGATGATTTAAAAGTAGATATTGGAAATGGAAAATTTAGTTTACTTCTGGATGAGTCTACGTATATAACTGTGGTAAAATATCTTGGCATTGTAATAGTATTTTACAGCACAAAATCCAAGAAAATACAAACATCTTTTTTAAAATTGGCACCACTAACCGCATGCAATGCAGAAGGAATAGTTTCCGCGGTTAAAGAGACGCTAAACGAATTTGGTTTGGAGTTTAAAAATATTCTTGGCATCGGAACTGACAATGCCAGTGTTATGACAGGTGTAAATAATGTCGTACATGCAATCCTAAAAGAAGATATTCCAGGATTAGTTCTTGTACGATGTGTCTGTCACTCGATTCAGCTTGCGGTATCTCACGCCTCAGAAGATACCTTACCGAGGAATCTGGATTTTATGGTTTCTGAAACATACAATTGGTTCTCTCAATCATCAGTTCGACAGGCTGAATACAAAGAGCTGCATCGCACAATTAATGAAGGTCACGAACCATTAAAAATAATTAGAGCTTGTCAAACCCGATGGTTATCAATTTATTCGGCTGTACATAGAATTTTGAAACAATGGCTTGAACTTCAAACGCATTTTGAAATATCCCGACGAAATTATACTGCTGAATTGTTGTACAATATGTATAAAGATGAGAGTAATTTGGCCTTATTTTCATTCCTATGTCCCATATTAGAACAATTGCAACTAACGAACAAATCTTTTGAAGCCAAAGATGCTGATCCATGTAAATTGTTTACGGATTTATCTACGCTTATTGGATTTCTGGTTTCAAAAGTAGTCATGCCACGTCCCAATATTGATCCGCTAACTATAATTGTGGAGAATCATTTAGACCCTAAGCCATACCTTGGTTACGGATTCGAATCCAAGATACGAGAAATGAGGGAAAAAGGTCTTATAAACGGGCAAAGTGAACAAGATCTTCGTCAACGGTGTATTAACTTTCTTTTAAAATTAATTCAACAATTACGTTTGAGGTTTCTCATTTCTCAATGTTCCCTAAAAGAGTCTCCGTCTTGTTTACTGTAGGTTACCTGACAATATCGAAATCCTGCAGAAAACCAATCTACTCTCATGCAAAAACGTATTAAGGGTTCACAAAGAATCTTTAAGTCCCTTATTGGCCCATTTAGAGTATTCAAAACATGAAATATCTCTAATCGAGACGCAATGGAACGCCATAAATTACACTAAATGGGAGAACATCAATGACACTGTGGCGTTTTGGTCCGAAGTCAAAGAGTATGAAGATGCTACAGGCACAAATCCTTTCAAGGAGTTATGCGATTTTGCTTTTTCAATTCTGCTTTTGCCATATTCCAATGCAGAGGCAGAACGGGTTTTTAGTGTGATGAATATTGTGAAATCAAAGCTGCGCAATAAAATGAAGGAAAGTATGGTAAATGCAATTTTGAATATAAGATCAGGGCTGAAGAGGAACGATAAAACCTGCTTTTCATATGAGTTGCCTGAAAAAGTAATTCGTATGGTGGGGACTATGCAAAGCTATAGGCAAAGCGAACCTTCAACCTCCACTGCTATGGGCCAACCTGTTGATGGTACGGACAGTGATGACGATTTTAATGTCGATTTTTAATATAAGTTCTTCTTTTATAAAATTTTATTATAAAATAAATTTTATTTGTTTGGCACATTTTTTATTCTGACGGATTTTATTGACGGAAAAAAAAAATTTTAACGAATTTTTGACGGAAACCTACAACAAATTTAACGGATTTAAAAAAATACTGTTGGCAACACTGGGTATATTGCTATGTGCCCCCACGAGCACTATTCTTACGCCTACTAATGTACTACCTTTAGTTATGAACTTACCCAATTTGTCTCAATACATGATTGCCCCGGAGATCTTTCTGCTAAAGACCAGCTCAGTTTGGCGAGTGGAGGGGGGATCTTATATTTAAAAGGGCGCTACCATGTTATCATTTTAGCCGCAACAGAGAACACAGACTCTGCCGTAGTAAATTGAATAAATTCAGGTAAAGTACATGAATCGATGTTAAATCAATAAAACAACTCAAATCGAAACAATAAAAATGGGGATATATTGTAATCCAGAACAACATGAACAGACAAAAGGATAACGTATCCAAAATGTTACAATCAAATATATTTCTCGCCAAAGTTGAATGAGTAAAACAAAACTAACTAATTAAATATGATCAAAGCGATCCTGCATTACAATAGTGATAGATATCTAAGTAACAAAATCAATTCTGGTTATGAGTAAAAGACTCACCCAGTATAATATATTAATGAAATAGTTGATAAATGCAGACAATAAAATTGAAATAAAGATGAAATTAAATTATATGCACACAAAAGCACGTGGTTTAGATAAATTAACAAATAATCAGATCACCAGATGGTATATATAAAAATTTGAAGGTCAACATTTGAACTGATTTGACCAATATGGAAAACAATTAAATTAATTACAAATCTTAATTCTAAGAATTGCATCAATAATTTATCAAAGATCTTTCATAAACTTTGTTTATGCAATAATACCCTATATAACAAACACAAGTACTTAACTAATGGCGAAAATTTCACTGGATAAAAGTTTATACCAAAATTTATCTAATTATTATATTTATCTATTAAGACTTGTCCACACTGTATATGCAGAGATATTTTACTTATATAAAAAAATGAATTGTTCAGTAATTTTATTGATGATAATTACAGAAAATATAATATCAAAATTAATTCTAAATAAATTTTATGTTTCCACGCAGTATATGTATAAATAAATCTTACACAATGATTTTAATAAAATTGACTATTAAATCAGTTACAATTTTTCCACTACAAGAAAAAAAAACAACATGGCAAATTTATCTCAGCTAAATTGAATGACACTAAATATTTTAATATAACAGAAAAAAAACTCATTAAGTGATACAAATTTTTATTAGTTCGTGTGACGCTAACGATGGATTATAGCGTTAAGGACTACTACCTTTCTTATTGCGTCCAGGGTTGCCAGGTCTACCGATTTTTCGGTAGATCTACCGATTTCACACAATTTCTACCGATATACCGATTTATGTTGTGATTCTACCGAAAAATTAAACATAAAATTATTTTCACTATTACCAAAATTATATCGTAATTTACACTTTAATTGCTTACTTTATATAGAGTCAGCGCTCTCTATTAGGCAACTGATGTCATTGTTTTCTTTTCTTTATTTGATTCATCATAATTCATAATGTATTTTATTTGGGTTTTAGGATCGTAATAATATAATATAATAATAAAGATATAAGAATGTTGATTTATTGATATGTTTTATTAATGTAATGATATCAGATATCAGTACTATACTAAAACCCAAATAAAAATACAATATTGTAACTAATACCATTGATTATTTATATCTATATCGACAATTAGATAGAAGGAGATGGTGCAATCAAGTAACTATTATGTTAATATAAATAATCTGTACTTTCCCGGTTGGCATGATGTATTGATTGGTAATATTAGATAGCAGCCGCAAGAAATAATCGTACCTCTTCCTTAAATAAATAAATATATTTTTACGTAACGTGTGTGTTATTGTTAAAGACTTTATCATTGAAAAAATAAAAGGGCGATTACAAAACAAGCGTTGGGTATTATTTTAACAGTACTAACACTAATACAGTTGAAGTGTTGAACACGCATCTGTTAGACGGAATACTTTATAGCGTTATTTTAAATTTGTTGTTAAACTTTAAAAGTGTATTAGATCAAAATGAGTAGTGATAGTGAAGGCGAAGGCACCAGTAGCGCCACAATAAAAAAAATGAAGTACGAACAAATGTACAGAAAAGAATGGGAAAGTTTACCCGAATTTACAGGCTGGTTATTTGAGAGTCAAAAAGCCAAAAGATTCGCAAAATGTAAATGTTGCGAGAAGGACATTAACATAACTTCAGGCAAAGATGCATTAATTAAGCATGCCAACGGACAATACCATCAAAAAAAAGCTCGAACTGTCGCAAAACAAACAACATTAACCAGTTTTGTCACTGCCGCAGCATCCACAAGAAAATTAGATGATGATATTAAAGAGGGTAAGCAAATTTTTGCGTATTTTACAATCGTTGTACGAACATAAAGTATCTGATCGTTTACGCTTTCTGTACTTTTTTGTTCGCGCCGGTGAACCAATATCTTTATTTGTCGTTTCCAAAGCTGGCTCGTCGATGCGAACGCAAAAGTGCAGAATGAGCAGTATAGTGCAGATTTTGTATTATATATTTTTTCTTTTTCGCGAATAGTCTTATATTTTTTTATTTATGTTTTAATAATTTTCAGGTGAAATACGACTGAGTGCGTTTGCAGCAGAACACAATCTGCCATTTTCTGTCATGGACCATTTGGTTAAAACTGTAGCAAGAATTTGCCATGATTCCAACATTGCCAAAGGTTTAACTTGTGGAAGAACAAAATCCACAGCCATTGGAAAGAATATCCTCGGACAACACAGTTTCGACTCTCTATGTACCATACTACGAACAAGAAAATTCGCGTTAATGGTAGACGAATCTACCGATAGAAATGCCGAAAAACATCTGTGTTTAGTAGTTAGATATTTAGATGATAGTTATAAAATAAAAGATGATTTTCTCGGGCTTATTAAACTTTCAGGAGCGGATTCTAGTACTCTATATAATCATATTAAAAATTTTTTGGAAAATAATAAAATTCCATATAAGGATAATTTACTAGGCTTCGCCGCTGATGGTGCTAACGTAACGATGGGAAATCATCAATCTTTAATGGACTTTTTTTTTTTAAAGAAACGATGTTCCAAACTTATTTATTTTTAAATGCATCTGTCATTCTTTTCATTTATGCGCTTGTTACGCTAGTCGCAAACTACCTAGATTTGTCGAAGATTTAACTCGCGATATTTATAACTATTTCAGTTCTAGTCCAAAGAGAATAGCAGAATTTTCAGAATTTCAACATTTTTGTAATGTGAGGATTCACAAAATTTTACATCCATCACAAACACGCTGGCTGTCTGTTCATTCTGCTGTTGTAAGAATTTTGGAGCAGTACCGCCCTTTACAATTGTATTTTACTGATGCAGTTGCTAGAAATGATGTTTTAGCAGCAGAAAATATGTTAACAAAATTAAACGATCCGATTTCTATGTTATTTTTGCAATTTTTGGATTTTGTATTGCCTTATTTTAATAATCTGAACAGAAACATGAAATCACAATCAGTTAAACTTCATACAATATATAGAGACGTTGCTAATATTGTACGTACTATATTTGACTGTTTTATCAAACGGGATTATTTAATAAACACTTCACTGGAAGAAATCGATTTAAAAAATCCTCATAATTATCTTCCTATTGAGAACGTGTACTTTGGAGCTAATGTTAATAAAACTATTATAAGCGCTAAACTAACTTCTGAACAATTACATTTGTTTAGAATTCGATCTTTGGATTTTTATGTTGAGGCTTGCTCTCAGATAGTTCAGAGATTTCCATTAAAAGACAATCCTCTTGAATCTTTAGTTTTTGGATACTGAGGTTGTTAAATCAGGATCTATATCGTCTATATCAACAATAGCTGCTAAATTTTCTCATAATATTGACGCGTCACAATTACAGCTGTTGGATAACGAATGGCGTTTACTGAGAAACACGGATGTACGATCGTTAAGTGAAGATGTGTGCATTTTTTGGAAAGAAATAAACGAAATGAAATTCGGAAACGGATCGAAAATGTTTCACACATTAACCAGTTTTGTTTTTCAAATGTTATGTCTTCCACATTCTTCGGCAGCTGTCGAAAGGGTGTTTTCGACCATAAATATCATGAAAACAAAAGAGAGAAACAAATTAGGTAGCGACACGATATCTGCTTTGCTTCTTACAAAAAGATTGGTATCAGATAGTGGCAATGTACATAATAACTATTTCGACTTTTTATTTGAAAAGAAACTAGTCAACAGTATGACGAACAGTATTTTATATCCGACGACAGAAAGTTAACTAATTTTAAGAAATTATATTTTATTTAGTACGCTTAAATACATTTTTTTGGTTATAAAGCTTACTGTTTTTTATTTAATAAATCTTTCGCCTTATTAGATTGTTTGAATTGAATCTACCGAATTTTTCCGCAATCTACCGAAAATTTCCGAATCTTTCTACCGAAAAACGCGCTGACCACCTGGCAACCCTGATTGCGTCTGCAGGAAGAAAGAACAAAACGGAAGGCTACCTCATGTCCAGAATACGTTGTTCGACTTTAGTTTAGGGGGTTAAAACGCCTCTTGCCCTATTATATAGGAAGAGAAAAAAATATATAAGAATAATGAAATACTCGAACTAAATGGAACCAAATCTCATCGAAATTACAATAAAATCTACCAGATATTCTCGAAATCACTCACCTTGTTCAAAACGTGTTTGTAGTCACAAACATGGCCGATGGCCGCATGATAAAGATTTTCATCTACATTGATCCGTGTATTTACATAATAATAACTGTATTTTTATACCTCGTTACTTTCTATAACTAAGTTGGAATTGCAAACCCGCTATTGCGAACAGAATCCCCGTTTTAGCAAATTCTAACTTTTAAGATGATTCTTTAGCACGACCATGGAACAACCACTTTGGCTTTATAATAAGAGCACAATAAAATGAGATCGAAGCCCACTCCAAGTCCAGTTTTATATGAAGCTGGATCTACGTCATTATAGAAAAAACATATTCGAAAGAATATTATAATTATCCCACATTTAATTAATTTCAGGAAAGAAATCGATCACAAAGCAAATATATACTATATATACTACAAAAATATACTCATTTGTAACCTTTTTCCTTTTACATTACAACCAATTATATCAAAATTCGATAATTAACAAAACGGACACTATCACCAATGACTACGTATAGATGTCACTGTATGCCTACATCAATAGCCTACAATTCGAAATATCAAAAGACTTGCCCTAATCGATTACAATGAAATTATATCTTCAAAAATTCTAAATAAATACTATAATATAAATATATATATATAATAAATATAAATATAATAACTTCGTGACCTTGGTATGATATGGTAAACCTAATCAGTAGGCGATTAAAGGTCTGTATATTACTTCAAAATATATGTATTTAAAAAACTCTACATGTTTCGGCTGTATACGCCTTTATCAAGAGAATACAAAATATGAATGACAGGATATAAATGTCAAGTAATTAAGTTGCTATGGTTTAAATTATTCAAAGATACATTCTAGTAATAATAATAAATCATGCCTTAGTATTCCAAAAAATAGATAACAAGGTGTGAACATATGTGTTGTTCGCTGCTAGCAATTTGTGTCTCCTTCTGGGTATGAACTTGTGTGTTGGTTGCTGCTGGCAGCTTGCGTCTCTCTATGGGTGTGTGGTCGAAACGTACCCTTAGGTCAAATAAAAAATTTAAAAAAACTAACCTTACATTTTGTATATTTTTAATACGTCCAGAACACGTTAAATACAGGATAATCGTGTGAATTGTGTGTGCTACTGTTCAAATAAAATATCGCTTTAAACAATTTATGCTATACCAATCTTCCTTTTGTTTAAATAATCTCGTAAAACGATGTTAAAAATTGTTATTTTTAGGGTCCATTTTCGCATAAAAATTGACATTATCATAAACGTTAGCTATTTCAGACCGCCAACTTAAACATTTATGTACTAATAAATATTACTATGATATCTATCTATATAAATTAATTTTTTCTCTACGTCAATTGTAAAAAAAAACCTAGGGCCAGAGGCCACGAGTGAACCAAAGCGACGCCATAAACAGTAAACTTGCTTCCAAAACGCCCAAACAGAGGGGGCGCAGTGACTTGCGATCGCTATTATTTTCAATTTTTTTTTAATTTAAAATAATTCACATACCTATATCCAATCATTGACGTTTGGAAAAATTGACTTGAAATGGATACATAAAAATATTAATAGTAAAACTTTATGTGTTTAAGTTGGCAGTCTGGAATTGCAAACGTTTATGATAATGTCAATTTTTATGCGAAAATGGACCTTAAAAATAACAATTTTTAACATCGTTTTACGAGATTATTTAAACAAAAGGAAGATTGGTATAGCATAAATAGTTTAAAGCGATATTTTATTTGAACAGTAGCACACACAATTTACACGATTATCCTGTATTTAACGTGTTCTGGGCGTATTAAAAATTACAAAATGTAGGGTTATTTTTTTTTTATTTTTTATTTGACGTTTCCAACCCTTAGTTTATATGGTAAATTAGTTCCTTTGAGGACCTTTAATGATTTCTAAAGTTTTATCAATTTTACGGTCTGTTGGAAGGATCTTATCTTTAGCCTAAATATATATACATATATAATAAATATATATATACATATATAATAAATATATATATATATATATATATATATATATATATATATATAATAAAAATAAAATACTAAGTTCCTATTCTCTAAATATTTTACATTAAACAACAGTGTTTAATTATTATTAAAATATATAATGCCGAACGATAACTAGCCAGGGGCGTCCCTATGAACTCAGCCGCCTGTGTGCAAAAAGAAATTGGCTGCCCCCTTTCTTAAATGAAACAAAAAATTTTTTTCTTAATTTTATTGACAACAAATAATACAAACAAAAATTAATAATACTTACGTATACAATATACATAACACATAGGTAACATATAAATAATCTAATTAAAATTTTGCTCTTCGTGCTTTGGTATTGGCGAATTCTTTGATCAAATTTGAAAAATCTAAAGTTTCACAAATTGTATGTTCAATTGATAATAATGATAGATTGGACAGCCTCTCTTGCACCATTGTGGATCTAAGATAATTTTTTATTATTTTTAATTTTGAAAATGAACGTTCTGCTGAAGCAACTGTGACTGGTAATGTTAGGAGAATTCTAATAGCTATTGTTAAATTTGGATAAATTTCATTAAAACCTTTTTCAACAATGTAATTCAAAATGGAGCCAACGTCATTTGAAGAAATGTCGGGTAGAGTTAAGGATCTAATTTCTTCATATAGTTGCAAGAAATCTATGTCACTTTCATTTGTGTTGATATCTGTTAATTTTGTTTCTAAATTTTTACAAAGACCTAAGAGTTCACTTGAATTTTCAGGTTGAGAATAATATTGTAAATTGTACAGAAATCCGAATTCTGTGTTAAGATTCTGTGTTTGTATATACCGTTCTTCTAATGAATTGTAAATTTGATCAAGTACAATATAAAAGCAATTGACTTTAAATTGTTGTTTTTTATCTATTATGGGTTCATCTTGTGCTTCGTAATCAAAATTTCTTTTTTTTCTTCTAATGCGAACTATGTTATCTTGAACTTCAAATTCTGAATTGGCGTCAATTTCTTCCGCGATTTTTTTAGACTGCTCTATTATGTAATTGAAAAATTCATCAGTACGACATTCTTTTATAAACGTTTTTAAATTCTTAAGCAGTGAAAGTGCACTCTGTAGATTTATTTGTTTATTTTGTAACTGTTTGCTTACTACGTTAATTTTTAGCAAAAGTTCATACCAAAAAAATGCAGAACAAATGAAATTAAAATTTTGAATTTTTTTGGCAAGGGCTATTGCTTCTAATCTCATACTAGCATCTTTGGAATTATCATTACCTATTTCTTCTAGTGAATCATAAATTCCTCCCATTTCATGGATGAAAGGCCTTATTGCATCTATGCGGCTTTCCCACCTTGTCTCACTTACTTGTTTTAAGGTTAAAGATTTTATGTTATTTTTAAGAATATGCCAACGTTGTGTAGAGGATGAAAAATAGTTGTATAAATTTTGAACAGTTAAAAAGAAATTAACAATTTGATTAGATGCTTTTGCTGCGTCATTAACTACTAAATTTAGAGAATGGGAGGAACAGGGAACAAAAAATGCTCTTGAATTTTTATTTAGAATTAATTTCTGTAAACCACAATTTTTCCCTTTCATATTGGATCCATTGTCGTAACCCTGTCCGCGAAGATTGTCCATATCCAAATGTAGATTAGATAATTCATTTAACACAAATTCAGAAAGACCTCTACCAGTTGTATCAGTAACTGGATAAAATGCAATAAAACTCTCTTTTATCTCGACATTAACCTTCTCAATCGCAACATATCTGATTATGAGACTAATTTGTTCAATTTTACTTTTGTCAGGTGTACAGTCCAAAATAATGCTATAATATTTTGCTTTCCTAATTTCGTCTACAATTTTGTTTCTTACTGCACTGGCCATAATATTAATCAATTCATTTTGAATTCTAGGTCCAACATAGAGAACCGCACTTTTATTTGTGTTTTTACATTGACCAACTTTTTTGAGATGATCTGATGTAACTTGATCAAATTTAGACAACATTTCAAGCAATTTAAAAAAATTGCCGTTGTTCGGCTGAAATAATTTTGATTGTTTTCCTCGGAATGCAAGACACTGTCTTGATAAGAACTGCACAATATACAACATTCTTTCCAAAACATTGAACCAATATCTTTGTTTCATTTCAAATAATTTTTGATTGGTTGCATCAATTGTAACACCCTTTTGCAAGCTCTCCTTTAACTCTACTAAAGAATTATAATTTTTTATATGTGTTGAACTAGTTTCGTGTCTTTTTAAATGGTTAGAGAGATGCTGCCAATCGTTAAAACCTGTACTAGTTAATTTCATTTTCTTATCATCAATACAAAATAGTTTGCAACAAAATCAATACACAGAATTATTTTTTTCGGAGTAAATCAACCAAGATCTATTTACTGTTTCACCGTTTTTTAAAGTACGTTTATAAAAATTTTTCGAGAATTTCCTACCTTTTAGGTCAGCTGGATATTTTTTTTTGGTAACCTGAACTGGTCCATTTTCAATAATGATTCGTCTTACTGTGGACTGTATGGGATGCTTCCATGTAGCTGGATCTCCATACTTGCCACCATCTTCAATAACTTCATTATGGTCTTCAGATAATACTAAATTCTCCTCTTCTGATGTTACAATTTGAAGTTGAGATTCACTTGCCGTAGATTGTGAAAGCAAATCTGGTGTTTCCGTTGAGGTTGATGTTGACGGCAAATATGGTGTTTCCGTTGAGGTTGATGTTGATGGCAAATCTACTGAAGTGACTTCAAAGTGATACTTAATTTTGCTACTGTCCATATCCGGTTGAGTTGTATGAGGCAAAGGCCTTTCGAAGATTGCAGCAGGAACATCATCAGTCTTCAGAAATTTCTTAAACGCTCCCGCCATCTGTTTCCTTTCTTCTTCTTTTTCTAATTTTCTTTTTCGATACTGAGAACCCGAAAGCCTCTTTGTTTTTCTCGTTGACATGACAAATTTAGTTGCACAGTACCTGCATAATCAATTGTATTAGAAATTGTTCTTATATTTACTCCAAAATTGCAAAATTCATCCCTTATTGATATTTATACGAAACTTACCTTTTTCAAATAGCCAGTCAGTATTATAATATATCTACGGATAAGTGGCGGCTCGTGCTTAAAAAATGTGAGGGTTGCAAATGTTGTGGTTGTGAATATAATACCTTTTAACATATTTGTCGCAAATCTTTAACTTTATTGTCACTATCATATTTCCTAAAGTTGACATTTTCCAATATTCTTGATGATTCTCAATTTATATAATATATTATTACCTATATCAAATAAAACTAAAATTCTTAAAATGTGTGAAATTACAATTAAAATTTAATAAAAAAGAAATAGTCAAATGAATCGTCTTTGTAGTCAATTGAAAATTGTTTCATACATATATCAAAGAAACTCCATTCACTAAAGAGGAAGAAAATAACAAATACCTATTCTTATCAGAAAAAAAAATACATAATCATAATACAATGGCCTTCAGAGCAGCGGTCTTTTTCTGAACAAAGAACTTACTATCTATATACATCGCATCGGCCCAAAAAATTACAGACCGCAAGAAAATAAATAAATAGGTCTCTTTTTCCAAGAGTATTATAAAAATAATAATAAAATTCTTTAAAGGAATTCTAAATTTAAGTGGTGTAGAATATAAAATCCACACAAAGATATCTATTCATATAATAAAACTTGCCAAAGTTAGGTTTGTTTTTGTTTGCCCAGCACAAAAAACATCTGTTCCAAGAGATGGTGCGGTACTCTGCAAACGCGGGGCTGTGAAATTGAGATATACCCAAAAAACGTGCGACAACGTTTGTTTACGTTATTCATTCAATATTTGGATTGCATTTTGTCTACAAACAATCATATGGAATTAGTTACAAACGGTTGCGTTACATGTTTAGACACCAAAAGGAAATAATATAATACATAGAAGTCTACATTATAAATAGTTAATTTATTCTGTGACATAGTATAAATTCTTTAATTTATAATTTTAAAAATGTAGATACAATTATTAGTTTTGGAGGTTGTGCAAACCTGCAAACAATAGGAGAAACCGCCACTGCTACGGATATAGTATATATAATTAATGTATATTCTTCACAAATGTGCACAGAGTGTAGCTTAAAACGTCTAGTTCACCAAAGTATTACAGCACACCTCTATAACTTTACAACCAGGCCTGTTTACAACGCGTAAGTTTGTTAATGAATAATGCTGGTCGGCTATTCGGATCTCTTATTTATAAGTAGTATTATAAAATTCTGGAAAAGTGCAGACAATTACAATAGAATTCGGTTCGAAGAAGGAATAAAAGTTATTGTTTTTCCAGAAGTTCCAGATAAGATATTTATTTGTGTAATTCGATATATGCCGATGCCGCGCGCTGCCGCTCGAAATATAATAACCCTTGTTTACAAATTTTGCGTTTTCGCTTTTACGTTCATTGCGATTCCGACAAAAAAAAATGTAAACAGTAGTTGGTAAAGTAATTGTAGTGTTTATTTAACACTTCATAATATTACAGCTGTCTCTAGAGTTTTCTTTAAAGATATTCTTTACTCTACAATTAATTTGGCCGCCCCTAATTTTGGCCGCCCGTGTTTTTTGCACCCCTTGCACACCACCTGAGGACGCCCGTGTAACTAGCATAAGTAAGTACTATGTCCAGGTGAATGCAAAAGCGCATGTGTATTATGTGTAACAGCTTGACAGTACTAAGAATACTTAACCTGATCGTTTGTAAACAACATCGGAAAATGAACTTAAATAAACTCAAAGGTACATATAGAATGATATAATATTAACCCTCTAATGTGACATAACTTACAGCATACAGACTCCATAAATTAACTAGAAAATTAACAATTTGAATGATGTACTATTAGAACAAACGTTAATGGAAACTAAACCAACTGCCTTATGATATTTAAAAGAGAATGATAAGTTACAATGGTAACAAATAACTGACAGTAGTACGTATATAAACAATTTAGATAGTAATGAATCAAAGCAGTACAATAAACATAACTAATTTTAGGTATGGTACAGTCGAAGAGTAGTAATTAATTATAGCAAAAACGTAGTATAATATACCGCGTTATCCAAAAATATCGAACGGACAAAATGCAGAATAAGGTAAACTCATTTTTAAGCAACTGAAGTTGTACGATAATTAGTATATAATATATAGCTAAACTAAATTGTACGAGGGTCGAATTTGAAGTATAACAATATACATACACATACTCGTATACATACATATATGTGTATATATATATATATAGATTAAATTAGTTGGCGATTTAAGGTCTGTTTTACTTTAATACGTATATATTTAAAATAATCTTACATGTTTCGGCACATAATGCCTTTTTCAAAGAATTTCAATTTATAAATTATTTTTTTATCTGAAACAGGAAGTAATATCCGAAACATGTAAGATTTCAATTATTTTAATATATATGTACTTATTAAAGTAAAACTGACCTTAAATCGCCGACTTACTAAATCTACTATATATATATATATATATATATATATATATATATATATATATATATATATATATATAATCATCCACATACATTGGTGACCTTTACGGTAACGAATTAAATTTTTTGCTTACAGAGATTTAATATTGACTACATTTTTCAACTAATTTTTTGTACACCAAGATAATGTTTTAATCGAATTTCGTGTTAAAAATAGAAATAAAATGTTTAAAGTGAAAATTTCTTTTTACCAGGATCGAAACGAACAAATAACATAGCGAAATGTCCAAACAATAAAACAGATGGGAAAAATACACCCACGTCGAGTTTTAAATCGAAGTCATCAGAGCATAGAATGTCAAAGAATACGATCCCGTTCCGAGAGCATACGCACCGCTTTTAAAATGTATACTTACAATGATTTCCTTAGTAAACGACCTAACGTTTTTATTATTATTAAAAAGCAAATAATGTACACATCTCCGCATTAAATCGACTCCATTATGATTGGGCGCCCAAAAAAACTCTGGGCAGAATGATTTTTGAAATGTGTATTAACATGTGTCAGTTAGTTTGTAAAAGGTTTGATTGATTACAGAATCGTGCAGTGTTCGATCATGATATTAGAGAATTTACCCGAACTTTAGAGGATATTTAAGAAACCTAGTATGATTAATTAGCCTGACTTTCAATAGAATATCTTTTATTCATTACCGCAATTTTGAAATTTGTTCCTCCTACGTTTTGCTATTAGCCAAATTAACAGTTCGAATATTGTAAAATCAATATACTCTAATATGTCTATAGAATATGCTTTATATTTCAAAACGCTTCCTTTCATAATAACATTAGTCTGATTGATAGACAAAGAGTATACATGTTGAAATTCCATTTAAACGTAGATTAAAAAGCTAGTTTTAAAGTTTCGAATATTTTTAATTCACTACAATTGTTTCACCAAACATTGGCTTCATAAAATACATACTACAGATTGCACCTAAATGATACCGTCGATACAGAATGTAGGAGTGTTCGGTCAATATAGATTTAATTTGTATTTTTAGTTTTATTTAAATATTATCAAATAGATTTAGTTGTATTTATTTTATGTATTCGATCATAGGTTTAAATTGTATATTAATTGTAAATGTAAAGTGTATAGAAAGGTCTTGGAATTTCCCACATATTTAATTTTGTTAATTACCACCTAGGCCTGGTCAGGTATTATACTGCTATATGCATTGTTTTCTTTTCTGCGGCCATAAAACTATTCAATACAACCTTCTTTTGAATCCGTTCATTTACGTGTTGTAAACCTTATAATAGCATAAGTTTTATTGTTATATTTCATGTATTGTATTTAATGTATTCATATTTTAAGATAGGTTTAGAGATTTCGATTTATTACATGTTTCCTGTATTCTTCGAATACTGTACATTATCTCTAGCCCACGTCCTGTTTATTGTAATTTACGTACTTGGTAGATTGTCTATCAATAACTATTATATTGTGTATTTAGTATTTAATATTTATTTTATTTCCCCATAATTAAGGTTTCATGTGCATATTGTTTATTTTAATACATTTATGACGTTGGTAAATTACAGCATACACTTTTTGTTGAAGAAGGGTAAAATATTTGTATGGCAATTTCTGTATAATCAATTTAGTTGAGTTCTCCTTCTCTCGTAACTGGCGGGGACAAAACTTTTTTGGCAAAAATAAGTTAAAGCAAAATTTAGTTCCAACCAAGATCTTCGCGATCTCACTATAAGAAAATATTAGCTTGTTTCTCGGCCTTTACTATTAAGACCAGATTCATGCATTTGTATTAAGTTTAACGGAACTCCAAGATTAAATTAATTAATTATCTTGTAAATAAATTAGTGTTATTTCAAATTATTGCTTTATTTCAACTCAAATAGTTCGGTCGATACATACCTAAAAATTCCTTCAAACCAGGAGGAATAAACAAGGAGGTTTGCAAATTACAAAGATAAATTAATTAGAGAAAAGTTGTTTACATCTAATTTGTCGTTTAATACCGAGCGCAATTTTCTATAACTATTACTTTCTAGTTAAATGAAGTTTTTTGTCCTTATTCTCTGTGTAAAATGTTGAACTTTATATTGAAATTGTGCTTGTATTCTAGACAATGGTTGTCAAATATTGAAGACCGTTTTTTTTGCTCTTATAGCTTCTTTGACATTGTCTCATTTTTAATTCAAGTGTCTCCGGTTTGACCCAAATATACTTTATCACAGTCTTCACAAGTTAACTTATAGACGCCCGAGTTCAACCTATTATCCGTTCTATCTTTGTTGTTTTTAAATTTTTGAAGAGATTTTGTTTTATCGGATGTATTTTATCTCATTAATTTTAATGAGAGCACTTTAGATTCCTGTTTGCTTAGAAGAATTTTTTTAACAATGTCCTTTGAATTACCATTATTTAGTACTATTGTGTGAATCCTATTTAACACTAACTCGGTTTTCATTACTCATAAGGACGTTTATTAATATGTGTATCAGAAATTGGTAAGCTGATAATTTATACGTTATCGGATAATATGATTTTACGTGAATAGTAAGTAATATTTCTTTGTGTGTGTTTATGATAAATGGCAAACTCATGCTTATTACTATTATTAAATAGTTACAAGAGGTACATAATTACATTAACACGATTCATCCATGTCAAATACCCTATAGCATCGATTCTCAATCTGGCCGTCACAACGATATTAAGTAGCGAAAGGGGGTAGCGAAATAGCCTAAAATATCATGAAAAATCATTTTGTGAGAAAAAATCATTTATTAT
This sequence comes from Melolontha melolontha, assembly GCA_935421215.2. Taxonomy (NCBI): domain Eukaryota; kingdom Metazoa; phylum Arthropoda; class Insecta; order Coleoptera; family Scarabaeidae; genus Melolontha; species Melolontha melolontha. Next base: position 131,500,402 of record OW285237.1, on the reverse strand, counting down.
AAACATTCTACTTACAATAACTACACATTTAAAGAAAGAAATTAATGTGATGGTTGTATTTGTTTTTCATTTAAAAGTTTCTCCATGCGTGGATCTACGTTAGAAGCACACAAAAGCAAATTGTTTTCGACTGATAAGAGATAATTCCTGTATTTAGTTTTTAGCACAACCATAGTTAAAAAATTCTTTTCACAGAGATAAGACGCGGCGTGGCGAAGGAGATTAATATTTGCAATGCTTCTGTGACTAAATTTCCATATTTATTTCGGCGAGCAAGCTAAAACGTATTTAAATCTTCAGATGTAAATTGCAGTTGTAGCGTTTTGTCGGCAGATATTTCGATGAGATGGTCCTGAATCTCAACTGGTAACTTAGCAGCGGCAACAACAATAATTTTTATCTACCGGGAAATACTTTGTCAACTGAGTTTTTAGCTCGCACAAATGCATCTTCATGCAATACAAGCTGTGGTGAATAATAGTGTTTTGTTCATTCAAATTTTTCTCAATGTAATCCAAAGTGAGTGGGAACATATTCATTCAACTATTTGCTTTGTAGGCGAATAAACATGTATCAAGTTTTTTAATGAAAGCAGGGACTTTGTCATTAATCAAATGTTTTCATCACGTCCTTGTAAAATCACACTCTAGTCGTTTAAATCCGAAAATATATAAGCTAAGTAAGCCAACAATAACATCCACTCATTATTCTGAAAAAACAATTGAGGATCGCGTTTGTTAATACCCGGGTTAACATTTTCCCTTACGATAACCATCTAACTTCTGTGTGGAAAAGAAGAGATTCTTTATTTTCACCCATTGCATCGCATAGTTTAGCCTGTTCTGTAACGGTCGGCTTTTAATAAAATTAACCATTTTTACAGCTTCGCAAAACTGAGATTTTCCAGTATGTTTTTTGTGACAAGAGCATGTCCACTCCGCCCTTGGTATAAGACGATCTTTTAATATTTTGGTTAATCCACTGTTATTGCCTTTGCACCGTCACTATATACTGCAATACATTTTGTCCAATCTATGTTAGTACAGTTTCTAGTAGCTTCATAAAAGACATTGTCCTGTTGCGTGACTCGGTACTGTTTTGCAAAACAACATCTTTTCTTTGATTGACGTGTCCTTATCACATTCATACCTCACAAAACAAAAGAACTGACACATATTTGCTACATCTGTTGATTCATCAAATTTAATACTAAAAGAATCACTTAAATATTAAATTAAAACATGGTTGATGTGAAGAGAATTTGAAGAATATTTTAAGAATATTTTAACAGAGAAGCTAAAACTATTTTCTTTTCAGGTAAAGTACCCTTTTACAAAGGTATTTTTAATAATATAAAATATTATTAAAAATCTGGTGTGAAGAACACAAATACAGGTTCACTATTAATATTTTTTGTGAACGTGTCCGAACATATCCCTCCCCAGAGACGCAGATACGTATTTCGCCTTTCTACACGCTCATCGGGAGGGATATGTTCGGACACGTTCGCAAAAAATATTAATAGTGAACCTGGATTTGTGTTCTTCACACCAGATTTTTAATAATATTTTATATTATTAAAATTACCTTTATATTATACAAAACTGGTGGGGTTTTACCCACTCATGTATCTTTCAATCATTCTGATAAAGTACCCTTTTTGTTGACGTTACGGCAAAATTTTACTAAGCAAGATTGTTAAGAATTGAAATTATGGCCCTGAACAAAATTTCAGGAAGATCTATTTACCTACTTTGTTAAACCGTCATTTTTAAAGATTAAACAAAATAAATTTTATTTATTTTGTTTAATTTAACGTTTTCTTTATAGAATATTGAACGAAGCAAATAGTATTTATAACAAATTTAACGTGCGAAACGTAATAATATCATTGGTCTACAATCAATTATTTATTCAAGGTAACTGCCACCATTTTTTGCACACTTTTTATGCGTTGTCTGAATTGACTGAAACTGTTCCGAACTTCCTTAATGTATATTTGGTGCACGGCATTTCTTATCATTTCCTTTAATATTTCTCTAGTGTTGCGTATTGGTAGAAAATAAACCAATTGATGGAGGCGACCCCAAAAAAAAATTTAATATTGTCAAGTCGGACGATATTTGAGGCCCCGCAATCAGATCATTTCTAGCTCTCCACCTTTCCCCAAACACTAAACTTTTCCATTCAGCTAAGCGTGCTGTCGAACGTACAAAGCATTCGTCTTGTTGCAAATAAATCGCTTGTCTTTCTATCAGCGGCAAGTTATGTAAGAACTCTTCCTTGAATTTTTCAAGTAGCTGTAGATAAACATTTTGATTTAACCCTGCCTCTTCTATGAAAAAGGTCCAATAATGCCAAAACGATGAGAAATGGCCACCACACATTTACTTCTGCATTTGATCCGAAAGTTTGCATTTTCTTTAGATCGGTTGCGACAGTTTTCAAGACAAAAAAAAAACACTATTTATAGTAAAAATGGTTTCGTCTAAAACTACAATGTTTTTATAAAAATTTTGTTCTTCAATACATTTTTTCCCGATTGTAAGACAAAATAATAATCTGCAGTCTGTATCTCCTTCCGCTGTGTGCTCAAATATTGGTTTGTATAGCGTTACCTGGTTGGATTTATAAATTCTTTGCAATTCTTATTTACTAATATTACGTTTATGTGAACGTTCCCTCAATGATAGTCTGGATGTTCTTCCACCGAATCAATATCAACAATAGTTATGGCATCGTTTTCGTCATAATTTTTTTTCTCTTTCTTAACGTTAAGAACGCTGCTAGTTGTGAGAAATTTCTTAACTGCTCGCATAGCAGTCATACGTGTAAGATCGATGTTGGAAAATCTCTCGTTAAACTGCAGTACCACTTCTCGTACTGTAATTTTGCCAAGCCAATAACACTGCACAACGTAAATTCTCTGCTGAAATATTAAAATTAGCTAGCAATAATTGAAATTTCAACTAAGGAATACTGCAAATTATACTTACGATTAATCAACGATTGCTTCATCATTGCCTCTTGGTAGAAATTATTTTGAATAAATAATTTATTGTAGATCATTGCTATTATTACGTTTCGTAAGTTAAATTTGTTGTAAATATGCTATCAATAATCTTAACAATAAATGACTAACACGAAACTGACCCTTAAATTTTCAACACTCGCGCTCCGGGACTTACCTTGGTGTGCGAGATGTTGTAGCCAAATACAGAACCAACGAACCAAACCCAGGCTAGCTTCGAGTGAAGACGGTCGTGCGGTTCCTTTCGAAACGTTGTCAAAAATTATCCAGCTCAAAAATGAGAAAAAGGGTGTATTTTATAACTTTTGTGGTTTGTATGCAGTGGTCTACGCTACACGGAGATCGTAGAAGATATTAAAAACCCACTAGGTGTTAATAAAAGGAAGTTGAAATGGAAAATAGTAAATTTATTATGGTTGCTTTCTTAAACAAAATGTCTATGATTTTCATAAGTTAATTCCTTAAACAGTGTTGAACAAACAAAAAAAAAATAATAATAAATATAGATATAATAAAACACAGTTGTATAGTTTCAAAATAATATATAATGTTAACACACTACATATGTTTCACCACACTGTGGCTTCATCAGGTGGATGAATATACTAATTCAAAATATCAATTAGATCTTATATATATCAATACAAAGTACAGAACTAATCTCATTCTAAGAGGGGGTGGACATGTATGAGTTTTAAGTTTAGTAGGGGGGAGTTATTTATGTCTAGTTGGTCATTTAAAATTATACCTAATTTATTATATTTGTTAATTTCTAAACTTTCTAACATATTAAGTTTTTTACTTTTATCTAGAACATGCAAAGTTTTAAAATTAGTGTTGAATTTGTGATTATGTTCTAGGCAATGATTGGCAAAAGTTGAGTCTGTCTTCTTATCTCTGTGGCTTCTTTCATGTTCTTTCATTCTAATATCAAATGTCCGTCCTGTTTGTCCGACATACACTTTTTTACAATCTTCGCATGTCAACTTGTAAACCCCTGAGTTTGATCTATTGTCCGTTTTATCTTTGTTGTTTTTTATAGCGTTTTGTAAGGAATTGTTGGTTTTGAATGAAATGGTCTCTTCTTTACTTGTTTTTATTAAGTTTCCTACTTTGTTTGACATTGTACCGATGTATGTGATAGAATTATAACTAAATGTTCTATTGTTTTTTACTGTGGGGTAAATTGAAGATATCGTTTTAGATTTCTGTAGTTTTTTTAGAATATTATTAATTAAATTTATGGTGAAACCGTTATTTAGCGCTATAACGTATATTCTATTTAATTCTATATCGAAGTTTTCTTTACTCAACGGGACGTTAATTAGTCTGTGAAGCATTGATTGATAAACAGATAATTTGTGTGTAATGGGGTGAAACGAATGTGCGTGTATAGTTGTGTCTGTATGTGTAGGTTTGTGCTAGATAGAAAATTCATGTTTTTTAGTTGTGTGTGTTATAGTGAGATCTAGAAAGTTTATGGATTTATTTTCTTCTATTTCAATGGTAAATTTGATGTTTGGGTGAATAGTGTTAATGTTTACCATTGAAATAGAAGAAAATAAATCCATAAACTTTCTAGATCTCACTATAACACACACAAGTAAAAAACATGAATTTTCTATCTACCACAAACCTACACATACAGACACAACTATACACGCACATTCGTTTCACCCCATTACACACAAATTATCTGCTTATCAATCAATGCTGCACAGACTAATTAACGTCCCGTTGAGTAAAGAAAACTTCGATATAGAATTAAATAGAATACACGTTATAGCGCTAAATAACGGTTTCACCATAAATTTAATTAATAATATTCTAAAAAAAAACTACAGAAATCTAAAACGATATCTTCAATTTACCCCACAGTAAAAAACAATAGAACATTTAGTTATAATTCTATCACATACATCGGTACAATTTCAAACAAAGTAGGAAACTTAATAAAAACAAGTAAAGAAGAGACCATTTCATTCAAAACCAACAATTCCTTACAAAACGCTATAAAAAACAACAAAGATAAAACGGACAATAGATTAAACTCAGGGGTTTACAAGTTGACATGCGAAGATTGTAAAAAAGTGTATGTCGGACAAACAGGACGGACATTTGATATTAGAATGAAAGAACATGAAAGAAGCCACAGAGATAAGAAGACAGACTCAACTTTTGCCAATCATTGCCTAGAACATAATCACAAATTCAACACTAATTTTAAAACTTTGCATGTTCTAGATAAAAGTAAAAAACTTAATATGTTAGAAAGTTTAGAAATTAACAAATATAATAAATTAGGTATAATTTTAAATGACCAACTAGACATAAATAACTCCCCCCTACTAAACTTAAAACTCATACATGTCCACCCCCTCTTAGAATGAGATTAGTTCTGTACTTTGTATTGATATATATAAGATCTAATTGATATTTTGAATTAGTATATTCATCCACCTGATGAAGCCACAGTGTGGTGAAACATATGTAGTGTGTTAACATTATATATTATTTTGAAACTATACAACTGTGTTTTATTATATCTATATAATGAAGTTTCAACAAGTATCTCCTTCGTCGATTATCAAAAAAATAAATATTTTGCACAGCATCTACTTAAAAAAACAGAGAAACTGCAGAGATCTCTTTCGTTTCTCCTTTACATCTATTAAAGAAATTTATCTAATTGACGTTAACTAAAATAACATACGGTATAACAAAGATCAATGGCTACAAATTAAATATCATGAGCAAGCTAATTTATCGTATAGCCCAACCTAAATTTAAATATTTTACACAAAAGTGAAGTACTCCACAGGAAGGAAATAGAGTCAACGCTATAACGATTAACTAGTGATACTACAAAAAAAGTGAGATTCCACATATATAAATTTAATTACGTGAAGCAAAAGATCAGAATTTTATCGTGAAATGGTAGAACTAATTATTTATTTAACCAATAAAAGATGAATTATTAAAATAACAATCCTAGTTACGCAATTGGTACATGAAAATTACATAAGCAAAATTAGTAAATCTAATTAACGATTTCACATAAGAAAACCTGGCCATTCAGCTGTTATACAAATAAAAACGTTAGACTACACAAAATTCCCGAGTTTCTTGACTTGGTAATTAAAAAGTTACTCTTATCAGCGTGGCCTCGCAGAGTTTTGCACACTAATTAGTTAGGGATAATCTGGATAAATAGTACAACCAAGAGGGTAACGGCAATAAAAAAGAAACTTACCAAGAGAGAGTTTTCTTAAATTCTTAAAACGAGCGTTGTGAATTAACCAACTTTAGCTGATATATTAATTACATGATTAGTAGGAAGTTGTATCCACCAATAGTGCATAACTATGAAAAATTATCGGAAAACGAAATAACCAAATTCACACTAAAAAAAACTTGGTCTAATCGAACACAACTTGTTAAAAACGTATTACAAAAGTGTCAGAAGGTCACGCAATATCTACCCCACTACTTCTGAAAAATTCTACTGCACATTACCGGTAATGCAACAATACGATATTAACACTAAAGTGTATACGGAGACTAATCAATAAAATACTGTCACAAATATTATTTGCTTCGTTCAATGTTCTACAACGAAAATGTTTAATAAATAAAATTTATGTTGTTTAATCTTTAAAAATGACGGTTAAATCAAAGTAGGTAGATCTTCCGGAAATGTTGTTTAGAACCATAATTTCTCATTCTGAGCAGCTTTTCTTAGTAAAATTTTCCGCGTCTAAACAAAAAGTGTACTTTACCTGAAAAGAAAATAACTTTTGCTTCTCTGTAAAGGGCGATTTGATTTTCAGAAATTTAGAATATTCTTAAAATTCTCTTCAAATCAATTAGGCCTTTATTCTTATTTTTAGTCCATGGCAGCTGTTCTAACATCAATCCTAAGACACACTATATACATAATTTAAGAAAATAACTTATTGGGAAATTAATACAAGAAGTGTTATAATTTATGAACTTACTACATTTTCTAGAGTTGCTTGAAGTTCGGACTACCTAACAACTTTAAAACATATTTTGATAAATACTGTTTTAAAGTTGTACGAAATGACATTATTCTCAGTTGAATCTGACACTTGAACAATCATTGAGTTTTCAATGTTTAGGACAAATTTTGTGTGTTATAAATAAGATTTACTATAAAGTTCTATCCATCGTACAAGGCCAAAAAACAATTTAAGGTAATTATATTATTAAAAAGATTAATTAAATTTTATCCTAAACACCCGTCTTTATTTTTTGGAAAAACCAAGAACGTGTGTGCTTCTTAGCCAACATTAAAACAAAATAAAGCAACAGCATATCGTAAAGAACTTCTTCAGTTCGTTTAAATAAAACCAACGGTAATTAAAACACACTATATTAATAATCAAATGCACTAAATAACACTTAATAACTATAACAATAATCACATTTATTTATATTCACATTTATATAACAATATTTATTTACAACTAGGAGATTAAGTACACGCGGTCGTTAGTTGAATTCTTTGAATCCCTTTCGAATGCTATACATAATACTACGGGACGTTCGAGAATATTCCGGATTTCATTCTAGGCTCTAGAACATCCGAAAGACTCATGACGTGGTCGGCGGGTGACATCATCGCCAGATCTGCGCCTGGCTTAGAGTCGGATCACTCACATCGCAATATCAACGTAGTTTCATAGTTTACTTCTTTCGGCAAAAACTTACAAACTTTGTCCCCTTAATGCACAATTGCTTCTATCGACCAGAAAAAAATATACTAACTTAAAAATGGAATATTAGAATGGCCCACGAAATAAATTACCTTATATAAGATAGACATCGTATCTAACTACGAAAGTACTTGTAAATAACATCCCAAGTATTCTTGAACATATTTACAAAATTGCCGATTGGATTCGAGGCGCTAAAACGGAGCTCCCAAATGTAGCAATTTTATCAATTCCATTATTCCGTGCTTTAGTTCAGTATAGTCTGACACTATTCTTAGATACAATTATTAACTTAATATTAATGAATATTTCAAAACACACCAACGCCAGTTTTCCTCATCTCTAGATAAAGTCCCTGATAAATATCTTCAAGATAAATCTATTTGACAGGTAAAATGCATTTGAATTTCTTCACCAAAAGTTGTAGTTCCTTATCCTGAAGATAAGCAACTAACAGATAATGCAAACGTAGGAAGTGACAACGTTGTTTAATAGTGTTGTACCTAACTTCTCTTTATTTATTTTTTTATATAAAAAGTAAAGTAGCCAACGTAATAATTGATTTTTTATTGATTAGCTCAGCAAGTGAAGAGGCATATGATTGAAGCATTTTATTAAGCAGGTGTCACTGCTAGAAATTTTATTTTTCATAACACTTCCAACGTTCACAAAAACAATAGAACAGTCTGTGAAGCTGTAATTAAGTGATCCCACATTAGTTATAAGGTGAAAGAAAAAATATGAACATAAGTTATTTTTACTGTATTTGCCAATTGTTTTTATTTGTAGAGAGTTGTTTGTTTCCAACTTCATCTTTATTCTAGAATTATTGAAAATTATAGCACCTTGAGTAAAACTAGGCAACGAAACAATATCGACTGCCTAATTTATGGTTACACATTATAGAAACAAATATTTTTTTATTATAAAGTAACTTTGACTGATCTACTCCTGTAATAACAAAAGAAATTATGTTGACGATAAATGTTTTAAAAGGAAATGTACACCAACCTGGATTTTATATTATAATATGGGTACAATTTATACATCCCGTAATCCTTGTAAAATTTGCTATCCTTTAAAACCCTTTTTGGTTTGATTGACTTTTACATTCATTTTCTGTCGACCTTCTTTTTACAATACGGTAAACTGTTAGTAAAAAGCTGCCTGTGTCATAAAATTTGAGTCAGTAATTATTAATTCGAGTCGCAGGATCTATTACTAAAATTATATTATGTATAGATAAATAGGATTAGCACAATAATTTTACTAAAACGCATAAATATTAACAAACACCGACTTCAACAATCTGGTAATTGCAGATTAATGAAAAATGAAAACACTTACTACCCTTTTTTAACCTAGGAACATACGAGTGCAATAAAATATATAAAGAATGATATTTATCAAGAACTTTTACCTCTAGACAAATCTTGTATCTTGTAGATAAAGTCTATCTAAGAGTGGATGAACTCACGTGTTTGTGTTTCTTATAATTAGAGAATCTTTTAATAGTCTACTTCTAAATTTTAAATCATTCTAACGTACATTTTTGAATAGAGTTTGAATTGGCGTAAACATGAATGCGATATAATGTAACTAGAGACTGACAGTTTTTAAGAATATTTTACAAAGTACATTCATTTGAAAAGTGATTTTAAATATACTTTTATAACTCAAAGATATTTGTTTAGTATTTGCTTTATACGTATACATGCATTGCTGCCATAATCACTAATAAGACTTTTTTGATATCCACAACTGCATCTATAATATTTATTTTAAATTTCAAATTACTTAGTAGTAATATTTAAAGTATCAGTTTAATTCACTTAAACATGTCACATAATTTACTTTACAGAATAGATGTAATTAATTTGATTAAATAGTATGTTATTATAGTTGATTAGTAGGTAAGTTCGGGATGTAACTAATTTATTCTTAAATCACAATGGTAATAACTAGACTCGGCAAAGAGGGAAAATTTCCAGTGCAGTGCCGAGAGCAACATAGAGGGGAGAAGCGCGCGGCACGGAAACTCAAGCGTCCGTATCAAAGCACACTTGTTCAGTATTGTTCCACTGGTCGTTGTGAGTGCATGTCAGTACACACATACTTAGAAAATGTCGCATTTAGGTACGTTTCGGAACCGACGTATTTCGAAGAAACTGGGAAACGTAATAGCGAGTATGCCGGATTTAAAATACGAAGGCGATATAATTGAATATGTAAGGTGCGACGACTATTTGATGTGTACCAGCAGGTGAAAATGTGAACGCCACCTAAAAAGTATAAAACACTGTTCTGCAATCCGTGGCAAACGATACAGCGAACAATTAACATTTGATATAGATGTTTGCTTTAATATATGTAATCTACCGTTCACTTTACTAGACCAAAAAGCATTTGTCTCCTGAAGCAAGTATTCTGATTATACATTACCAAGTCGGACATTTAAGCATTAAAGCAGAATTGAAAGATAAAAAATTGTGGTTATGTGTGGACGAAACAACCGATCGGCAAAAAAATTTTGTGAATGTGATGGTACATACAATGGAAGAATTTGTACCGTTCTCCTCTATCTTACTTGCTTCCAAAAGAGTTGCAAAATATACTTGCAATGAAATTTTAAAAGTGGTGTTGAGCGCATTGAACAAATTTCAAGTTTCAAGAGACCAACTTTTAATGTTTGTGAGTGACGGTGCCGCTTACATGCTTCTTTAGGCCGATCTCTTAAAGAAGACAGTGGCAATCTGTTACATGTAACATGTAAAACCATGCTTTAAACCTTGTGGCGCAATTGATACCTAAATGTTATCTACGAGTAAATGCTTTAATAGCTCACATGAAGGCAGTGCTTCTAAAGTCCCCAAAACGTAAAAAAAAAAATTCACGAACTGTGTTCCAAAGTGCCTGAACTACCGCAGCCGATTACTACGCATTGGGGAACATGGTTAGAGGCTGCGTTTTACTACTGCGAACATTTTTATGATGTAAAGAAGGTAGTTTTACAATTTGATCCGAGACACGCCGAAGCTATCAAGAAAAGCCAGAAAATGTTTCAAGATAGTCAGGTAAAAAGTGATTGAGAAACTATTCGCGAGAACTAGTGGACTAGTGGAAGGAATTTAAAAATTACAAAATGATTTGTGAGATGCCACCCAGATTGTGATTTCATGGAAGCTTTTTAAAACAGTAAGTGTTTCAGCACGTTATATAATATATTTTTTCTACGCCCATGTCTGTAAACGTCAAAAATCGCACTGTCAACATTCCTTGTAAATGACATTTAACAATAATATGCACGTAATGAGATCTCATAACGTACACGTGCGTTTTGAGAAGAAAACTTAAACTTCTTGGTTTAATCAAATTGCAATCAAATTTTTATCTACGTAAAACTTTATTTGGTCTATTTACACAAATTTAGTCAATTGAAAAATATAAACTTTTAGCATTAGCGGATTGGATTAAAAGAGTGTAGCCCCTAAATGTAGGCAGCACATTATGCAATTTCTTTAAAAATAGGACACGTTTTCTTAAGTAACATGCTATGGAAATAAATGTCATGCCATTTATATTGTCAATTTCTTTAACAAAATATTATTGTATCCGAACATTTTATCAACTTTATCTACGAATATGTCTGATAGTAGTGAAAGTTATGAAATGATGAGCACTCCACGGGAGATTTTAGAAAAAGCTCAAGTTGCCACACATAATTTGTTACCGCTAAAATCCAAAGAAAGGTACGAAATTACCTATAAAAAATTTATGGATTGGCGACACAAGCATAACGTTAAATCCTTTTCAGAGAATGTTTTACTTGCGTATTTTGAAGAATTATCAAAAAACTATGAAGCCATCTTCTCTATGGGCCATTTATTCGATGCTAAGAACTACACTAAACATTAATAATAACATTAACATAGCAGATTATCCAAAACTAATCGCCCTACTGAAGCGGAAATCGGATGGATTTAGAAGTAAAAAATCGAAAATTCTTTCTACAGAACAAATTAATAAGTTTCTGAAAGATGCCCCAGACGATAAACATTTGTTGTCAAAGGTAAAGAATTAAAATGTTGTATAGTTATCATCACATAAAAATGAGTTCTTGTTTTCAGGTTATGCTCATTATTGGATTAAGCGGGTCTTGCCGTAAACAAGAACTTAGAAATATAAAAATGGAACACATTCAGGACACGGGAAAATCCTTAATAATTGATATTCCAGATTCTAAAACTAAAACGAGACGTTCATTTGTAGTACCAGAAACATTTTATATCACATGTCAAAAATACATGAATTTGCGTCCTGCTGAAATGGAACTTCCCTTATTTCTTAATTACAGAAATGCATGAAACAGGTTGTGGGGATAAACACTAGTGCTGTTGATATCCGATAAAATTAAGATCCGGATATCCGGATCTAAAACTATCCGGATATCCGGATCCTAGGATCCGGATCCACTATCCGGATCCTAGGATCCGGATCTATTATCCGGATCTATTATCCGGATCCATTATCCGGATCTAATATCCGGATCCATTATCCGATACTTCCCTATCTCGTATCTTTATTATTGTCAAGATCTATTCGCTTTCATTTGTGTATGTAAGTAGTTATAATTGGTGTTTCAATAAGAGCGCAAGATTTGAATTGCGCGCCATGTTTGACAGTCATAATGTCACATGATTATGACGTGGCAGATCGAAAGTTGACAGATGGGAGTTAGTAAACATGGAGCATTACACGGTAGAACAACGCGTCCTGATTGTCAAAAATTATTATGAAAATGGTGAAAGTTTAATTGCCACTATTCGTAAAGTGCGTCCAATGTTCAGTCGAAATAATGTGCCTAATTCATCTACGGTTAAACGAATAATCGAAAAATTCGAAAGTACCGGTTCGGTTAGTGATGTGAAACACACGATACTAGCTCGTAGAGGTCGTTCAGAACAAAACATCACGGCAGTTCGCGAGAGTGTGACAGAAAGGCCAGAGACGTCAATTCGCCATCGGGCACAAGAATTGGACATTTCAACAGGCACTCTTCAGCGAATTCTCACTTAAGATTTAGCCTACAAAATCCAACTGACTCAACAACTTCTGCCAGTAGACCATGAACAGCGAAGAGAATTCACCAATTGGATTCTTGAGCAACCTGCTGATTTTGCAAACAAAATCATTTTCAGTGATGAGGCCCATTTTCACCTCGATGGCTTTGTTAATAGGCAAAACTGTCACATTTGGGGCTTAGAAAATCCACGAATGATTCATCAGAAAGCAATGCATCCACAACGGGTCACTGTATGGTGTGCATTATGGTCTGGAGGAATAATTGGACCGAAGAAAACGAAGAAGGTAATGCAGTAACGGTGAATGGCGAACGTTATCGTGCTATGATAACACAGTTTCTTGTGCCTCATTTGCAAGCTATTGATCTTGACGACATGTGGTTTCAGCAGGACGGTGCCACATGTCATACCGCCCGTGAAACATTGACGATCTTGCACGAGTTTGCTCCTGGTCGTGTCATTTCCCGATTTGGTGACCAGAATTGGCCTCCACGCTCTTGCGATTTAACGCCTTTAGACTTCTGGCTGTGGGGTTATCTGAAGTCACAGGTTTATGCCAATAAGCCTGCAACCATCGAAGCATTGAAAGCCGAAATTAGACGCTGTATCAATGAAATACCACCACATGTATTCAATAACGTTATTGAAAATTTCGTCAAAAGGGTACGCATATGCCAGCAAAGCCGTGTCGGCCATTTACAAGATATTTTGTTTCATACATAATTCCCAAATTCCACCACAGTGGCTACTTCAGGTAGAAAATATACACAAGTTACATGTCAAAATAAACGTCGACAATAAGACAACGATGTTGTCTTATTATTTGTTATTGTTGTATGTTTGTATTAATTATACAGATATATGCATATACATATTGTATAAATTTCTATCAATTTCAGGGATTTTAACTGTACACTGATGTAAGCAAGTGTTTTTAAAGTTTGTCATATAGGTAGTTTAGCAAATTCTTATTATTTTTTAAACAAATTGATATAATGCAATGAATGTGGGATTCATAAAGTGGTACGGCGAAGTTATTCTATGTTTTATTTTTCATTCATTGTGCAATACCACAAGGTAACAGTGAGAAGTGCTAATTATTTATATAATATTAATACAGAAAAGATTTCTTCTATACTTGAAGTAGTTATATTAAAGATAGGTAACTCAGAAAAAATTATAAGCGAGGGCAAAAAAATAGAAAGGTGAATGCATGGGCTGACTTCATTCAAACAAAATGGTTGTGAAAAATTCGCAATTCTTCTACGAACATGCAAAGGAAGTCTTAGTAAATCGTAAACGTTTGAGATAAATACAATAAGCGAAAATGTTAAGTCAAACTGCCAGGCAGTTACCTCTTTAAAATAGCACTATAATTTACTACTATAATTTATTAAATATCATTTGGATAACGCTTGCCGTATACACAATATCTACAATATCTAACACTAATGATTGCGAATAAATCTTGATAATCATTATTAATAATAAAGATACGGAATATTTTATTCTCAACTAGAACGTTATTAAATTTATATTACATTTCATTAAAACATACACAGCAGCGTAAACTAGATTTATAAATTTGAATACATATACATCCATACCGTTGTCTCTAAGATTATATAGCAAGACCTACTTCAAAATAGCACATACGGAACCGAACTATAGGATAGTAAATCTAGAAGTGAAGCGTTTGACAACGAATTCCCATCCAGAGAATTGGATAACACACTTGGGTCTGAAAACTAGATATTGAATCCGATATCTGAATAGGGAATCCGGATAGTATATCCAAATAGTGGATCCGGAATCCTAGGATCCGGATAGTGAATCCGGTTCTCAGGATCCGGATAGTGGATCCGGATAGTGGATCCGGATAGTGGATCCGGATAACACCAAGATCCGTATATCCGGATAGTAAATTATCCGGATCTAAAATTATCCGGATCCGGATAACAGCACTAATAAACACAATCGGTAGTACACCACGTAAAAGTGCTGAATATCTTCAACTGCCGGAACCAAAGCAATATACTGGCCATTGTTTTAGGAGATCATCAGCCACTATGTTAGTTGATGCAGGAGGTGAAATGCTATCATTAAAGCGACTTGGTGGCTGACAATCTTCTAGTGGCGGAAGGCTATGTGAATCAATCTCTTAAAAATAAAAGTGACAACGCATTACGAATATCGGAGGTGATTACCAATTCGTCTTCTGATGTACCGTGCAGTACTACAATTATAAATAACCGTTCATCACCATTAAGAAATAAGGCACAATCGATTTACAATAATTGTTCAATTGTTATTAACAATTATAATAAAGTTTAAATAATTGCGATGTCTTTTATTTAATAGAAGAAAATGAGTGGGCGTATAAAATAGTATATTAAAAAACAAGTTTCATAAGGCACCATTTTGCCGCACTAGATCAGTTTAGAAAACGAGCCGCGATAGCGGCGAGTTTTCTAAAGAGCGAGTGCGGCAAAAGGCCTTATGAAACGAGTTTTTTATACTATTTTTTCTATTTTGCGTTTTTTACATTAATAAATTGCTTAAATTGGAATTATTTAATTTGAAAGTTCAGAGTTTAATATATAAAGCATGCAGTTGGTCACTTGATACTTGACATTTTCAAATTTAAATCTTGCTATCCGCAAAGTATATTATATTACATATTATTTATTAATTTTCGTTAACATTACTTGATATTTCATTTAAAAATATAAACGTGAGTGACATAGAAACATATATATGTTGTTGTCAATTGTATACAACATACGTTGTTTGTGTAAAATACGAACATATATCATATCTGTCAAATGTACATAAATTCTTAAAATCAAATGACAGCAATGATATTTATTTCTGTATTCAAACAACGCCAACATTGAAAAATGAAAAAAAGTGTATCGAAATGAAGCTCATTTCGATACTGTTTTGGGTTTCATAATGCGTTCATTTCGAACGTAAAATAGAAAAAGTATAGTACGTTACACGAGTTGTAAGCCCATTACGCATTCGCCGCGTAAACTTTTTCATTTCGTGCGTAATGGGTTACTTACAACTCTTGTTACGTAATATACTATTTTATCATTATTTTATGTGTAAACATTCATGCGTCCGCATCGCCTATGCTCACTCACGAAAGTCACGAACATAAATGATGCGAGTACGTAAACGTTACTGAACGCTCGCCATGATACGGCCACTAGGCCCCTCCACATTGTTCTCCGCACTGCACTGAAACTTGCAGTTCTTTGCCAACTCTAGTAATAACAATAATAATTTAGAACCTAACATATTTAGGTATAATTGATAACACAGCTCAACAAACATTTTTTAACTATTTCTATGTAAATTTTGGGTGCATAATCCAAAATAGCCGTGAGATTTGACCTATCAGATATAGTTTTTGAGATACACTACCTATATATTCTTCTGGAATAAAGAGGCCAATACTACTCGTACTATTTGCTCATCACTTTTATATTTTCTTTTATATAATTTCTAGCATGAAGATTACCGGGATAGCCTCGCTGTAGACTCCAACGGTAGTCGCCCATCATCTGTCTATTTCAACTTCTCTGATATCGATTTTAATATGTTTTAATATCCTGATTGAAGAACAGGGGAAAAGCCCCTGTCCTTCACTAAAATCACCTAGATTTTCTGGAAACTGGTCTAAGTGGTTGTGGAGGTAGTGAACACTTATGTTTATTTTACAACCGAGAACGTTAAAGTAGGATAGCATGTTTTCCACTAATTCTAAGTAATTCTCTGCCTTATGATGTCCAAGAAAATTTTGTTCTACTTGAGCGAAAAACAACAAACATTAGAATCGATCTCGTTCACTAAATTATCCAAATAAGCTGACTTATCTGAGGACCATCAAATATTACGGCTTTGTTTTCCGTGATAATTCAACGAAATTTATGCGTCAAGTAGCCAAAGCAAAATCCATCCCGATTTAAAGTCTTCACAAATTGCTTCATAAGCCCCAGCTTGACATGCAAGAGTGGAAATATGATTTTATTTCTCACAACCAAAAGTTCCTTGATTACGTTTTGTTTTCGTTGAAATCTGACATTTTTTTAAGGCCAATATCTGTTAACTCAGTGCTCTTCTTTAACTTTGCTGTCCCAAAGACAAAAATAAGCATATTTTGTATATTAAATTTACTGTCCAAGTAGGAAGTTTATCATTACCTGATATATCATTATTTCATTATTTTTGCTATTTATCAGAACTAAATGTAACTAGTCTGTATTTAAAAAGCTAGAGCTGCTGCGAAAGACTTTCGGTATTTTCGGAATTAATACATCAAAAATATCTAGGATCAGTGCTTACTTTTCCGGTAACGAGACAAAAATTTGATTTTATTTGGATGTGTAGGTATTGTAAAAAATAAAATATCTATGCGTAATTTTATATTTATAAAAGTTTTTTAGAAACAAAATTGATTATCTAAAT
The DNA here is from genome assembly GCA_935421215.2 of Melolontha melolontha. Taxonomy (NCBI): domain Eukaryota; kingdom Metazoa; phylum Arthropoda; class Insecta; order Coleoptera; family Scarabaeidae; genus Melolontha; species Melolontha melolontha. Next base: position 131,483,075 of record OW285237.1, on the reverse strand, counting down.
TTGATTAGTAACGTCGAGATATATTAAAAAAAGTCTACTTTCTTACGAATAAATTTACCGTCAATGATACCATGTAATAGATTTCCATTCCATAAAGATTGCGATACTGATAATTTTCCCTTTAAATAATCCCCACTTCAACTACAGCAAAATGGAAATAATAAATCTTCTGCACTGACCTCATCTGTTAGTGTTGCCATTCGACCAACATTAGGGAAACCTTACAAGTCATCCCTTACGTGTGTGAACATCTGGACAGGTAATCAATAACCCTGATTTTCACATCTCTAGAACTACTGTTTACTTCAAACAAACACACGACTCGTATCACAGTTGCGAGGTTGCGCTAAAAATTTCTTCGATACTTTCCTTGCAATATTCCTCTCGATAAAATGTGAACCGTATTAACTTCAATGTTTGTCTTTCCTTTTGACAATTTTAATTTAAATTTTTTATTTAAAGAAGAAAAACAAATAAGTAATATACCTATATATATATATATATATATATATATATATATATATATATATTAAAAATAATAGACTTTTTATTGGTTTAGCGACCTTTTATTGAATTTTGATGTTTTATTCTACGACGTTTCGACTTTTATTATGATTCAGTCTTTTTCAAGTAACTAGAAACAAGAATTAATACAATGAAAACATGAGAACTGTGTTTGCTTTTGTGAGATTGAATTGACAATTAAATTAACAATTAAAATTAAACTTAGATAAAGATCAAAATTATGTTTTAGTGTTGATTTTGATAACACCAAAGTAATAACACAGAAAAAGAATACAAAAGCTAGGGAGGTCTTAGAAATGATACACATTTTCAAAAACAGCAGAACAATCAACGACAGAAACGAAATTGATGGACTTTCTAGACTCTATTACCCACTCATTAAACAATAGATAAAATCACCCCCCCCCCCACACAAACCAAAAAAAAACTTTTTATCAGTTCCCATTTGTAAATACTTTTACTACATACCCCTAAACACGGTCCTGACCAATTTGCTAAATTCCAAAATAGAACAGAAATTAACCTCTCTTAACAAAGCCACAAACACTTACAATATTCCAACCAGTGCGATCGGTTCGTTATAAAATAAGGTCTCGGATGTCCCCGACAACACATGTTACACAGAATGCGTGTTTTTGAAAACCAAAAAAAAAAAACGGTGAGTTTTATTATCATTCATTGTTCATTCATTGTTTCTTACTGTAATTGTAGTTGAATTCAAATTTTCAATTCATTTATACAGATTTAACCACTTTAATTTTTCCTTACTCATTATTAATCTAAGCTTAAATTTTAACTTTAATTGTTAATCTAATTGGTAATTCAGTCTTTAATCCAATTTTAATTCTGATGGTTAATTTAAGTGTTAATTCAGTCTCACAAAAGCAAACAGCTCTCACGTTTTCATTGTAGTAATTCTTGTTTCTAGTTACCTTACTGTATTATAGTTTAATTCAAATCTTCAATTCATTTATACAGATGTAATCACTTTAATTGTCCTTACTCATTAATAATCTAATTTTAAATTTTAACTTTAATTTTTAATCTAATTGGTAATTCAGTCTTTAATCTAAGTTTAATTTTAATTGTTAATTTAATTGTCAATTCAATCTCACAAAAGCAAACACAGTTCTCATGTTTTCATTGTATTAATTCTTGTTTCTAGTTACTTGAAAAAGACTGAATAATAATAAAAGTCGAAATGCCAGACTAAAGTTGCATTTTTTTAAATGGAACACCCTGTATATTAATAGATAAAATGATCCGCGCTTGAAAGCTGGGTACATCGATATAATGTTGTATGGCTCTAAAATTGTGTGTAAATAATTATTTTACTTGATAAATTGATACATTTCAGTAGGCTATAATATTCTGCATAAGAAAAATCAAAAGATCCGAAACCAATAGAATAGAATATTTTCTACTAGTTTGCACTTTCGTTGCTACGTGAAATAAATTCTGCAACTGCTCGCGTTATACAGGCTGTTCACAATTTCGCAAAATAGAAGAAATCTCGTAATTTTCAAATGGAACACCCTGTATATTTTTAGCTCATTGAAAAGCCCTTTTACTACGCTTTCTATTGATACCTCATTTGATGCACCTAGGATGGATCATTTGCTAATTATTTCTTTTTAGAGTTGAATTAATGAAAAATGCTTGTATTTTTGGTAGCTAATTTGCGCTTTTAAACCTTCTGTAAGATCGGATATTCAACAAATTATCCATAAATGGTCTATAACAAGAAGAAACCCCATTAAGCACGAGAAACAGTTGATTTTCACTCAGCGGTGAAAGCAAACATTAAATTAATATAAAGTAATATAGCATATTCAATAGATTCATTGCTGATCAAGTTATCTGGTGTCCGTTTTAAGCTTGTATACTTAATAACCAAGTTGTCAAAAATTTCGTCCATCTTACACAGTATTTCGTTCAATCTTTAAAATAAATTGCTATAATGACTAATTTTAGTGTTCAAGAAATGGTGAATATGATATTTATTCTTGGGGAGTGTACAAGAAATTGTCTCCTAGCAAGTAGAGTATATGCAAAGAGATTTCCAAAGCTTGAAAGAAAGCCAAGACTGGAAGCATTTGAAAGGTTATTAGAGAGATTTACAGAAACTGGTAGTGTAACCTACAAGAAGAGAGAAATAAATAAGCCGGTAATCAATGAAAAAAGCTAATTGGCCGTATTATTAACAATACAGGAAAATCCACATATAAGTATAGACGGTATTTCAAAGGTAACAGCTATTGAAGATAGGAGCGTACGAAGAATTTTAAGAAGTCATAAGTATCATCCGTACCATATGGAATTAAATCAGGAATTGCATGGTGATGATTTCATTAAAAGAACAGACTTTTGTGGTTGGTTGTTAAATAAAATGCGAGAAATGCCAAATATTTTAACAAAGATTTTGTTTAGCGATGAGGCTACTTTCAAAAGTAATGGGGCGGTAAATAAACATTACATGCATTATTATGCAACAGAAAACCCGCATTGGATACGTCATGTAGACAATCAGAATAGATGGTCTCTTAACGTCTGGGGAGGTATACTTGGTCCATATATCATTGGGCCGTACTTTTTCGATGGAACCGTTACAGGCGATGCGTATTTGGCATTTTTGCAGAACGAATTACCTAATTTACTTGAGCATGTGGATGCTGACGCCCGACAAATTTTCTGGTTGCAACACGATGGAGCACCTGCTCATTACAGCCTTAACGTTAGGGAGTTTCTAGGGCGATGGAAGGAAGACAAATGGATAGGACGAGGTGGTCCAATCGCTTGGCCTCCACGAAGTCCAGATATTACTATCTTCGACTTCTACTTTTGGGGATATGTCAAGGCTCTAGTTTATGTGGAAGTTCCTACAAGGGAAAATATTATGGAACGAATAAGAGAGGTATTTAGAAATGTTCGCCAAGAAACATTACAGCATGTTCAACAGAATTTCACCAGGCGGCTTCATTTATGTATTGAGAGACATGGAAGGACATTTGAAAGTTTTCTTTGGTTTATTTGCATTTATATTTACTTTATTTTTATTTACTGTGCTACTACTTTTGTTAATTAAATTTGATGTTGTGGTTAATAATTATAATTAGTATTTATTTAAAATAGTGCAAACTTTTAATACTACTCGTACTTGATTCTTTCCTACATGATTTCGATTTATGTTTAAGGTAATTAGGTATGTATTGTTCCATATTAGGTATTCGTAAAATAGTTGGTTTTACAAAATTCTTTAAAATACAAATTAATTAGTGCAAATTTTTTATTAAACTGACACCGGATAATTTGATCAGCAGTGAATCTATTGAAGATGCTATATTACTTTATATTAATTTAATGTTTGCTTTCACGGCTGAGTGAAAATCAACTGTTTCTCGTACTTAATGGGGTTTCTTCTTGTTATAGACCATTTATGGATAATTTGTTGAATATCCGATCTTACAGAAGGTTTAAAAGCGCAAATTAGCTATTTAAAATACAAGCATTTCATTAATTTAACTCTAAAAAGAAATAATTAGCAAATGATCCATCCTAGGTGCATCAAATAGGTATCAATAGAAAGCGTAGTAAAAGGGCTTTTCAATGAGCTAAAAATATACAGGGTGTTCCATTTAAAAATTACGAGATTTCTTCGATTTTGCGAAATTGTGAACAGCCTGTACAACGCGAGCAGTTGCAGAATTTATTTCACGTAGCAACGAAAGTGCATACTAGTAGAAAATATTCTATTCTATTGGTTTCGGATCTTTTGATTTTCCTTATGCAGAATATTTTAGCCTACTGAAATGTATCAATTTATCAAGTAAAATAATTATTTACACACAACTTTAGACCCATACAACATCATATCGATGTAACCAGCTTTCAAGTGCGGATCATTTTATCTATTAATATATAGGGTGTTCCATTTAGACAAATGCAACTTTAGTCTGGTATTTCCATCTGGAACAGCCTGTATAAAATAAAATATTTTTAAAATGTGCGCTTGATGGTACGGAAGGATATCCGATGACTAAATATTTGACTAACTTTCAAATACGCGTGTAATCTTCCGTCCCCGCTTCGCTGCCGGACCCTGTATATTGTAATATTTTTGTCTTTGTGGCTGTAAAATGTTTGTCTTTCTACGGGGTCCTTAAATAAAACTAACGGTAATCTAAACGCACACTATATTAAAAATAAAAATAGAATATGTACACTAATAACAATCTTAAAAACTAATAAACTAACAATGGATTATATGGATTTATGTGTCACGACGTTTGTTCGTTGAATGCCTGAAATCCCTGCCTCAACGGCTTATATATCGGCCGTCGCATATTTCGAGATTCACCCATACCTCTCTCGTGTTTTCTTATTGTCGATCTTTCCGTTTCGATATCTTTCGAGAAAGTGCCAGGCCGTGTGAAACTTGACGCATCGTCGGATGAGTCACAATATATATATATATATATATATATATATATACATATATATATATATATATATATATACATATATATATATATATATATATATATATATATATATAACAATTGATAAATTTATCAATTGTTACATTTAATAAACGACTAAGAAATTATCTAAACACAAAACTCACCAATTTATTTCGTATCAAAACACAGTTAGTTTAATTTCATTATTTTAATTTTAATTTTAATTCATTCATATAAATGTAAATATATTTCTTACCTTTCTTTGTATTAATTTTTTAGTTCTAATTACTTGAAAAACTTGATAAAAAAGTCCAATCGTCGTTCTAAAAAAAATTGGAATTCATTAAAGGTCGCTAAACCAAGAAAAAGTCTATTATTTTAATATTATGACACGGCCAATGAAATAAATAAGAAATAAATTTTTAATTCTTATTAACACTAAATATATATATATATATATATATATATATATATATATATATATATATATATATATATATATATATATATATATATATATATAGGCAATGGTCGTATGTGTGTCCGTTATAGACTAAAAAAACTACTGGACTGATTTACACGAGATTTTTTACAAAAAGGTCCGCGTTGTCCGGAGAAGATTTAAAGCTATTGAAATCTCCGATCTGACCAGTAGAAAGAAAGTTATGGGAATATCAATAGTAGCAGTACAATTATTTAAGTGTAGATCGCGCCACGAAATAGTATATGTGAACTAGAAAGACTTTTTTAAAAAGGCTACCAGTTTATTCTCTCTGAGAATTCCCACATACTAATATGTAAAACAATTTATAGGGTAAGACATCCGCTCGAAAAATACATGTATTTTTTAAAAAGTAAAACACCTTAAATCAGACAATTAGCCTAATCACGCAATTTTGTCGGATTACATACATCTTCATTACTTTTGAATAAAATTCCATTTGGAATTTGTACGTCTTTATACTTTATGCAGTTTTCCAAAATAATTAGTTTCTATGGTTTGAAATAGATACATGCAAATTTAATAAAGCCAGTGAATAATACACAACCAAGAGAAAAGAAACTCTTAGTTTTCAAAACACTTTACCTTTGCAACACATCTCATTCACTTTTCCCTTAAAACAAAAGTTTCCCTTTTCGAAGCAAGCACCCTCGTAAAAAAACTCCATTACATTATCAAACGTACGGAAAGAAGGCTTTATCGAATTTATCCGGGAGAGAGCAGTCGGTATTCAACGGAAAACACTTCTCGTTCTTACAGAGCACTTCGACAAGAAAGAGTATAGCCTCGAGGAGATAGCTAAATCTCTCTGGTGGAAGTGAACTTAAAGTGCTACGTTATTTTTACACCTAACTTTCATAATTAAATATTAAAGAATTGCAACATATTTTTCTTTGTATTTATTTGTACTTAATATAATGTATGAAAACAAAAACCGAAATCGGATTAGAGATAATTAATTAAATTGATTAGACCTGTGTATATTGTCTAAGTAGACAGCTTATGCGATAAAATAATTCATACCTTTGAGCATTAGTAATTAGATTTTGGATTGACTTAACATAAGTATATAAATGCACATACACATAAAAACAATTTCATAAAATATATATACATATATATATATATATACAGTGTGGTCATAAAGTTTGGAACCAAGCTTATAACCGCATTATTTTACATTTTTAGGAAAAACGCTCTGACAGGTAAATTTTCTTTTTTAAAACGCCATCTTTTGACATACAATTTTTTTGTATGACGTCATTGGTTTTCGAGTGATGACGTTGTCAACACTTTCTTTAAATGGCAACCATATTATTTTTTTCTCGTTTTTGGTAGATCTTTATATCCACCAAATAGTGATATAAAACAATTGGTATGTTGCATCACAATTTTTTTGAAAAAATGATATAAATTTAGAAAAAAATACGAAAATTTTATTTTTGTACAAAATTAAATTTAAAAAAATACATCTGAACTTAAATTTATTGTAACAGTTATCGTAAATTTTCAAAATGGACCCCACCAACCAACTGACACTGTCCCAGCCGAGTGTAAACACTTCGTATACTCGCCTCAATTATGTCTGGGAATAAGTTCTACGCGAATTCGCTCTTTAAAATCTTCTAAATTGTTCGGTTTGTTAAAATACACTTTCGATTTCAAATAACCCCACAAAAAAAAGTGTAACGGAGTCAGGTCAGGAGAACGAGGTAGCCATTCTATGGCGCCTCTCCGTCCAATCCATTTATTGGGAAATATTTCGTCAAGATAGTGGCGAACCTCTACACCATAATGGGGAGGCGCCCCATCTTGTTGAAACCAAATATCACATCCTCGTGATTTGGGAAAATAACAGCAAGCGCTGGAACCAGTTCAAATCTTAAAAATTCTAAATATTGCACAGCAGTCAAATTTCCTTCAAAAAAATATGGTCCTAAAATGCGTCGTCCAATAATTCCAATCCATACGTTAACTTTTCCTCTGCGCTGAGTATGACACGATTGAGTCCAATGCGGATTGTTTGCGACCAATATCTGCAATTATGGCGGTGAACAGATCCATTTAGGCAGAACGTAGCTTCATCTGAGAAGACGATGTTTTCCAAGAAATTTGGATTTTGGTCACAGCGTAACATTACGTCTTCACAGAACTGCAGTCGACGATCTTCGTCATCCTCATGTAATTCCTGTACAAGTTGAACTTTGTAAGGACGATAGTGTTCTTTTTTAAATAAGTTGACGACAAATGAGTGAGCCACCTGATTGAGTTGTCTGGTGGAAACATGGTGCCTTTCTTCTGCTTCTAGAAGCACATTTAATTTCACATCTTCTCCTACTTGAGGTCTACCTTGCTGTAGTCGATCTTTTACGGATCCAGTTTCGGTAAACTTTCCAACTAGTTTTGTCACCGTAGACCTGGTAATTGGAGGTCTATCAGGGTGTTCATGGTTAAACAAATCGCATGCTTCTGCATGCGTTCTTTGTCTGTCCCCATACCCAACCATAATTAAAATTTCGATTCTTTTTCGCTCAGATAAATGTGCCATTTTTTATATTAGCGAAAATGAACAATTTTTACGCAATATCTCAAAAATTTAACGTCAAAAATAGAAGTAAATAATTCAACAATGTTGTCGCCATAGAAACAATTTCAAACTAAAATTTTTGTACATAAATTGTATAAAAAGAAGCAAGAATGTCATAAAGAAATATCTTGCAAAAAAGTGCGTGTTTTTGTTTTTGTAAATTTTTTGCATAGTAACATGAGTACATGTGCTTTTGACGATCCGGTTTGTTCAAGAAGAATATTTAAGTCCTCACACAAGACAAGTGTGAAAAAAACTTACTTACATATTTCAGTAAATTTTGTAGGCTTAATTAGTTTTTGAAATCTTCAATTTTTGGGCGATAATTTAATTAAGAAATGGTCTGCCACATCATGTCAATTTTTTAAGTAAATTAAACTTCTTTGGCTCTTTTTTGTGAAACTATTTAATGTTAAATAAGATTTTTTAATAAGTAATTCGCCGATTGGGAAGACGAATTTCTTTTGACCTGGAGCGAATAACGCAGATTACTATTGATCGCAAAGCATTTACACTCGGCTGGGACAGTGTCAGTTGGTTGGTGGGGTCCATTTTGAAAATGTACGTTAACTGCTACAATAAATTTAAGTTCAGATGTATTTTTTTTAATTTAATTTTAATTTTGTACAAAAATAAAATTTTCGTATTTTTTTCTAAATTTATATCATTTTTTCAAAAAAATTGTGATGCAACATACAAATTGTTTTATATCACTATTTGGTGGATATAAAGATCTACCAAAAACGAGAAAAAAATAATATGGTTGCCATTTAAAGAAAGTGTTGATAACGTCATCACTCGAAAACCAATGACGTCATAGAAAAAAATTGTATGTCAAAAGATGGCGTTTTAAAAAAGAAAATTTACCTGTCTGAGCGTTTTTCCAAAAACTGTAAAATAATGCGGTTATAAGCTTGGTTCCAAACTTTATGACCACACTGTATATATACCGATAGGACCAGCTCGGAACCATGGCTCGGGGCCATAACCAGCAATAAGTGGCAACAGCCCTCTCTTCCCAAACAATAGCCGAGCCTATTGTAAAACTCCCGCCTCACTCCCTCGAGATTTCTAGGGGTTATTGTCTCGAAAATTCTAAATAGTTTAACTTGCAATTTGTTGGCATTTGCGGCAATTTCCGACTACACGGCCATATTTCCTAAACGCATTTACGATCATTTCAATTGTCGAATGCGAAGGAATAGGCCGATTTACGTACTCTACAGCAAATAAATCAGCGGTTGTTCGACAGGAATTGCCGGCAAGATACCACGAAACTATTTGTACCTTCTCTGCAGTTGTATACACTGACATGATAACTACCTTTACGTTTGCACAGCTAAATACGAATGACGGGCAATCTGTTGCTCTCGATCATCGGACTTATGTATGCGCACGCGGAGTGGCATCGTACACACGTTGCCACATCGCATAACGTTCCATACGTATATTGCTGCGTATGGCCCGTAGCGGGCTGAACCTATTGGTATATATATATACAATGAATTTCACTTAAGATGCAATATACAAACATGTATAGGTTTTCTATTTCCATAGAAACTAGGTAATACATTCTTACATTGTCCCACGTAAAATGCAACATATCAATTTAATTTGACATTAGTTAAGTCAAAAGTAGCAGTATTTCTATTTCGATATTAGCTCAGTATCAATCTTAAATGATATACACAAAGGAAGAGAGGACTCAGTTAGTGACATGATATCTTTCGGGATTCAATTCAATAAACGATATTTATCGGAAATGTAGTTTTAATCCTAAAACACTACATTGAATTAAATAGGCTTTACTGTCAATAATTTGACAAAACAACCATGAAAGTAATCATATCGATCATAACTATTACATATTGCATTTTATGTGGGACAGTGCAAGTGCATAGTATTTTCGTATCTATGGTTAATACATTCATGTATTGCAAATTACATGAAATTCTCTGTATATTTGTTGATTTTTGTAAAATAATCCACGTTGTCCGAAGAAGATCTAAAGCTATTGAAATCCTAGATCCGACCAGTAGAAAGAAAGTTAGGGGCCCAATAATATATTATTAATAGTAGTAGTAATATTATTTAAATGTAGATGGCGCCACGGAACAGGAACACGGAACTTGTCAGATTAAAGTTCACATGCACAATTATACGCCGCATGCTCCCGTGTAGAAAATCCAAGGGATTTGTTTGTATATATGCCAAATGGAATCACCAAAAGTATTGTACATATATCCAAGGGCATTGCAATGAACTTAAAGTTGAATACAACAGTAATTAGAATTTGCGTAATCCAAAACACAAAAATAATAATGAATCTATCAATAGCAAAGCATTGCCGAATTTAGCAAGTATTCAATAAATCTTAGAAAAAAAACAATTTGTTCAGGATTGAACGCATATGTATTGCAAATTCCAGATGACATTCTTTGTTATCAGTCAGAGAGGAACTATAAAAGCGACAACCTCAAATTCTTCATTAAATAATTTTTGGGAAAATATTGTATTTTAGCTTTTCTTTACAGCTATTTCTATATTTCTTTTTTTAAATATAATTTATGCGTTCCCTCTAGAGGATTTTTTGTTGTCTGGTTCTTATTTTTACCTTCATTATTATGATGAACGACTTCATACCGGTCATAATTGCCAATGATAATTCTGCTAATGGTTTACAAATTATAACATATATAATAATCCTCAAGCATGTTCAATTGAAACTAATTTTTATAATGTTGTTCATTTACTTTTAATATACCTAGTAATAAGTAGATTTGTTTTATTTCGCTGTTATTTTTCTGTGCTTACTTTGTCATAATAAAATGTGATAAGTTATAAAATGTCCATTTTTTTAATATAAATTTTTACGGTTGGCGATTAATTTTCTTTATGGACCACGTCAGTAAAGTTACTTTATTGAATTCGCCTGTTACTCGCCTCGCTCGGCTCATAATCTCAGACTCGTTCAATAAAGTAACACTTTAGTGACTTGGTACATAACTATTATCAAAATTAAGGAAGTGTAAAGATTCCATTTTAAGTGGAGACGACGGAATTCATAGCTTTATTCATCAGAATGCTGCCTTAATACTTGTGCTCCATTTCACCATATATTTAACTAGCCTGTTTCTCATCATTAGAGACCGGAGACATCGGGCTGAAATGGACGTCATAACGACTGACGGTATAAATAGTCTACAACATCTGTAAGTACGCATCACGCAGTTGTTGAATAGCACCATTCATTCGGTTAACTGCACATCTATTTTTAACTGAATCAATAATGTTAACTGAATCAATAATTCTATTCAATAACAGCGTGATGTACTTACAGATGTTGTAGACTATTTATATCGTCCGTCGTAATGACGTCATTTCGGCCCTATGTGTCCGGTCGCTACTCATCATACATATCCTAGATTTTATATAAACGAGGGTATGTGGATGTTATACAAGGTGTGTATAAATTGCCGAACCCACTACACGTGGCGACATTCTTGGTCAAATTTTGAGTTAAAAGTCCTAATCCTAAAACGATGTATCAGGCTTCATTTGTCTTCAGAATGAATTTGACAGTAGTAATGTATTTGACTAGAACAACATTAGACTGCCTACTTATTGTTTTACAACGTTGTCAGATTTTTTTTCGTAAAAATAAGTTAATAAACAAATATTAAAAACAAACTTTAAAATCAAAAAGAAAACTTTAACCAAAGGATAATAACAACAATTCTTCTTTCTTCTAAATTGTAGCTCTTTCTGTCAACAAATATCGAGTAATAATGCTTATTTCAATACTGAAAGTCCGAACTTTAGGAACCTCGTGCAAAGATATGGGAGCATGGTACAACATTTTCGTATTAGGATTTTGGACTCCGAATTTAACGAAGAACATCGCCGCGTGTAGTGGGTCCGCCAATTTATACACACCCTGTATATACGAACTTTCAGAAGGCACTCAGAGAATTGATCATTACGTTTTATTGAATAAGTTGTAATAAAGAGGTTCTTTTTCTGCAGCAATTTACCTTTTGAAATAATACATATTCGATAGAATGGAATACGTGATATACCATAACACAAATTCCTCGGTATTTATACTTGCTCCAGCTGTGTCTGCGGATCGAAAATGGGTCCTTTACTCTTTCTCATTTATATCAACGATATAACTTCAGTGGTCTCTTGTGAGAAACTTCTCTTTGCTGACTGTATTAGATATTTCGTACCATTGAATCTATTGAAGATTGCGCGTCGTTGAAAAGAAACTTTGACGCCGTTGATGTGTGGTGTAGTGAAGGGTTATGACATACATATTCCAAGAAGCATATTACTTTGGCTTACAATTATAATATCGGTAGCGAAAAACTTCATCGTTATGTGATACATAAAGGTCTAGGTATCGCACAGATAGCAAATTTACTTTTACCAAGCTCATAGCACAAACTTCAGCGAATGCCTATAGCAATTACGGTTTTATATACAAGATTTGTGGAGATTTATAAGTTATTGTTATTATTAAGTTGATTAAAATAGGTTAAGTTAAGGAATTCAGTTAATATCTGCTGCTTAAAGTTGCTGTATGCTGCTTTTGTGATATCCAAATTAGAATATGATTCTTGCGGTGTCTTGTTTGCATATTAATGCGATTTAATTAGTACAAAAAATCTTTAAAATTCTTCATGTATTTAGAACATAGAATTTATCCAGAACCACGTTTGAATTGTGGAATATTATCGAATAGGTCTGACATGGTATCGTTAGAAGAGACCTATAACTATCAAAATTTCAAGTAACCTAGATTGACTTTTCAAATGAACACACGTAATATCGCCGGTGTCGTTTAAAGGTCAGTAAACTATGGAAGTGTATATCGATATCCAAAAAAGCTGATTTGAAATTGCTGCCCATAACGAAGACAGGGGACTTAACCAAAGGAAAAAGAAGATAAAAAGTACGGGAAGGACGTGTGAAGAATGGTGGAACAATAAAATTAAAGAAAAATAATAGCGCTGTAAACCTATAAAGGAAATTAAGGCCGACTGTAAAACGTCTAAAGGAGAGGGAAGCCATGTCGAAGCGAGAAAGGAACAGAGCGTAATTAAAGCCCCTATGGGGATAGACACCGTCAGCTTTGAACCGCATGTACTTCAAAAATCGTCGCTGAACTTGCTCAGGTATACGTTTTTGTGCTTGAAAAAATGGATACCATTTCAAGCTGGCATATTCCGAACGCGATCTCACTAATGTGTTATATAAGAAAGTCAATTCGCTCACATTAGAAAATGCACTACAGTTACGGACAATAAATCCAACAGTTTGTATAGTCTGCTTATACATATTGCTGATATGCTTATTGAAGGTCAGTTTCATATCGAAGGTAACGCTCAACTCTTTAATTGATTCAACAGGTGGTATATTCGGTATCTCTCCAAGTCGGTAATTGAATTTAGTCTTTTTGTGAAACATAAAATCTTACTCTTAGCACATGATAAATGGTCTAGTATATTTGTTTCTACGGATCGTACCCAGGCTCAAAGAGATCTTTATCGCAGGACTAAAACTGACTTAAGTAATCGATTGGTGAATGGTGAACAGAATCTAAAGATTAAGTGATTCATATACTGAATTTTTTTTCGGGCGTTTTTCTTCCTGAATCCATAACAACTGTTCCAGATACTGCCACGAATATATTGTCCTTTGGATTTCTCCCTGTATCTCTAACTGAAATTGAAAAAATTATGTCTGCTTTTCCAGATAAGACAACCATGGATGATGATTTGATACCCAGTTGCTTTATTCGTAATACCAGTAAAGTGTTAGCAAGGCCGTTACAGACTGTTATTAATTTGGCTCTGAAAACGTGTGCTTTTCCTGATCAATGGAAGAAAGCTAGAATTACAAGAAGGGTGATGTGTCGTGCTTGGAAAATTATAGACCCATATCAATTTTGCCAAATTTTGGTAAAATTTTTGAGCAGATTTTATACAACACTATTCTTTATAACACTTGTCCATACATATCCAGCAACCAGCATGGATTTTTACCAATGCGGTCTACCGTTACTAATCTAACGATAGTGACTCAAAATATCTGTGAGGTATTGGATAATAATGGTCAACTAGACGTTGTATACACTGATCTTTCTCAAGCCTTCGATACTATTGACCATCAGATTTTATTAAACAAATTTAGTGCTTTCGGCTTTAGTCCATCTGTGTTAGAACTTATTGCCTCGTATTTTATAACGGCTTTTACTCTTTCATTTCAACATATGGTGAGCCTCAGGGCTCTAATCTTGGACCTCTTCTTTTTTTGCTTTTCATTGCTGATCTCCTCACATCTTTCAATTGTTCTGTGCTGGCATACGCTGATGACACTAAATTATACTAATCCGTCGAATCACAGAATGATCTTGATGTTTTGCAAGATAATATTAATGTGTTTGCGGATTGGTGTAGTAAAAACAGGATAAAGATTAATGTGAATAAATGCTGTGTTGTATCTTACACGCATAAAATTAATAAAGTGGAGTCATCGTATAGTATTGGCGGCCAAAAGTTAGTGAAAAGGAACTCCTTCTGTGATCTTGGCGTCAAATTTGACTCGGATATGTCCTTCAACTTGCACCTTTAGGCCATCTTGTCTGCTTCTAGAATGTTGGGCTTCGTTATGAGATCTACCAGTCAGTTTCAGGATTTAACTGTTCTGTAATCGCTGTTCCAGGCTTTTGTTTTGAGTAGATTGAAGTATGCTTCGGTAATATGGTCTCCTTACTACTCGACGCATGACTCCTCACTTGAACGGGTTCAAAGGAGATTCTTTAAGTACCTTTCCTTCAGAGGTGATGGTAGATATCCCGAAATAAATACTGACTACAACCAGCTTCTAGACAGATATAACTTCTAATCTTTAAAACATCGTCGACAGGTTAATGCTGCGCGATTTATATGTAGGTTGATTGATGGTCGAATTGACTCGCCTGAAATATTAAACTGTTTAGTTTTTCATGTGCCTCGAATGACGTCAAGATCTAATCCGACTTTTTACCCACCAAGAGCTAGAACTAACGCGCTACTAAGAGCTCCAATTAATTTTATGTATCAATGTGCGGATAGTGTTTATGGTGACATTTTTACTGGAGGTGTTTAGAATAAGTTTTTGTTTATTTTATTTCATACATTTATATTTTGTATTTTTATTTTTATATAATTTAGCACACATCTGTTTCTTTCATCTATTCTTTTCTTCTTATTTTTCTAATGTATTTGTCCTGTAAATGGAATTATCTGTTGGGCAATAAAGATTATTATTATTATTATTACCACATCTGTATGTTAATCAGATCGGCCTGTAATAGAAGAGAGTCCCTCGAGTCTGTGACTCGAGAAAACATCTTCAATTCAACATCTTCATGATTGGCAACGGTTATTAGACCCAATCTGGTCTGCAAGATAATGAAAAATATGAAAGGAAGCGGTCCCAAGCTAGAGCCTTGCGTCACTCCAAAAGTGGTAATGTAAGGTGATCGAAAATAACCCCTGTAGAATACAAGTTGAGGCCTATTATCTAAGTACGAGGTGAAAAGGTTAACCAGCAGTTCACTAAACCCAAAACTCACCAATTTAGCTGGGAAGATAGCGTGATGTACTCGATCAAATGCTTTGGCGAAGTAGGTATATACGACATCTACGTATGTCCCGTAATCCAACGCGTCAGCAACGTATTGAGAAAATGTGTGAAATGATATTCACTTGGAGTATCAAAGTATTTAATAAAAATATATAGCTAGTTTAAAGTGTTTGCGTTCTAATGTGGTATACTTTTGATATCTTAATAAACAGGAACTTATTTAAATTTGCATATTTATAATACTTTTTAACTGTTTCAAAATTCAAATCTAGAAATGCAGAATTAAATATAACACGGGTTTTGCGGAATGTTTGCAAAATATCTATGAGAGCGTCATGTATTGATCTATCTTTCGCAAAAGGAGTTTTACCCTGATTGTAGGAGCAAATAGCGAGACCGCGTTGCAGTTAGAAACAGCGTGCTTTTAATTAAATAACGCTTTCAACTTCTGATACATGATTCGAAACCGATTTGGCCTTTCGCCAAATGTACTGGAATTACTGTGGTCGTTGAGGTTTTTCGGATTGTTAACAACTTGTCGAACCAATTTTTCTACTAATCGTAAGAGAATGTATGACAAATAAAAATTTTCTTTTATTCTAAAGATAAAAATGCCAACCGTTTATATCAAAACCCTCATCTTATATATATATATTTAATAAATGTTTTTGAAGTTTTTTCAATTATATTTTTTGTTATTTTATTCTTCATTCTTTAACATCAGAGGAAATAAATATTGAAAGCACAAGAGGTCACATATTTCGCGGCATATAAATAAGTGCCAGAAAGATGCATCAAGTACTCTCAAAAACCACTGAACATTAACAATAATATTGATCCAGGAAGCAGTGTAGAAAATACAACTGACAGTCAACGTTGAGGGTCAAATGGCAGAATCGATAGTAATTAGTAAGCGTTAATATGTCCAACATGCTATTTAAAATTTCTAAATAGAAAATCTCATTAATTGATAACAGATATCTGCAAACCGTAGTACACATAAAATAAATTGAAAATGAGAATTATCTAATGTGATATACAGTATGTCCTTGAAATAAAGAGACAACGCATGATAAATGGAAGGATGAACTCGTATAGAATATAAATCTAAAATATTGTGAGCCAATTACGATGCGAACCCCGAAATTAAAAATCCCCTGAAAATTGTATTATGTGATGAATTCAAAATATTCAGAATGTGTATAAATCATGAATACCTCACACACACTTACGCTACAGCATATATTTATATACGTAACAGCTGACTGAGATGGACAATAACAAAATTATTCTTTTTGTTATTTTCGGTTAACTTTAAGATATCGTCTTTTATAATATAGTCGATTGCACAATGGCGTCACTAATTTTTTTTTAATATTGTCATTTTTTTCTCGCTTATGAGAGGGAATTTTGAGAAAATATTTTGGATTTAGATTCTATATAAGTACATCTTTCAATTTTTCATACATTGTCTTTTTATTTCAAGGACGCCCGGTATGTGTATATATATATAGTAAATTCAATCAGTTGGCGATTAAAGGTCTGGCTTTACTTTAAAGTATATATATTTAAAACAACTCTACATGTTTCGGCAATGATGCCTTTATCAAGGATATAAAATATAAATGACAGTATACACATGTCATATAATTGAGTTGCTATGGATAAAATTATTCAAAGATACATTCCAATTGAATAATAATAAATCATGCCTTAGTATATATATACATATATATATATATATATATATATATATATATATATATATATATATAAGTATATAAGTATATACATTGTGACTTGTGAAGGAAACAGAATTTGTTATAAATAAATTATGCAGCTATTGTTTGGTACGCCTTTTACACTTACATATTTATTACTTTTAGAACAAATACATCGGTGGTCTTATCAATTAAATTTAATAAAATTTATTATTTAAGTTCGATTTGCGGCGTCATAATCTGTTTTCGTTCTCACACAGAAGAAAACAGTGTTCTATTTTTATGAGAAGTAGTAAAAACATGACCGACTTCTCATTTCCCTGTAATGAAAAGCTTAATTCAAGGTTTAACTATTCCACTCTTACGTCGGTGGGCACTCATGTCTGCAATCAAAATATTTTTTTTTATATATTTCTTTTTCTTTTATTCTGGACTTTACTCGGATTATGTAGCAGATAGAAAATAATAATAAGATAGGACGATTGCATAGTCTGTGTAATTTAATTAATATATAAATCGGTTACATGATTTCTGTTGACATTTCTTTGTAAAACTAGGCCCTTATGAAACAACATGAAAAGACATTGATTTACTAATAAATTGTTTAAAGAAAGATATATATTTCATAGACAAACACAGTGATTCATATATGTACTTGAAGAGAACTAAGTATGTGATCAAGATACTCGTATATTGGGTTTTATTTATAAAAAGACAGAATGAATTCCTTAACATTTTTAAATTGAAAAGTATGGACCCCTAGAAATCGCATCACGGAGAAATCGTAACACAGTTCTCATGTGGGAATCAATCAAGTGGACGACCGTAATCGAAATGGTAGAATAATGTGATAAACGACTTAAAGAACTGTAACTGCGAAACCAAAGAGAAAAAGCGAAAAGCAGGAAGTTTTGAGGAAAGTCCGACCCGCCAGTCGATTGAGGTTAAAAGATCATTTTTCTATTTTGCGTTCGAAATGAACTCATTATGAAACCCAAAACAGTATCGAAATGAGCTTCATTTCGATACACTTTTTTTTATTTTTCAATGTTGGCGTTGCTCGAATACAGAAATAAATATCATTGCTGTCATTTGATTTTAAGAATTTATGTACATTTGACAGATATGATATATGTCCGTATTTTACACAAACAACGTATGTTGTATACAATTGACAACAACATATATATGTTTCTATGTCACTCATGTTTATATTTTTAAATGAAATATCAAGTAATGTTAACGCAAATTAATAAATAATATGTAATATAATATACTTCGCGGATAGCAAGATTTAAATTTTTTTTAATTAAAAGTATCAATGTGACCAACTGCATGCTTTATATAAAAATTAAACTCTGAACTTTCAAATGAAATAATTCCAATTTAAGCAATTTATTAATGTAAAAAACGCAAAATAGAAAAAATAGTATAAAAAACTCGTTTCATAAGGCCTTTTGCCGCACTCGCTCTTTAGAAAACTCGCCGCTCTCGCGGCTCGTTTTCTAAACTGATCTCGTGCGGCAAAATGGTGCCTTATGAAACTTGTTTTTTAATATACTATTGTGTAACTCATGTAATTTTGCAAATATTCCATTTCGTTACACAGAATAACCCACTTCATAACTGGTTACATTAATAGCTATTTTCTATTTGTGATCGTAATGAACTCATTACGAAACCCAAAACAGTATCGAAATGAGCTTTATGTTAATACGACAAAATAAATATCTTATTGTTGCGATTTGATTTTAATAATTTAAGTACATTTGACAGAAATGGTATTTAGGAAAGAAAAATGCTACACAGACAACGTATATTGGGGTGGAATACAAGATATATTAGTTTCTATGTCATGTTTATATTTTTAAGTAAAATATCAATTAAGGTTGACGAATATTAATAAATAATATTTCGCAGATAGCAATATTTAAATTTGAAAATGTCAAGTATCAATGTGACCAACTGCATACTTTATATAAAAATAAAACTGCGCTTTATTTCTTAAATATGATTTTTGAAAATTTTGACATCTTTTAGAAATATCCACTATAGTTTAGTGGTTATCTTCTATTTTATTACTGCAGCGTCTTTTTTTACACAGATTAGAATCAGTTGCTTTTTCGTGTTTATGAAATTTGAAAGTCAATTATCTCAATTATCAAATAGAATTTTGAAATTTTGCTGCATCTTGATTTTTATATGAGAATAGTTATTAACAAAAATTTCGTTAGTTTGTGATCTAAGGCATCGACATTTTATCATATACGAGGGTTTTTACTTACAATATAATATAATATAATATAAAATATATATATATATATATATATATATATATATATATTTAGTGTTTATAAGAATTTTATTTATCTTATTTATTTTATTGGCCGTGTCTTAATATTAAAAATAATAGACTTTTTATTGGTTTAGCGACCTTTTATTGAATTTTGATGTTTTATTCTACGACGTTTCGACTTTTATTATTATTCAGTCTTTTTCAAGTAACTAGAAACAAGAATTAATACAATGAAAACATGAGAACTGTGTTTGCTTTTGTGAGACTGAATTAACAATTAAATTAACAATTAAAATTAAAATTAGATTAAAGACTGAATTACCAATTAAATTAACAATTAAAGTTAAAATTAAAATTAAAATTAGATTAATGATAAGTAAGGAAAAATTAAAGTGATTACATCTGATTGAAAATCTGAATTAAACTACAAATACAGTAAAGAAACATTGAATGACAATAAACTCACCGTTTTTTTGGGGGTTTCAAAAACACGCATTCTGTGCAACATGTGTTATCGGAGACATCCGAGACCTTTTTTTTTTATTAAGGACCGACCGCACTGGTTCGAATATAGTGTCTGTGTCTTTGGTTTAGAGAGGTTAATTTCTGTTCTATTTTGGAATTAGCAAAGTGGTCAGGACCGTGTTTAGGGGTATATAGTTAAAGTATTTACACATGGGAACTGATAAAAAAAAAATTTTGGTTTGTGTTTGTGTGTGCGGGGGGGTTTTGATTTTATCTATTGTTTAATGAGTGGGTAATAGAGTTTAGAAAGTCCATCAATTTCGTTTCTGTCGTTGATTGTTCTGCTGTTTTTGAAAATATGGATCATTTCTAAGACCTCCCTAGCTTTTGTATTCTTTTTCTGTGTTATTACTTTGGTGTTATCAAAATCAATACACACAATATACAACATACCCTGCAAAGACTGTGACAGTTCCCATGTGTAAATACTTTAACTATATACCCCTAAACACGGTCCTGACCACTTTGCTAATTCCAAAATGAACAGAAATTAACCTCTCTAAACCAAAGACACAGACACTTACAATATTCGAACCAGTGCGGTCGGTCCTTAATAAAAAAAAGGTCTCGGATGTCCCCGATGTCAAGGATAAAAAAATATTTTTTATATCCTTGACAAAGACATCATTGCCGAAACATGTAGGGTTGTTTTGAATATATATACTTTGAAGTAATAAACCAGACCTTTAATCGCCGACTTATTGGGTTTGCCTTATCATACCAAGGTCACGAAAGTATTATATTTATATATATATATATATATATATATATATATATATATATATATGTATATATATATATATATATGTATATATATATATATATATATGTATATATATATATATATATGTATATATATATATATATATATATATATATATATATGTATATATAGTTATAATGTATATTGATGTATATTGTGTTATTAATTGATATTATAATTAATATGTTTCGTAAGGTAATTTATTGCAAATATTATATTTTCAATGCTGTAAGCTCCAATGAAATAAATACAGATATATTTTGAGCATGAGAATATAAATCTATTGAAAGAATGGTTGATTGCAAACACAAAAAAAAACATACAATAGATTTTATAATAAGTAAAATGGTACTTACTAATTCATGAGATCTTAAAGTCGGGGTCCTCTGATCGATCTATTCCCGATAGAGGATAGTCGATTCATAGAACACATCAAGTGGTACTGGTTATTATTGACAAGTGTAAGTGAATACAAAGCTTAACTGTTGAATTATGCTTATAAAAAAAAAATTAATTATAATGTTATAATTATAACTAACTATAGCAATAATACAGATTGTATAATATAATTAGATTCAACACTGATTCTATCTTGATCATTTCGAATACCTGTTACAAATAATTTAGTTTTAACTCTGAAATTGTTACCTGCTATTGCTCGTGAAACTTTCCTATTTATAGCATAAACTTTAGCGTATGTGCGAATATAACAGAACAAACTTTGAACACATTTGAACGTGTATAAGCTTGTCGGGCAGACAAGGTTATGACGCTTATTTCGTATCTGTTTAAAAAGAGGAAGGAGTCAAAATACTAGGAAGTATGAAGAAGTCAAAATATGTTAAATTTCGTGTAGGTTTGAAATCTGACAAATACGCCCATAAAATGGCCTTCTCATGTAAACAAAGAAAAAAATTAAAAATCTATGGTTAAAGCCGTTACTTTGTGATGGTTATGTAGATTAAGAAAACACTACTTTATTTTTAATGACAGTATTTATACATCTTGCGACAGCAAATGTGTCAAAAGACTGGTTACAAAGTTGTTATCGTAGCAAGCTTTGAATGGAATATTTGCTATCGAAAATATAGAACCAAAATTTATTAATATAGTGACAAAAATTATTTATAATGACCAAGCAACTACTTCGGTCTCAGTTCAAATAAATCGAAGAGCTTAAAAACTATTCCAGACACATTTTTTACTTACTTACCCCTGATTATTTATAAATGTTGTGGAAAAGATTTATATATTTTATATTTTTACCACATGTTTTCTTTAAAAATAGTTTTGTTATTGCCAGAATTTATTACGAAATTTAAAATTATTAAATTGAAAATTACTGATATTTCGCAGTCTAGTTAAAAGAACATTAATATACCCGAAAATGTATTATTTTAGAACAGTTTGTAAGTGTAGAGAAATGAATACAGTGCACTCGCGATAATATGAACTAATGAAAACAAGGGCAGTTCAAATTTTTGGGATTGTTCATATTTACAAATGGCACAAAATTTTAATAAAATCAAGTCTTTTACTTACCACCTAAAGTTCTTTCCTGTATAAATGAAAGTTTAATTTAAATAGTTTAAATTTTTGTTTTATTTTAAAACATAAAAGGAACTTTTTCATTAAGTTTCTTTGCAGCAAACAAAAATATACTTATTTCAATACATATTCATATACATAAATGCTAGCGGGCTTATTCATAAAAATTATGCAATGTTTAATAAGCTCTTATATGACAAATGTTTCACAGAAATATGTCAAATAAGAGCTTAATAAATGTTGTATAGTTTTTTTGAATAAGCCCGAAGAAATATAAAGCTAATGTTCAAAAAAGTCGGTTATCTTCTTTTGCCGTTTCTTTTGGTCGAGAACTTTTAAAACTGCCTTCTCACGTAAGTCTCTTAAAACATTTAAAACTCGCTGTTCAATCATTTCACCTTCAGCCCAATCCAACGCCTTATTGAAAATATCGACAATTCTTTAATCGTCCTCTTTGGTTCCTCCACACAATCATCTTCATCGGATATGGCTTCTACTTCATTATCTTCACATTCAATAGCATCCTCATTCCATTCGTTAGCGTTCGAGGCCGTATATTCAACCTATGACAAAATATAGAATAACACACAATTTTAAGTACATTTCAGAGAATACAAACCTCGGGTAGTAAGGCGCATAAAACATTGGCGGCGCTTTCTTCCAATTCACGTAAATTCATTTGCAAATTTTCTCTAACAACACTTAGAGGAATTTCATCTTCGGGATCATCTTGATTCAACTACCATATTTAAAATGTTGTTCCAGCATTTGGATAACACAGCTGAATCCACTCTTCTCCAAGCTGATTCCAAAATAATGATAGCTTCCTTTAATGTAGTCTGCTTCATAGTTTCTATCAAACCACCCCCTTTAGCAGCAATGGAAGCCAAAAGGCTATTTCTGTAATACAGCTTTGTGATCCTTATAGCATTTTGGTCCATGGGCTGGATGAGTGGGGTCACGTTCGGTGGCATAAACATCACAAAAATAGAGCCGTTTTCAGATTTTAATTCGTCCTCAGGTGGGTGAGATGGGGCATTATCTATTAAGAGAATAGCTTTCACTGGAAGCCCTTTTTTGGTTAAAAATTGTTCCACCTGAATTATGTAAAAAATATTTTAAAATGAATAGGTATGTGTCGATTAATGTCAATATAAAAACTTTTACCTCTGGAACAAATGAGCGATGAAACCAGTCTTTAAAAATGTTACCAGTCATCCACGCTGATTTAGAATGACGACAGTGAACAGGGCAATCAAAATTCTGGAAACAACGGGGTTTTTTTGACTTTCCGACAACGAGCAGTTTGAGCTGATGAGATCCCGTAGCATTTGCACAGCACAGGAAAGTAACTCTTTGTTTTTCAGTCTTTGTACCTGGGGCTGATTTTTCCTGAGACGACACGTATGTTTTGGTTGGTAAAATTTTCCAAAATAAACCCGATTCATCGGCGTTATAAAGTTGATCATTACTTAATCCAAGCTCTTCAATCTTCGATCTAAGTGCCACTTTAAATGGTTCAACCAACTGGGGTTGAGAAGAAAGTTTCTCTCCAGAAATTTGGAGCAATCTTACGCCGAATCTCTTTTTGAAATTCTGCAGCCATCCGTCACTCGCGTTGAAGTCAGAGTTATTTTCCTTAATATTATAATGAAGCTCCTTGGTCTTTTCTTTCAACATTAGTCCACTGATGGGAAATTTCTTATCCCTCATACGCATAAATCATTTATACAATGATTTTTCCATTTTTGGGTACTCCGACGGTCGCATAGTTTTTCTTTTTCCAGGTCCGATGAATGTATTGTTGATACATCTTGAAATTGCATTTTTATTCTTTTTTATTCCAGATACTGTGGACTTTGTCACTCCATATTTCTTCGCTAAATTAGTAACACTTGCACCTTTTTGTAAATTCTCCAAAATTTCATATTTTTCCTTTAAAGTTAGAAATTTATGTTTTTTTGTATGCATATTTTACAAATTATTCACTTTTAATTAACACTTAAAAACCAAACATGCGTTTGCGTCTGCATACATGTAAAAACTAACTAAAAAGTGCACTTGTTTGTTTGACCATTGACATTTGGCATTCAAATGTTAATAACTCTGGGTTTCCCCTAATTTTTATACATATTATGTAGCTGAAATCCGTTTCAAAATAAAAAAAATAAATGTTCATATTTTAAAGCTTTTCTACAAAGTTCACAAAATTCATATTTTGGAGTAGTCAATGGCAGAGAAAAAGTGTTCATATTTTGGGGTGTTCATTTATTAGGGTGTTAATATTATCGCGAGTGCACTGTATTATTAATACACGAAGATAATGATACATCATGTTGCTAAAGCACATTAATATTTCCAGATGCCCCCGTAAATAATCAACGTTACATCTTAGAAACCTTAAGCATGACGACCGTTACCGAAAGGCAGGTGATCAAGGAAATAGAGGACAAGAAACCCTGCTTACCGCCAAATATTCAACAAGGCGGTTCTCCGATCAGCGGAATTTTGAAGGGTGGAAGACTGTGGAAACAACCCGGTGAAATTAATAATCAAGTCAAAGTGTCTGATCTTCAACAGGTGGGTCAATTTAACTTGTAGAACCATATGAAGATCCACTTTCTGTAAAACGGTCATTATGCGTGTCCTAGATTATGTATACCGTACCTATAAATCTAAAAGTTTTACGTAAATATACATAAATGTGATAAGTTGTGAACAGTAAAATTACTAAGGCGCAATCCTTCCAAATTATAGTAACATGTGTTCAATTGAAAAGTTCATTTAGTTATCTTTGATATACTCTGCGCATTTTGAAGTACTCTTAACCCTTTCGCGACGGGCTATTTTTCCATTAGCAATGCCCATAAGACGGGCTCGTCGTTATAGCATACATGTATCGGAAAAATACGTTCACCGGCGTCTTTACTTGAATATTGTATTTAACTAGAAACGTATGTTTAAATTTCATAATTAATAGAAAAGTAAAAATAAGAACAATATAGCTTATAAATTTTATACTTTATTTCAATATAATAAGAGTACCTAATTAAAATTAACATTTTCTTTTACTAAGTACGCTTACAATGATCAATTTCAAAGCAAGGGATTGCACAAAGAGGTACATTGCAATCCTTGCAATAATATGAGGTTTCTTTTCTCAGTTTATGCTTGCTACAGACAACGCATCTTCTTACTTTCTGCTTACTTCCTTCTTCTGTAGGAATTTTATTAGCAAAATGCCGTCCTGTTAATCTTAATGGATTGTTAACATGAGCTCGACCTATTGTTATAGATTTATTAAGGTTGTTGTATTTTTCAAATATTTGCTCAATTAATTCCAGTTGAAAATCTGCTAATGGAGTCTGCATCTTTTTTTGAATATTATATAAAATGTGAGAATTGTAGATGCAAATATCTACAAGATGGAAAAAGACTTCTTTATACCACTTAATGGATTTCCTGGTACTTTTTATAGCACTTAGCATCATATCCAATTTATCCACGGCACCCATATTTTTATTATATTCGAGCACTGCAGTAGGTTTCTGAACATTTTCTTTTGTTGCTTTATCAACTTTTGCCGTAACAGTCATTGATATTTCATGCATGGTTGTTAACATATGAACTTCTCTCTTATCGCACCATTTTATTGCAAGGATTGGTCCAGACGAATTAAAAATTACTTCTCCTTTTCGCAATTTTTGTGAAAAATCTGGCATGTATTTCCTATTTTTTTTTAACAGTACCACAAGCATTTACTTCTTGTTGATGCAAATATTTAAATAATAATGGACTAGTATACCAATTGTCCACATATAAAGAATGTCCCTTATGGAGGTAATTTTTCATAAGAGTTAAAACTATTTGTCCTGACTTTCCTAATTCAGGATTCTGATTTGTAATTTCAGTGGTTGAACCACTGTACATAATGAAATCTAATACATATGCAGTTTTACAATCACTTATTGTGAACATTTTTATTCCAAATCTACTGCGTTTCGATGGGATGTATTGCTTGAAAAGCAATCTACCTTTGTATAGTAGTAAACTTTCATCGATGCAGAGATTTTGGTACGGCTTAAAATTTTTTTGACAAATTTCTTTTACTCCTGTTGTTATGGAACTAATTTTACACAGTCTATCATTAGTTTGTTCATCGTTATTACAAAAGTGTAGAATCTTCATTATGAATTTAAACCTGTCCCTTTTCATTACTTTAGTAAACATAGGGGTTTCTATTAGGGTATTTGTTGACCAGTATTCATGAACTTCCAATTTTTTTACTCCACTCATAAGTAATGTTAGTCCTAGGAAACACATGAACTCATCAGCCTCTAAACTTCTCATATTCTTTTTCATATTAGCATCTTTCTCAATTATTTGTTTATAATAATTATTAGATTCCAATAATATTTTGTTAATTAATTCTTCACTCAGAAATTCTTGAAAAATTGTTAGAGCTGTTGATTCGTTAGTAATATTTTTGTTTTGAATACCACTATTACTTTCATCAAAATCATATTCATGAGGAGTCCAGGTTGGTGTGTACCTCCATGTGAAGTCGTCTGTCGAATTTTTATCATCTCCATTTTGTTTCTTCGTCTACTCCATCGATAATTTCTTCTTCACTATCTCCTTCAATATCCTTATCGGAATCACTTTCGCCACTACTAATTCCCGCATTGTCGTCTTCTAATGTGTCATCTTCCATCATATCAAGGGCAATACGTTCAAGTTCTTTTTCCGTTAAATATTTCGTTCGATTTTGAGACATTTTCTACAAAAATATAATATTATCATATATATTATATACGTTATATAGGTATTTTACTTACTTTTATGTTTTGTTGAAACTACAAATATTAGTAAATCTATAAACACCGATTCTTATAAAATAAACAACTTAAAAAGATAACCTGTACACAGTATGAAATAAGAACTGCTACTGCCGAATGCACACATGAAAAATAGAATAACCTGCAAGTTTAAACTTGTCTATAACTTCAAATAAACACATGTAATACATAAAACAGCAGCGGACGGCTTCGTACGGCAATCGTCGCCTAAATACAATGAATTGGGTAAATACGGTTTTCGACTGTTGGTCACAATTTTTTCGCGCGGGAAAATACGGTCATCGGCGCGAAAGGGTTAAATTAAACTTAACTATTTAATCTTCAAAGTCATTATTGTTTTCACATTTTCACACGTCCAATACAAATGACAAATAATAGATAACAAAAACTGTATTTTATTGAGTCAAAGTTATAATAAATGTTGTCCTTCTTGATCAATACATCTTAAAATTCTCCGTTCAAAATTGAAAACCACGACTGACGCTAGTTCAAAAGATTTCAAAAATTTGTGTATATGACGGAAGAAATGCTTCTTGCTTCTGTGAACACACTGTCAAAGTAAACTATATGAACTTCTCAAGAGATACACAAAATGTGTTACAGTAATTGGTAAACCTAAATAAGAAAACACAAACTTTTTGGCAAAAATTATTTTATTTTAGAATGTTTTCTCCTTATAACTCACATTACATTTAGTCCACCGATATTCAAGTCTTTTCATTCCTTCTGAAAACTAGCCTCGAAATATGTTTTAGTTGCAGTTATTACCTCCTCATTTAACCCAAATCCCTTGACACTGAGCCAAGCTTTCAGATCGAGGAGACGAAAGTGTGAACAAGTGAATTATCCTGAAGAAGAAGCACTCGTTTCTTCTTTAAAAGAGGTATTTTGCGTTGTATTGTATCATACAGTTGAGCTAATAGGAATGCATGGTATTCGAGTGGTATCGCTTTACCTTTTTGAATATAAAAAGAAATCCACTACAGTTTCAAAAGACAGTAGTCATAACCTTTCCGCTCGAGTGAACTGTTTTCGTCTTTTTCGGAGAACTTGTATCAACCTCGTTATTTCAATTGGTGCTTCATTTTGGATATATAATGGCGTGTCAAGGCCTCATCAACCGTCAGCGCCAAAAGTTTGGATTATGTCATAATTTCGTTAAATTTAAAGCTGAAAAGCGTTCTCGTTCGCATTTTTTGGTCCACAGTCAACAAATTCGGCAGCTATCTTGTACAAGCTTAATTTTTTGTACTCATCGACTGATTTAAATGAGATACGCTATTTCCAGCACTTTTATTCGGAGTGTACACGTCTTTTAGGCGTCAACTCTGTTGTTCGTCAAATACACTGGTCCGGACACGTTTAAACTTAGCTGTCTATCGTTTTATGGTGAAACCCCATAGAAATTGGTCCTCGTAAACAAACACCTGCTTAGCTTTGATTTCGTTGTATATTTTGTTCTTTAAAAATAAGAATTAATTTACTGATCTAGAGTCATTCCACTTTTTTGTTTCAAAATAAGCTAAAAACACTTCACATTCCACTCAAGTAACAAGCCCCCTTACAATCGAAATAAACATAAACTTTGATTTGTTATGGTTTAAAGAAATTACCAACTTGAAACAACTAAGATTTTTTTATAAAGGTGCCCTCTTTCATCGGGCTCACCACCCTCGTACATATAGTATAAAGTTTTGTTAACTTTATATACGAGGGCTATTCGTAAAGTAAGTTCCGTTTGGTTATTAAAAAAACACCAATACATGAAGAAGTTTTTATTATATACAAATTAAAGCTACTACTTTCAGCTATTTTTATACATAGTTGCCATTAAGATTGAGACATTTGTCATAGCGATGAATCAGATTTTTAGTACCCTTTTCATAGAGCTCTGCCGCCTGTGAATTAATCCATGCTGTTCAAAGTTTTATAGTATACTTCAGTGTTTATTGTGGTCCCTCATTCCATATAAAGTCTACAAGAAGTACCCCTTTCTTGTCCCAAAAGACAGTGACCATGACTTTACTCGCAGAAAATGTTTGACGGCACTAAAGGTTTTCTCGAAGGCGCATTCTAATAACTCCACGGCATTGACTGTTTTTTCGTCTCAACGTTGACATAGGCGGCCCAAGTCACAATCGCCTGTTACGATATGCCTAAACAACATCGTAACGTGTCAGAAAAATTAGTGCCGATCCCATTCTCTTTGTTTTATGGCCTTGGGTAAGAAGTTTTGGCACTCATCGTGAACAAAATTTGAGGTAACATAACAGATTAGTAACAACATCGTACAAAACTGTACGTGAAATTTGAGGGGAAAAGGCACTCAATTCTGTGATTGTGAATCGCCGATTTTCACGAATTTTTTCTTCAACAGTTGGTCTGCTACTCCATTGTTCATCATGGATATTAGTTCCGTCTTTTCGAATGATACGACACAATCTTCTAGCCATACTGTCACTCATGACATTTTCACCATAAACAGAACAAAATTTACGATGAATCTCACCAGCCTTCATGTTTTTTGAACACAGAAATTGGATAGCAGCACCCAGTTGACAGTCGGCGGGATTTTTAATCGCAACAGCCATTTTAATTGACTAATATTGCACGAAAGAATGTTCGAACAATTCTCTCACTAGCACTGACAGACTCGCGTTGAGCCAGACTACACCGCAGCGCTGCAATCGCGCAGATATCCCTACTCCTTTGCTCACTAGGGCGGAAATGGAACTTACTTTACGAATCGCTCTCGTATTTTTATATTTTTCATGTTAGAGTGAACCTTCTAAAATATATTACTAATATATAATTTGGAAAATCAAATACATCTACGCAAAAGAAAATATAGAATGGCTATTAATTTATAGTACTGAAATTTTCAAACTTTATTCACTTAAAATAATATGTAATAATAAATTAACACTTAAGTATTAGCGTATGAATAACATGTTTCAAGTGCTCTCCATTACGTTGAACGCATAGTTCGTATCGTTCTTGCATATTTGTGACCATATCTGAAAATAGAGGCTGTTTCATCTGTCGTATCGCTTCTGTAATTTTCTCTTTCAACTGTTATATTGTAGACGGAGGGTTATCTCTTTAAACCCATAGTTTCAGCGTACCCCAAACATATGCATCCAATGATGTTAAATCCGGAGAGTGAGAAGGAAAAGAAGAATCCGCGAAACGTGAAATTACATTGTTTCCAAACGTCTCCCGCAAAAAAGTTCTTGTAATATGTGTTATGTGACATGTTGCCCCATAATCTCCGTTGACTACAACGTGGTGAGTCTATAGTTTGATTGAATACTCGTTCGTGATTTTTGTTGGTGTCCAGTTTTTCTTCGTCCAGCTCTACCTTTTCCTTGGTGTAGCACACTTCCAGTACTTCTAAATTTGGTTATAATAGCATTACTTGGTGCCTGTTTATTGAAATGGTCCGAAAATTAATCGCAGACGAATTTAATGCTTGGACAATTTTGTCTACTCTATGAGCGAAAATAGTGCTCAACTAAAAAAAATTTTTCTTCAGTAGATAACATTATTTACGAATTTGCAAACATACCAGTACATCTAGTCAAAACCAAACGTTAATGTTTACGTCAAATAACAGTGTCAATTGTTAGAGATTTAACCACTAGAAGGCCTACCGTTTCACTACAGTAAATTAATAGCCATATTGTATAGCGTTAATTGTTTTTTATACTCAATATATAGCGGCGATAAATTTAAGAGTTACGTACGTACCAACTGATTTGTGAAATCGTTTCAGAGCGTTGTCATATTCGTACATTCAAGTTAATTCCATGTTTTGTAATTTGTTTAAATGATATTCAAAATTTGGCTTCATAGCATACATATGGAAATATTTTGTATTACAAATATCGTTCATAATATAATTTATGGCTAACTTAACAGTAAATTTTAATTTTTTATAATTGATATTTGTTATAGAAAATTGTAATATATCCATACGTACAATCATCAAGCCGTATTTTGAATTAACTTTTAAATAAAATAGTAAGAAGTGATAAAATGTCAAAAGTCGAACATTGGAGCATCAGCTGGTGTTCCGCATTCTTAAATAGTAATCATTGGAGAAGTTATGGAATGGGAAAGTTACTATTTCTTTTTACTACTGACATGTCAACAACAAATTATTATTTTAATATTATATTATCAGTCATATTACATAACATAATAAAAGAACCAGTTATATATTCGAAGTCGAAAAATGGTTTCAAAATGAATAACATTTTTCTAAAACTAATTTTGATTATTTACAAAGAACGTATTTTTTGTTGCACACGTATTGCAGAATCATGCATAGGCGCCTTCTATCATGAATCGAAAAAAATGTTTCAGATAAATCCTACGTACTTCTTCCAGTAAAATTCGAATCTGTAATAAAATATACGGATTTCTATTTAAGATTTCAAACTTACCCCTCCCCACCTACATGGAGGAAGAGAGATGGAGTAATTCTAGCATTCTCTATTGAATTATTAAATTGTAGATCTGGACATTTTTTCGTGAACTTCTTATTTTTCGAGATATTTGAAAGTTTCAAGTTCAAAAATACACCCGGTATATATATATATATATATATATATATATATATATATATATATACCGATAGGACCAGCTCTCAACGGGCCATACCCAGCAATAAGTGGCAACAGCGAATCCCCTCTACGCGCAGTAGCTTACATTACCATACATTGCAGAGTTATGAATTTAGTAAGACTTAAACCGCGCAAGGATATAGTCGTTTGCATATTCGTTCTGTATACGTAATTTGCCCATTTGTTTCAGATATAATAAGGTCGTTATATCTCCAAGTTATTATTATTGTATTCTTAGCTGCTACGGAAAAGTAATTTTAAGTAATAAAAAAACAATAACGTTTTCTAAAAGATAAAAGTAAAAAAATCAATAATTCTGCTAAATAAATTTTAATTCTAAGAAAGTCACTAAATATAGGATTCGAAAATACCGCCCTCTCTCCCCAAACAATAGCCGAGCCTATTGTAAAACTCCCGCCTCACACCTCGAGATTTCTAGGGGTTATTGTCTCGAAAATTCTAAACAGTTGAACTTGCAACTGTTGCAACCTTTACGTTTGCACAGCTAGATACGAATGATAAGTCAATAATAAGTCAATTAATAAGTCAATTCAATTTTTGTTGACTGAAAGTACAAATTAAGATATTTTTATCCATGCAGTATATGACAAGTTTCCAGTTTTGAAGGAATAGTAAAGGAATTTTTGTATTATAATAAAATTAAATTTTTACAGAAAGATAAAAATCTTTTTCATATTCTGTAGTCATTTCACAGTCTAACCCTTCGTAACTTTCATAAATTTGACATTCAGATGACTGTTTTCAATGAAACTCGCCAATATAACTTACCTATTTCCATCGATTATGTTCTTCCAGGAGATACCTTAGTATTGTTTATCTAATTTGCCGCTATAAAACATCGAAAACAATGCGTTTATAATCTATGGGCGTACTGTTTCAGTCTAGTGCAATTTAGTTTTTCAAGAATGGTCAATTGAAACTTCATAACAAATTCATAAAAAATGTGAAGTCGAATTGGCAAATGCAAACATTAAACTTAATTACCTAAACATAAAAAATCACGAGTAAATTGTCCATAAAGCAGATGATTTATATTTATAACGCTGAAATTCAAAATGTATTTTTTCTACAAACTGTTAAAAAATGACATTTCGCCACGGCACTTCAATTAAAAATTCGATATTATTACGTAGCGTGCAATAAAGTAATCAGTAAAAATTTAAAAAAGGTATATAACCCCTTATCACAATTATTAGTCGTATCCTAAATACGTATTTCGACAACTAAGTTGTCATCATCAGTAGGTAAAAACTACTAATTAAAAGTCACACATGGGGCACAGTAAAGTAAGATAAACGCTTCCGCACAACTACTATACACTGCAACCCTGTAAAGACTAAATTTAACATGCCAATCTCAAAACTACGAGACAAACACTTGCCTCTTAAGGAAAAGGTTTAAACATGTGTTAAATTATCGAACAAAGGAACGGCAGAAATTCATCTCTAAAGGAGGCGCCAACTAAAAACGATTTTTAAAAACTACGATGACCTACTATTAAACTTAAATGAAACACCTTATATTTGCACAAAACACTAGTATCTTTAACTATATGTATATTTCATGTGCATTGTACACATCAGTAGTTATTATTTAAACGTATTATTTCGAGTACATGTATAGTAACAAAATCTATATTGGGTAGGGGTGTAAAAATTTTCCATTACAAAATGGTTAAAAAGTGTGGTCGTATATTGTAAAAGCCAAACTCTCTTGAAATTCTGAGGACAAAATTAGGAAGGGGCGTTACATGTGAAAAAACAAGACATCCGACTGTGTTGTGTTATATTAAATAAGAATCAATTAACGTGAAAAGGGTCTATGAATTATTAGATATTGTAGGTATATAATTTAAAAGTTAATTATAAATAGGTGACATGTCAGTGTTAAGGAGTTAAGCACTTTAATATGATGTATAGAATTCACGGTTGGCTCTAGGTGAAACATGATTAATAATTTACTAAACAAAACACCCGGTACATTTGTTCCACAAAACGCGAAACATTTTACATTTCGTGAAACAAACACACCGAGTGCTTCATTCAGCAAACCATTGTTAAGGAGGTAATTTTTGCATTCTATCACGTGTATGGATTCCCACATGTCTATATTTCTGCCGTTACCCCCCACCCACATATAAAAATGTGAATAGACAGCTGAACGGTATTGGAGATTTATCGCTATTCAAGGAGGTATGTTTATTTTTCGCGATAAATATACTTTCATAAGCATCAAGTTCGTGGGGTTTATTAATTCCTTTTATCAATTTCAAACCTGTAATCGGTACATTGTGCAGTGTGCTCAAAGCATGATTTGCGACATTTGATTTATCCGGTCTATTGTATTTGATATGTGCTATGTGTTCTTTAAAACGTGTTATTATAGGTCGTTTAGTTTGGCCTATATATTTCAAATTACAATCCGCGCAACTAATTTCATATATCCCTGATTTCGAATTGGAATTAATTCTATCTTTAGTATTCCCTAGCAGACTTTTGATGGTGTTTTCGGACCGAAAGGCTACCTGGAGACCTCTTTCTTTCACAACTTTATTAATGTTTTTCGTGACAGGGTGGTATGGTAGACATATGTACTTTTTCTCTTGGTTACTTTGGGATATCAAACTCGTGGATTCGCGGATTGTATTTTTTATTTTAGTTTTTCTAATTAATTTATTGATTATTTCTATGTCAAAGCCATTGTATGTCGCAATATTTTTAATGAAATCTAGTTCTGTTTCATATCTCTCTTTTGTTAACGGAAAATTTAGTAACCGATTGACTAAAAAGTTAAAGGAAGCTGTCTTATGTTGATAACTATGATTTGAATCCGAGGGGTGATGAATCTATTAACGTTGGTTTCTTTCCGGAAAATATCGATTTCTATTTTATGTTTATTTCTGATCAGTAAAGTATCTAAAAATGGTATCTTGCCGTATTGTTCCTTTTCCACCGTAAATTTAATAGTCGGAAATTTCAAATTTAATTGATTAACAAACATGTCTAATTCGCATTTCCGTGTGTCAAAAATCGCGAGAATGTCATCTACATACCTAATCCAGACTCTAGGGAAATATTTAGCGTTGTTTTTGAATTCTACTTCAAATTGACTCATGAATAAATTGGCTATGAAAGGAGATAGGCAGTTACCCATTGTTGTGCCTTGTTTCTGTTCATAAAATTTTTCTCCTACTTGGAATCAATTATGCGCCATGCAAAGAGTTGTCAGTCTCATGTATTCTTTTATTTTTGAAGGTTCAATGTTATTCTTGTGGAGCAAGCTTTCTAAATATTTCATAGTCTCTGGAATAGGTACCGAGGGGAATAACGACGTCACGTCGAATGAAACTAAAATTTCCCCGGTTTCCAGTTCACAATCTTTAATTAATTTAACAAATTCTAAAGAATTGCTAACTGACAAATTTTCTGGTTTAACGGGTAGATTTTTAAATTCATTGACTAGCCATTTGGAAATCAAGTAAGTCGGTGAGTTAATACCTGAAACTATAGGTCTCATCGAGTTACCTGGTTTATGTATCTTCGGTAAACAATACATTGTTGGTACTACAGGATTACTAACATTCAATTTATACTTTTGGGTAGAAGTTATTAAAATTGGACATTTCTTAATCGCGTCTTTTGTGTCATTAATCATTTTAGGTAACGGATTTTTCTTCATTTCTACATACGGACCTTCGGCAATTAAATTTTTTACTCTTTGAAAATAGTCGGTTTTGTCCATAATTACTAACTTGTTCCCTTTATCTGCTTTTAGGTAAAAGCAGTCCTTCGATCTAAGAGTTTTAATGATATTCCATTCTTTATTGACCGACTTCTGTTTGTGCTGCTGCAAATTCTTATCGATTTGGGTTTTACAAGCTTCTCGAATAAAGTTTTTTGGCCCTTGTTCAAAATACTTAATCGAAGTTTCGATGCTTGCAATCACCTGTTCCATAGGAATCTGACGGCTTGGCAAACAGTATTTTAACCCTTTATTTAACAAATTTATTTCTAAATCACTAAAATTCTCGGATGATTGATTGATCACTAATGTTTCTTTTATAGGAATTTTATTAGTATCCTTTTTAGGTGGACATAACTTTCTGAATTTTTTATTAAGTTTTAAACATTTCTTTTTCAATTTATAGTCTTTAATTTCCGTAAGTTTCGTATAAAAGTTACACCAATCTTCGAATTCATTATTGTTCATGCTTTTAGTTAATTTTAAATGTAAATTATATAGTTCTAATTCTAATTTACTACGTTTACTGTACAGATATTTCATTTCTAGGTTCAACCATTTCATTTTTGCATATGAAATGACCTTATCGTTATTTCTACAATTAGTCGTTACATTTACGTTCATGAATTTAGGAAAAACATTGTTAATTTTACACCGTTTCAGAAAATTGATATCTGTACTTATAAGTTATAAGTTTAATTTTAATATATAACTTATGAAATCTATTAAACTCCTTTGACCGGGAAGTCATTGTGAAAATTCTTTCAATGTTTAGTAAATTATTAATCATGTTTCACCTAGAGCCAACCGTGAATTCTATACATCATATTAAAGTGCTTAACTCCTTAACAATGACATGTCACCTATTTATAATTAACTTTTAAATTATATACCTACAATATCTAATAATTCATAGACCCTTTTCACGTTAATTGATTCTTATTTAATATAACACAACACAGTCGGATGTCTTGTTTTTTCACATGTAACGCCCCTTCCTAATTTTGTCCTTCTCAGAATTTCAAGAGAGTTTGGCTTTTACAATATACGACCACACTTTTTAACCATTTGTAATGGAAAATTTTTACACCCCTACCCAATATAGATTTTGTTACTATACATGTACTCGAAATAATACGTTTAAATAATAACTACTGATGTGTACAATGTCACGAAAAACATTAATAAAGTTGTGAAAGAAAGAGGTCTCCAGGTAGCCTTTCGGTCCGAAAACACCATCAAAAGTCTGCTAGGGAATACTAAAGATAGAATTAATTCCAATTCGAAATCAGGGATATATGAAATTAGTTGCGCGGATTGTAATTTGAAATATATAGGCCAAACTAAACGACCTATAATAACACGTTTTAAAGAACACATAGCACATATCAAATACAATAGACCGGATAAATCAAATGTCGCAAATCACGCTTTGAGCACACTGCACAATGTACCGATTACAGGTTTGAAATTGATAAAAGGAATTAATAAACCCCACGAACTTGATGCTTATGAAAGTATATTTATCGCGAAAAATAAACATACCTCCTTGAATAGCGATAAATCTCCAATACCGTTCAGCTGTCTATTCACATTTTTATATGTGGGTGGGGGGGTAACGGCAGAAATATAGACATGTGGGAATCCATACACGTGATAGAATGCAAAAATTACCTCCTTAACAATGGTTTGCTGAATGAAGCACTCGGTGTGTTTGTTTCACGAAATGTAAAATGTTTCGCGTTTTGTGGAACAAATGTACCGGGTGTTTTGTTTAGTAAATTATTAATCATGTTTCACCTAGAGCCAACCGTGAATTCTATACATCATATTAAAGTGCTTAACTCCTTAACACTGACATGTCACCTATTTATAATTAACTTTTAAATTATATACCTACAATATCTAATAATTCATAGACCCTTTTCACGTTAATTGATTCTTATTTAATATAACACAACACAGTCGGATGCCTTGTTTTTTCACATGTAACGCCCCTTCCTAATTTTGTCCTTCTCAGAATTTCAAGAGAGTTTGGCTTTTACAATATACGACCACACTTTTTAGCCATTTTGTAATGGAAAATTTTTACACCCCTACCCAATATAGATTTTGTTACTATACATGTACTCGAAATAATACGTTTAAATAATAACTACTGATGTGTACAATGCACATGAAATATACATATAGTTAAATATACTAGTGTTTTGTGCAAATATAAGGTGTTTCATTTAAGTTTAATAGTAGGTCATCGTAGTTTTTAAAAATCGTTTTTAGTTGGCGCCTCCTTTAGAGATGAATTTCTGCCGTTCCTTTGTTCGATAATTTAACACATGTTTAAACCTTTTCCTTAAGAGGCAAGTGTTTGTCTCGTAGTTTTGAGATTGGCATGTTAAATTTAGTCTTTACAGGGTTGCAGTGTATAGTAGTTGTGCGGAAGCGTTTATCTTACTTTACTGTGCCCCATGTGTGACTTTTAATTAGTAGTTTTTACCTACTGATGATGACAACTTAGTTGTCGAAATACGTATTTAGGATACGACTAATAATTGTGGTAAGGGGTTATATACCTTTTTTAAATTTTTATTTAACCGCAGTCTCCATTGAAAGAATTTTTTAATCAGTAAAAGTAAATTGGCATGACAGTTTGTCAAAAATGACAAGAGAAAATTTCGAAAATATATCAAAGTGATTTTTGTTACTAAATAAAAATTACATATTCCGTGGATAATTAATATTAAATGTACAGTTTGGCAATTCCAGATATTTATTAAATGCGACTTAAGGGTAGAGGATTTCCAAATTTTAGATCTTGCTTTAAAATATGCCAGTAGAACATATTTAAATTGTCACAACTTAATTTGGCGTGACTTAACGATTGTGTCAGAACGTATTCATAAACTGTCAGATTTTGATCAGTACATTTTCATAACACTTTTTATAAAAATTTTGTAACAAAAATTGTGTTTAATAGTGTACGATACACGTGTTAAAAATGCTATTTTGTTTTGCTCGTAAATTAACCTTTTACACGCAAAATAAAATCGCACTTTTAACACTTGTATCGTAAATAACTATTTTAACACAACATGCAGTTTATTTTTTTGTCCCATTCTCCAAATTTCATAAAATGCTTTTCATAATTGATACATTTACAATTTACAATGTTTTCAGCAATTTCTTTAATTTTAATGGGGGGCACATGAAAAATATTCAATAGAAAATTAATAAATTCAAATAGAATTTTTAATTCACTTTAATTAAAATGTCATATTGCACCAATCACCACGAAAATTCTTAAATTTTTAAATTACTATTATTTATGTAAAAGAGATTATGAAAGGGCAAATTTGGAAAAATAACATAAAGAACGTGCGTCATAAGGTATAAGGTACAAGGATGAGTACGATAAGCGATAAGGCCTGTCTTATGAGACTCGTTCTTTAATATACTAACGGTCTCCTGTTAAGCATTATTTATGCACGATCCAAATATTCTTTCTCAACTTGTCCTTCAAATTTTCGCGACACTTTTCATTCGTTTTGTTCCAGTTTTGTTTTTCCTTATTAAAGGGTAATTTATTTATTTTTTGAATTTTAATTTTATTTTAATAATTTATTATACAGCGTCTATTCGGAAAATGACCGAAATTATGCTACGTAACTAAATTAATGACGCCACCTGTTTGTAGAAAATTTATTTATGAAGTGTCAACCTTCCTCAATAATAAATGATATTTTCTTGCTGAAAGCTAATAAAGGCATTTAAGTTTGTACATTTCGATTGAAAAATTAATAAAGAATAAGTGCTACAGAAATGCTCCAAACGCTAGAAATTGATGTCGGGATAATTGTTTATCATAAATATAAGCTTTTTAGTGGCATCGACGATCTAGAGATGGCAGATAGGATATGTATAAACGCTCAGGTCGGGTAATGCAAACTATGACTGAAGAAATTTCGAAAACGTACGTTATTACGTAAAATTTCCGACAAATCTTCAGTAAGATTCATAGGAATGGAACTTTGAAATGCTCAAGACCACAATTTATCGCATTTTAACCGAAAAATTAAATTCAAAGCTTAAAGTGCTGAATGGTGACCACCAAAGAACGGATATTCAAGAACCTCATTTTCAAGCAAAAAATTTAAAAAGTCTTGATTATGTTTACGATTCCAAGGGAATTATCCATAACAAACAAATTCCAAATGGTCTAACGATTAATGTAATATACTATTTTGGTGTATTAAAACGTTTGGTAAGCTACATTCGTTTTGGTCGTCTTGAATATCGAAAACCAGGCCGTTGGAAATTCCAGCATGATAGTACACCTTCTCGTCGTTGATCAATTGTTGATTTTTTGAACAAAAATATTTTTTACTTCCTTATCCCCCTGTTCGCCTAATTTTAACTTTCCAAGTTGCATTTGACAATAAACAGAAAGCGTTTTACATCAGTTGAAGACATTCAACGATGAACGACGAACAATCGTGATATAAATCAATGATATAAAAAGTCATTTAATGCACATCTTGAACGTATTTCTGCTGAAGGAAAATATTTCTAAAAAGTAAAAATAATTTTTGTCAATATTTCTTAATTGTTTTGGTTTTTTTAAGCTTATCCGCTTATTTTTTGGGTAGAGGGTATATGCATTTGCAGCAAAATTTAGAAATATAAGCACTATCACAAATGTTTTCCAACATTAAGCACTCAGGTTTTCCCGTAGAGTTATATACAAATTTTAAATCATTTACGAAACACTGAAGAACTCAAAATCTTTCTGTTGTAATATTGCATCCAGTAAGCAGGATTTTAGAATAAAATTGCATTATACCCTGAAGCTAATGAAGATCATAAAGTACCTACTTTATTTTTAAATATTAAAAAAAAACTGATTAAGATTATTGACTTTAATTGCATAACCTATAAGAAACTAGTGGAATAAAAAAACATACATATATTTTTTTAATGTTAATTCTATCTATATTACATTTGATTATGATTACTTGAAAATAATACGAATGTATAAATTTTAGGTGACGGACTCTAGTGTTACATCAGACGAGGAATGCGGAAGCAGAAGATCAGTACGTTTTATTGAATCGAAAGAAAGTAGTCAAAGAGATGTTTGCGATGGAGCCCCTGACAAAAGTACTGAAGAAGAAACGAAACCTAATGAGAGTGAATCGAGTAAAAACCAACAACAGGAACCGCAAACGCAAAATAACCTTAACATTTCGGCATCTCCGGAATCTACCGAAATGATGCTAACGTTTAAGTTAGGCAACCATGTTCTCATATCTAACAATAGTCTGAAGCCAAACTCGGCTGTTCGACAATTATTTCCTTGTACAAAACCTTTAAGCGGAAAGATCAGTAATGATGATTCGTCTGCGGTGCATCAGTATCTCGTTACAGCTGAATCTCTAAGGGCTTTCGAAGAAGCAAAACGATCAAAACTCCCTCAAATTATTCAAAGCGGTGAAACCGATGATTCGATTAGGTAAGTTATCTTTTATTGTTTATATGATACGTTTAAATAAATGCAATCTTTGGTAGACTTTGAATTTGAAACAGTATGGCATAGCTTTATTTGTAAGAAATTTTTTATTCTAATTCTAACATCAAAACATCGCCAACAGAATGAAGTCGAATTGTATACTTTTGCATATATATTATTTACAGAAGTCGAAAACATCATTGTAGTCTTGTAGTTGATAAATGATAAGTGTGCCATTTCGTATTTCTTCTTCTAATTTTTGGAGCGGGCGCCAGCACGTCCAAGCACTTGAGCACAGTGCTTTTTGCACCACCCCCAATATATCTCTCAGTTCCACTCTGTTAGTCTTGTATAAAAGCCCTTCAGTCCCTTCAGTTCCTCACAAGTGTATATTACATGAATGCTAGTTTCCTCCTGTTTTTCACATTTCCTACACCGGGGCTCGATAACCAAGCCCATCCTGTACAGATGCTTCCTTAAAGGACAATGTCCGGTTATTAACCCGGTAACAATTTTAATTTCTTTTTTGTGACTACGAATCAGGTTGGCTGAAAACCTAGCGTCCAGTCCAGCTCCCTTAGTAGTGTTTTGGTATGAAGTTGGCCTTCCGTTAGCCTCCATTTATTTTTATGTTCTCTTTCTAGCCATAAGCAAATCTCCCTTCTAGCGGAATCCTTAGCAGTTCCATATACAGGTTCTGGTTCTTTAAAGTTCCTATTAGTACCTTCCTTGGCCAGTTCGTCGGATAACTCATTGCCTTTAATTCCCTCATGTCCTGACACCCATATTAGTAACACAATATTATCTCGTGCCAGTCTATTAAGGATCTGTTTACAATGTTTCACTAGTTCAGACCTAGTAAATGCCTAACTATCAGTCATTATTTTAATTTTTTTTGTTCTCGCAGCCGGCTTCCTGAATTTCCTCGGCGCAGGCTGCGATTGCAATAAATTCAGCTTGGAAAACCGTTGTATATTCCCCCAGAGTTAACTATATCCTCCTTCTGGGGCACATTCCGCATATACCTGAACCTAGCTCCGATTTGTATGTGATCCATCCGTATACCAGGTGCCGGCACCACAATCGCTCGAGCGACTTTTTGCCTGTACCCTGGTCGATATAGATATGTTCAGCTTAGCTGTAAACATAATCTCAGGTGGCATACTGTCCGCCGGCATTTCTAATGTCGACTCTCTCAGCATAGTTCTTGTGGTATCTCTATGCCCCCCTACAACCTTATTAGGCCGCCATACGCCATTGGCCTTCAGCCTCGGCCCAATTTCGTGTTTATTCAAAATGAAGAAATGTTTTCTTCTATCACAATTTTTAGTAAAGATTGCGTATTTGTGACACGTCGTCGGCATATGGAAAGACATTGCATGGTCTGTGTTTTATTGCCAGTTGAGTTTTCTTAAAAATTTCTTTCTGCACTATTTTTGGTTTAGAATGGAAATCGCAAAATTCGACGATAGTTGTTCATATGTCAAACTTCCATACTTCTACTTCATTTACGTTGACTTATATCTTAATTTCTGCACTTTCGCTTATTTCAAATTGATACGATACCTAGTTTAAGCTGCTTGGACCAAAATGTAAACTGAATGTTTACAATCTAAAAATCTTTCCTCCGTATACGGAAATCATCTGTTCGTGAATGTTTGTTTGATACGTTGTCCTTTGTCATTTAGAACTTTATTACACTTCCATCTTTTATATCCAATCGCTCACTTTTGTTTATTTATATCATATAGAAGGCAACTATAACACTTTTAACTTTTTGTAATGCTGACCATAAAGTTACATGAAAATGTAATCCTAATACTTCACTGCAGTTTGTTGTTTCACATATTAGCTTCAGAATAGTAATAAACTTACGAATTAACGTGTGTAACAATGGTTACAGTAATTTCATTTATAAAATCTGAAATCCTCTTCTAAGTATTGCCTGTTTTTAAAACCCATATTTTCTTTGCAAAATTTATGTACAATTACAATTTTCAGGAGAGCTATAGAACGTAATACGTTGAGGCGTTCTTTAATTCGTTACGAACCTAGAAGTAGAAAACCCGTACAAAAGACTGAAAATTCACTAGTTGAAAGAATAAAGCAACTCACTTGTAATGTCGAAGAAGATCTAAATCAAGAACCTGAAGAAACATCACAAAGAGCTAGTCCGCCTGGTGAGGAAGCTAGGAACTCACCAGAGGTAGTAGTTGGTAATAACAAACACCAGGACAAAAGTTTTTCGCCGTCCTCTTCCTCAACAACAAGTTCCAATTCATCCTCGATGTCTTCCACGTGCAGAAAGTTCACAGATCTATTTGCTAAACGCGAAAAAACTCCGGATATACAAAATATAAACGAACAGATGAGAAATAATCAATCTATGTTAGCACCTGATTTGGGGAATGGTCCCCAAGAAGTCGTGGAAACTCCACTACCTAATATCGTTAAGAATAATTCTGGAGAAACCAAAAAACAATTCTTGTCTACTTTAGCACCGTTAACTGCTTGCGTTAGTGGAATTGGACCGACCGATGATTATTATCATATGAACAATCATAATACTGGCGATAGAACGTCTATCGCCAGCTCTGTTGGTACTGAGTATAGTTTAGAAGATATTGATGAAGTTTTAAGAAAAGATGAAGAGGAATCGAAAAAAATTGCTCCTGATGTTTTAGCGGGAACACCATCAGCATCCGAATCTGGCGATGAGTTGGCGATGTTTGTTCAACAAGACGCGGGACGTATAGAAAGAATAAAGAAAAAGTAAGTCATTTTTTCAATCAGCGGTAACTAAAAAAATTGTTAAGTTTTATTGGATAGATTAATATCTTACACAATTAATGAAGAAAATTACTTTTATGATCATCGTATATGATTACAATCTATATCCCAAGGTA
Source organism: Melolontha melolontha (assembly GCA_935421215.2). NCBI lineage: Eukaryota > Metazoa > Arthropoda > Insecta > Coleoptera > Scarabaeidae > Melolontha > Melolontha melolontha. Next base: position 131,438,852 of record OW285237.1, on the reverse strand, counting down.
CAGCAATACTTCGCATAATCGGGATAATCGGTTCCACCGACTGTTTGAAAGCGAATAAATCAAGTAATTAAGTATTTATTTACAAAAATTGGCAATTGATTCAAAGAAATGCTTCCTTCAGTAAATAAATCCAAACGTCTTTATTAACAATAATTGTATTGTATAAAAAATAATTTTTTATTGTCTAAAAATTGCAAATTCTAGCAACGAACTGCATTGTTTATCGTTCGGCAAATTGTAAGGCTACGCTCGATATTGGGATCAATTTCCATAATATGTTTTGATACTTTTCAACAATTCCATTAATTTTTGATAGCTGTTTAGCTGTTAATTCTCTTGTGGGAACTTCAACACAGTCGTCGTTGCCTAAGTTGTCATAAGCTCGTTATTAATCTATGTTAATAAGTATTTCATTCAATACACACTCAATTATCTTGACTGAATCTAACTCTTCGAAACCAAGCTGCTGTCCAATTTCCACTGTGTATTTATTTATTAGTTACTTTAGCAAAATGAGTATCAAAACCAATGAAATCATTTGCACAATGTGGTATGAAGTTTCCATACTGCTCTCACATTGCATGCTGTTAATTCATACCATGCATCACTTATTTTTTCCATAACGTTTTTTATGTTATAATTTTTCCAAAATTCCATTAAAGTAGGTGCATTTTCTTCTGTTGTAACTTTAATGGCTTGCGAAAAAGTGCGGCGCAAATAATATACCTTAAATGTCGCAATGACACCTTGATTCATTGGATGGATCAACGACGTCGTATTTGGCGGAAGAAAACTTATTTGTATATTTTCATTTAAATCACAAAGAATAATCGGATAATCTAAGGCATTATCTAAGATCTATAAAATCTTAAAATCTAACCCTTTTTCGCTACAATATCGTTTCGTTGTACGCCAAAAATAGTTGGTAAACCAATCTTGAAATAAAGTTTTTGTAACTCATGCATTCTTATTTGAACGCCACAACACTAGGAGATTACTTTTTGCTTATTTTGAAAACGATATTATTTTCCACACGATACACAAGAATGGAAATCGCCTGCTAAATTGGCGCCTAATAATGTGAAACGATTCTTTGAAATTTTATAGCCAGGGCATGACTTGTTAAATAAATAATGTTAAATATTTGTTCATCTTTATAACTACATTCCAGTACGATTTCACTCAATTCCTTCGAATATATTAAAGCAGCTTCTTTATCTGCACCGGCAGATCATTAACAATATGAACATTGTAGATTGTGTTCGCTGCTTAAAACGAAAAAACCACCCACGACTTGCTGTAAAAGTTTTACTTGGTTTCCCACCTTAGCTCTCTACTTCATTAATTGACTTTAAGTTGTTGTAAAGACTTAGTGCTTTGGTTTGAATTTCCATTTTATTTTTATTTAAGCCTTCGATCCATAAGGATAACAGTCGCTCCATATTTAGCATTAGAGTCCTTCTTGTTTTAGTCACTTTTCTTGACAAATAAGAAGCTGTAGCCATATTTTGCGATTTGTATTGATATTTTATTTTCGAACTGATGATTCATCCATTCATTTTTTTCGGCCTATTTTAGCAAAGGATGCACGTTCTTTGTGAAGCTTGATCGAGATTTTGTTCTAAAGTAAGCCATTAACGGTTTTTGGTGACAGAATGACTTTCATGTTTTCTTTTCGCACTCATTACATGTTTTTATTTTAATGGAATTCAAATCTAATTACCATAAATCAATTTTACTATAGATTTACACGTCGATAACTAATTATAATAGAACATCCACTGTTTATGCGTTCATTACATACATATACGACCTCATATATTAATAGGATTTCATAGACATTAAGAAGTCGAAAGGGTAGCCACCGAAATATAATGCCGAGAAAGGAGCATATCATATAGTACTAAATAAGTAAACCACTGCGATGGCGGCATTTTTAATTTTCTATAATGTTTTTTTATTGTTCTAAATATGCTCAAAAACATGTTTCGATCTTATTTGATCTCATCAGTGCGTTATATCTATAAATATAGAAATCGCAGGCACGTATTTACATGCATATAAATATAAATTAATTCTGTTAAATAATAAATTTAAGCGCTATGTAAGAAAAATAAATATTTAAAATTCAACAAATAAAATATATAAAAAAATGTAATATTCTTGCAAAAAAAAAAAAAACAAAGTAAACTATATACTCGTAACAATAAATAAACAGAAATTCTAGTAAACAGGAATATAAAATAAGGGCAATTCTTCATATGTACAAAAGATTAGAAAACATTAAACTTGCCCACGTACCAAGATTATTTTGTTATCTCGAAAAATATCAGGAAAGATATTGTAATAATATCGATTTCTGCAACCTGGAATTTTACATTCATATTTGTGGATACTTCGTAAAGTCATTAAATTTATTTGCAAAATATTAAAATTAATTATTACTACAACAATTACTAATAACAAAACTTACCCAAAACTTGTTCCTCTTTCTTCATAACCTCAGTCCTGTACCAAAATGGATGGAACTTCAATTTCAAAAGGCTCCTTGCAAACTTATTAACGATTAATTATTTATTTAGCTTTAATTGGCTTAGGATTTTGTTGGAGGCAAATGATATTTCAATCCCATTGAATATATTTTATAATAAGTGAGGGTACCAAAAAAAAACTCAACTTATTTTTTAAAATCTATTTATTTAATTTTTAAAATAAAAGCCTAATACATATTACATGTAAATGTTGCCTAAACGACATTTACATGTAAAGTGAGATTTAATATTCATTAATTCTCATTTGTAGTAAGTTCAATATATTAACTATATATACGCGGAGTATAAAAGTGAAAGTCATGTCTCTCTCCGGGATACTGTTTGTTAACGAGCTCCAATAAGAGCGAAATGTATCCCACACATTCCGGTATAGATGTGACTTTTCATGAATTTTCCATTATCCTAACAACCAGGAAGGTTGTCATGACTTGTAGCGTTCTGGATACTGATACAAACTTAGTTTGCCGCAATGTAGAAATTAATGCAACACATTAGCCAACATTTACATGTAAAGTGAGATTTAATACTCATTAATTCTCATTTGCAGTAAGTTCGATATATCCTTACGTATTAGTTCTTCTGACGACTGTGCTAAGCTTCAATCAGATTTAAATGTTTTTCACTCACGATTTACTAGGATCCACATTCCAGTTAATATTAATAAATGTAAAGTCGTATCAATTGCTAGGAAGAATCACAATACTTTTTGGATAATATTCCTCTTGACAGAATAGAATCGATCCGAGATTTGGTAATCGTTCCAGACAATAGCTTGAGGTGCTAGATACACATCGATGATATCTTATCTAAAGCTAATAAAATTTGTGGCTTTACTGAGCGACAGACACGTGATTTTAATATTAAAATAATATAATTGCATTATTGATTAGTATGGTCGATCATGGAATATTGTTATATTGTAAGGAATCCCTATACTGCTACATATCGTAAGCAAAAGAGTTCTACGTAACATGAGTTCACCGTAACATGCTAAATACTAACTTTATAAGCTAACTTCTTCGCTTGTTGGGGTTTGAATTGTTGAAATCAAGACAGCGGAAAACATATCTCAAATTTGAATTCAAATTCTTCAATAATAATGTAAGGTATTCGGAGTTGCTATTCCTTTTCGATATGACAATGCCAACAGCGTTTACTAAAAAATAACGATGTATTTTAAGTGCGTTACTATCAAACTAGGTATGAACTTAACAATTTTAAGTGCGTTACTATCAAACTAGGTATGAACTTAACAATCTAGTAAATTTAATCCCTAAAGAACTGAACTGCTTGCCATTTGACTTAGATTTATTCAATTGTACGAAAACTGCATTTTTTAAATATATAAATAATGTAGATTTTGATATGAACTAGAGATTTAATTTATTTTGTTAGTTATTGGCTCTTTATTCTAGACATACTTTAGAATTTAGATGTCCTGTAATGTATAAATAAATAAATAAAAATCGTCTTAATTTCTTGGTCGGTACCTATCTATTATAATAATAATTCGTGAACTTCTCTCGTAAGAAAATGATTAAAAATTATTTTGACTTAAAAAAAATATCTGAGGAAGTTTTAACGTCCAGTTGACATTAAGCCAGTGTATTTCTATAAATACTATTTCTTATTTTATAGATATCAGCCTGAAGCAGCGGAAGAAGATGATGAACATGATGATTATGGTTTTAACAGAAGACCCAGCGTGCGTGGTATTAAACCAAGGTTCGGATCGACAACTGAAATCCTTCAACAAATACAAAATCAAATGCAACCACCCAATAATACTCCACCAAGAAATCACGTCGCTTGGCCGTACTATTCGGAAACTAATTTAACCGCCACGGATAATACCAAAATCCGCAACATTAATCAAAATCTACCCCCATATCCTTATCCACCTGTATCTTCCGAAGATAATATTAAAAGAACGTATGCTTCTCATCAATATAGGCCTAACTCCTACATAGAAGAGAATATTTACCAAAATTGTGCCAATCAACGGTGTACTCAATCAGACTATAGAACAAATATGAATTACTATCCGACTGTTATGAGAGTTGATACAGGATATAGTGATTACTACACATCTTTGCCGAGAAATAGAAGTGGAAGACCTCAATCCCCACCACCGCAAGAAGTATCCAAAAACTATCACCAAACCATGGTATACATCCCGTATAATCACATCGAAGGATATCATCCCATGTCTCCTAATCCTTGCTATTCTTCCACTAATGATCCGTGTTATGCTCGTGTAACAAGCCAAAATCAAATTAATAAACGTTATTTAGATCCGACTTACCAGCAAAGACCTAGTCAACCAGTAGAAGATCATTATCAGAAAACTATCTTGCGGTCCAGTTATCCATCCGCTAACCATTTGGTATCATCCAGAAGTGAAAGCCCTCTACCTGGGCAGTTTTCGACAGCCAGATCTACCCAAACTCCCGCTGCGCATATATCAGCCTGTTCTTATTATCCAACAAGATACAGGCCTATAATAGGGCCAGTTAATGCAATACCATCGAACGGCCTAATATGGCAAGGAGACGGTAATTATGTTAGTAAAATGAATAGGCAGAGTTTCCCACGATATCCACCTTCGGATAGCATTTCTCTAACAGACTCCGATAGTCAACACAGCGGCCAAATGCCTAATGGGTATAGACAATCTATGGATCCTTGTTATAATGTGCAAAAAGATTCTATGCCTAATTCGCCAACGAAACCTAGATTTATTGAAAGAGGTGTTCCAGAAGGAGCCGCCAGTGTTTCACCGCAAGATAGTGTAAATGCACCTCAGAATACTAGCACTATGACATCCCCTACATCACCACAGAATCCACCGCCACCACCCGCAGCCAAACCTTTATTCTATGCAATGAACGTTTGACCGAATGAATAGTTAAACATTAGGGTGAAAATTTGTCTGCCGGTTGCTAATCGGCCCAGAAATGAGAGTTGCCAAACTGATAACGAAGCTGGTTGATAAAAAACCAGATGTGTCAGTAGATGTTTGGATTTCCAAAAAGGAAATTGAAACAAATTCAAAATCCGACGCAATGTCGGTTAATAGTAATGTTTTATATATATACAAACGGGTTACAAACGTTGCAACAGTGAAAGGGAGTGTTGTAATTTTGATACGTAGTAAAGTACAAGTAAAAGAAGCATATACCATTCTTCTGCTTAGTTATTTACAAAAAAACAGTAGTGCGGATGCCTTCCGTATATATTTCATATAAAATATTTTTTATCTATTTGAAAAAAAATATATCAAAACGATATAAAAACCAATGTGATACTTAAAAGCGTCTTATGCGATATTTGACAACACGAGAAAGTTTATTTACGAGGCTAATGAAAAATGTAAAAAATACCAGAATGCTTAGAAAAGTGATGAGTGTATCTGAAGTAAAATATAGTAATAATCAATTTCGTGTCGTAAATGCCATTTATAAATCCGTATACTGTTATTTGAGCGGCCTATTCTCCCTGTAAATATTCATATTTGATACGCCTCGATTGTGTTGATATTATCCATAATTAAATTATGAATGTGTTAACCTTTGCTAGAGTGATTTTATCATGTTTAACCCTTTTCTATTGCCCTAATGAGATTCAATTCTGTAATAACGTAATTGTCTAAATGGTACTGTTTCTTCTACTCTATTTTCTATTTAGATGAAAATATTGAAATATGAATACTGCAAACGGTGTAATTTTCAATGGATTGGATCTTTCAAAGTGAAATAGTCATTTATTTTATATATTTTAGAATCCCCAAATACCATCATTACACTTCATCTAATTTCAGTGAAGTATACTGAGTTAGTAAATTAAAGCAGTGTGAATAAGTGATAACTTCAGTACCTCAGTGACAGGCGTCTTTTATAATAGCTTTTGAATGAAAACAAAACTAATTGTCGCTTACCGTTATCTTTACTGGCTTAGTTTATAATGAATCTTGACTAAGAGGAAAATAATATATTGTATTTGTGCAAGCAGTAAGCAATATGTACTTAGATCTCGTTATGTGTATTGATTTGTTGATATAGTTTATGAGATAATCGCGCTCGTGCTACTAGTATTTCTAGCTATGCATTGAAATCTAATCTGAAAGTCGTATTTTTATGAAAGTCATTTTACAACGAAGTTTTTTTAGCAATTTATGTTTATGATATCTTTGAAATATTCCTAACACAAATGCAGTTCAAATTACAATGCGTGTCGTTAAAAAAAAATGTTTTTAACACTATAGAAATAATAGCAGAATAGATATTTAGTAATTCTAGAGTATATGTATAGGTACATAAGATGTGTCAATGACAATATTAAACAAATACATACATACATACATACACCATGAGCAATTTCAAATGACCGCGGTTGCTTGCATTTAAATCCCCAAGTTAGAACATTTTAATATTCCTAAATTAACCACATTAATTTTTTGAAATATTATAAATTATTTGTTATAACTTTTAATAAAAGAATATAATATAGAATGCCTTGTTATATATTATTAATAACAATATAGTTAAACCTTCTTGGCATTTGTCAATTCTGATTGATAGTGTTGATATTAACCTAAAATATCGACACTCAGAAATGACAAATGCCAAGAAGGTTAAACTAAATTGCCAGTGTTACATTGATGCTAATCTAAGTATTCTATTGTCAACCGTGGACATTTGAGATTGCTCATCTTATAATATGAATATAAAAAACTAATCTACACTTGCGAGCAACTAAATCGACTAAATACTATTTTTATAATAAACGCTTGACCAATTTATTAAAAACATACATCGTTTAAAAGACTGAAACTTCAGTTTTAAGATAACACCATTATCATTAAAATTGATCTGATTATACAATTTAAATGGGATTAAGGGAAAAAGGGACAGTGAGCGGTACCCATGAATCGCGCATACAACCGTATACACAATCCCCTTCCCGCTCCCCAACAAGCGATTTACCTTGACAGTTATTTGACTGTTGCTTGACAGACGACACATCTTTAAGATTTTCATTCGTTGATTTGACGAAGCTATGAATACTACGCCAAGAAGAGCCGCTCAAGTAGTCGCTCTGTTACAACAGGGACTCAGTGAGCGAACAGTCGCCGCTCAGTTGCACTTAAGTTAATCTGCTGTATCAATAGTGTACAGAAGATTTCTACAGACTGGTATCTTTAATCGGAGACCGAGACCTAATCGTCACTTCTGAGAAAGACGATCGTTTCATTGTTTCGACCTCACTACGGAATCGTCACTTGACCGGTGTTTTTGTGCAGCAGGAGGTGAGACGCGTTCGAGGAGTAGCTCTCAGCGAGTGGATAGTCAAAAGACGTTTGAAAGAAGCGGACCACACTCCAAAACGGTCTGCTACAGGCCCGAAATTGACTGCAAGACATCGCCAAGCACGCCTTCAATTTGCTCGCGATCACCTGAATTGAGACATCGACCAATGGCGATCGGTCTTGTTCAGACGAGTGCAGAATCGGATCGGATCTATGGACGTCCGGGCGAGCGTTTTGCGCGCTGCTGTTTAACCGAAAGGGTTGCGTAAGACGGCGGCTTCTGTGTGATATGGGCTGGGATCTCCTCAGAGGGAAAAACCGAACTGATTTTCGTGCCCGGGGGAGGCTGTGGTGGAGGACTGACAGCTGACATTACAGATATTGTCCTGGAACATGTTGTTCCGTACGCAGGATTTATCGGTGATCAGTGATCACTTCATATTGATGCACGATAATGCCCGTTGTCACATTTCACGTACCACTAGAAATTTTCTGAACGAAGTCACTATACGATGATGGACTGGCCAGCGGTCAGCCCAGTTGTGAATCTAATAGAGCATTTATGGGACCAAGTTAAACGGAGGGTCCGGGCCAGTAATCCAGTTCCTGCGAATGTTGACGAGCTCAAAACAGTGTTGTTAGAAGAGTGGAACGGAATTCCACAAAACTTCGTAGAAAGGCTGATAGCATCAATGACAACTCAATGACAAGTCGTTATCAGGGCTAGAAGGGTAACACCTTGTACGGATTAAATAATTTTTTCCTTATTTTACAATTTCTTACTTCATTTGAAAAATACCCAATCAATATTCCTTTTCGAAAGTTTTTATTTTCGTTACACTTTGACTTAAATGACATTATTTTAAAAAGTACCGAGTTGACTGTTATGCTGATGGTGTCAAGTTAAAGTCAAAGTGTCAGGCTCAATAACGACATATGTTTTTATACAAAAAGGTTTTAAGTACATATATCAATACGTTATGCACGTATTACGCATTTGTTACAAATGAAACAGACATGCAATATACATATCTGTAACTGTACACATGGACAATACACCTCGTATTTTCAGCATTTACTTCTGCTTAAGAAGCTTTCTGCTGGCAGAAACACGTGTCTTAAGCAGAAGTAAATGCTGAAAATACGAGGTGTATTGTCCATGTGTACAGTTACAGATATGTATATTGCATGTCTGTTTCATTTGTAACATATGTTTTTCATGAATCAATTATGTCCTTTCTGAAAGAAATATGTCTGACCGCGCGCTTTATGGATAAGTCGGTTTGGTTGCTCGCAAGTGTTGTTACCTAAAACTACCCTGAAGTTAATTTCTTGATTTTTAAAGATTTTTACATTTGTACAGGGCTTGCACACCGACGGAAATTGAGTTATATTTTCTCTATTCTATATCGATTGTTTAATGTGTTACAAAATATTTATATAAAAAGATCTAATATCGGAACTCGCGAATTAAAATCGTAAAATTAAAATTTTATATTAAAGACTTGTGTATATTGTGCTAAAAATTTCGCGATCTCCTTTGTACTCGACCAAAGTAGAATGACAATATATAAATGTTAAGATGTCTTAAGTGTTGCTTTCTTAATTGCCACCTTATTAACATTTATATTGAATTCTGGATTTATCTTAAAGTAGGTTAAATAGTCTCTTAATTTTGGATTTTTCTAAATTTAAACCACAAAGCCAAGTTTTTCATAAGTAGATTAGCTTTAAACAAATTACATAGGCCACTTTGTTGAAATTAGGAATGGTATGACTTTTCCATATATGTACTGTTAAAGCTAATTTAATAAAACAGATGATTTTAATAAATAGGTAGTAGAAATACATTAAACATATTTATACTTGCAGTATTTTCTTGCACCAAAATTAGTCTCATTAAAAAGAATTTTATCGAAAAATTTTTGTGTATAATCCAGAGATATTGAGTAGGGAATCTTCACTTTGCACAGTAAATTGAAATGTGAGACTTTGTGGGCGCAAACATTTTGAAGCTTATTTTTGGTAGTAATTGCACGACTTGAAAACATAAATGTCACAATTAATGTTTCTTTAAAATAAATCAAGTTTTTAATATAATTTTAAAAGTATACAATAAATATTTTTCCCTAAGACACTACAATTCTTCAATTTAATATTAATAAGTATACAGAAACACAGTGCGATCATAAATGATTGAGGATAGTTTGAATTTGCCGCCATACAAATGTTTCCTAAAGTTGGTTATACTGAGGGTTTACTATTATGATATTTCTACAGTGGCGTCTCAAATGGGACTGTTAACGGTACTATTAATTGTTAAATAAAAATTGTACTTTGAAGTGTATAGAATTAACTTACGCCAATATTCAACTTGAAAGAGCACAGAACTTAGTTTATTTAATTGAAACACGTACATATAACAAGCAACTACATAGGTATAAAACAATTTTCACATAACAGTATTTAACAATAAACAGATAACACAGATTCTTAAATATATTTTACAGCAAATGTTCAAAATGTCTACCGTTAGCATCTAAACATAAATTTACTCTTAGCAAATATCCGTTGAAGTGTTTCTCGGTCTATATTATTAATTTCTTCTACAATGGCTGCTTGTAATTCTTCTAGATTATGGTGCTGATTTCTAAAAACTTTAGATTTTAGATAACCGAATAAGTGGAAATCTAATGTAGTTAAGTCTGGAGAGCTTGATGGCCAACGATCCCTACTAATTAGTCGGTTGTCAAAAAATTTTTCGAGGTAAGCTATAGTATCATGGGCTACATGCGGTGGTGCTCCATCTTGTTGGAAATATCCCTCTTGTAGCTCATCATCATGTAACTCATTTATGAAGATGTCACGTATTTGTGTACTATATCTCTCCGCAGTGAGGGTATTATTAAAAAATATTGGACCAATTATACGATGCCTTGACATTGCTACCCATACTCCAATTTTTAACGGATGTAAACTTGTTTCAACTAAATTATGCGGATTTTCCGTTGCCCACGTCCTGTAGTTTTGACTATGAATATACCCTGATAAATGAAACCACGCTCCATCTGACGTAAATGTTTAAAATTTCATCATTGAGATTGTCATTAAACCAGTGACAATACTGAACTGCGTTGAGATTGTCATTAAACCAGTGACAATACTGAACTGCGTTCGTAATCGATCTCTAGTAGTCACTTTATATGGATGCATATGTAAATTTTTAAGTAATGCTTTTCTGTCAGAACCATATGACAAACCCAAAATAAAATCTGTAGCAAAATTATAAAGATTAATTTAGTCTACATACCAGTTTGAGCAGCTAGCTTTCGAATTGATGTTAGAACTGATGGCCGTCCACTTGTCTTGCCTTTACAAATACAATTTTTGTTTTCAAAGCGATCTATAATTCTATCTCGATGTTGTGCAAATATTGGACTCAAATAACACACGACAACACAACTCACGTACAACACTGACAATTGATAGTAATATTGGCATGATAGCCACTCTCCAAATGTAAAATACACTAAAAACTTTGGCGGTAAATTTAAACTATCCTCAATCATTTATGATCGCATTGTATTCTTCATACTTTTTTTAAATGTTTCATTTTCATATACAATAATTACTAAAACAGTAATATAATATACGCTGTTCTCTCAGAATCTAACAGAAAGGCACTTGTTTCTGTTACCAGAGAAGATACTAGAACTATTTCAAAAAGCACATCCCACAAAGTCACTTATTTTGGAAGTCGATTTATTTTCTACTTTTTAAAACAAGCTTTAAGTTATCTAAAGAAATTAGATCTATAGAAGCTTGATTTACAATGACTAAAAATAATTAAAAAATGAGTTAAGAGCTGTCCCTTAAATAATTAATCAAACAATGAACCAAACACTATCTCCCTATTCCATGTTTCTGTTAAAATCACATGAAGTAAGTAATTTTGCTGCGATATACCTCGTGATTTAACGACTTACTGCACCATATTTTTGAGCCCTAGTTCAAAAATTTAATAGGCATAGGCTACTTTTTTTTTAAATATTTTAGAATTTAAAATACTAATTTTACAACCACTTCCACATAATAGTATCTTAATAAAGAGTAAACTCATGAGAGTCATGAGACGTGTTCATCACACGAGCCCAAGTTTGTGCGATAAGTGTTATGGCACAAGTTCCTTATTTTATTTTCTTCTAATTTACCTCATTTATGATCTTATTAAGTAGTTATTAAGTAGTGTCACTATAAATGCACGGAATTTGTTAAACAAACGCAAAATGTTTCTGAAATATCTCAAACTATTTACAAAGTAGAAAATTAATCTGAATAGATAATATTGGAGCGTTGTAAAGCTCTTTCAAAAATGAACTGGAATTAAATAAATAACAGGGATTTCAAAATTTGGTTAGTTTCGATGTGAACTTTTGAAGTTAATTTAAAATTTGAATTCAATTTTCTTTTGTTTTATGCCTTGTACATATTTAATGTAAGGCAAAACAAATGAGAATTTTTCATATGCCCCACCTGAAGGAAGAAAAATTGCTGAAAATACTGTAAATAATTGACCTCCTATTAAATCTCGTATCAATTATGAAAAGCTATTGTAAGCACTATGTAATTTGAAAAATGATGCAAGGAAAATAAACTTCAGTTTGTATCAGAATAGATTATAAACGCATGATTTTCGCTATTTTAATAGCACCGTTATAGCAGAAAATTAAAAAAAAAACATTTATAATTATATATAATGTCAACGTACATAAACCAGCTTTTTGTTGGCTTAATACTTTATTACAGTGTCCTTTAATGTAAAGCTTTCGTGACGATAATTACATATTAAAAAAAATTTGCTTAAAAATTACAACATGCATTGAACAACGTTCAATTGCGTCGTCTTTGCAGTTACTGACACCTTGTTAGTATTTCAATCAGTCAGAAATGAGATATTTTGTTCGATTGAATTAAAATCTTGAAAAAATTAGAGGTGCCCACATAGTGTTGTCATATCTAAACCCTTCACATTTTATATTTTCGTACTAATTTGCTTAGAAATAATTCAAAATACGGCTTTGTATCTCTGCTATGGATATATTATGATTCCAAATTTCAATAATGAGTAACAAGTTTAAATTTACTCAATCGTCTGTAATTTGCTGTTGTATAATATTAAGGTTATTAAGTAGTGTCACTATAAATGCACGGAATTTGTTAAACAAATGCAAAATGTTTTTGAAATATCTCATAAACTATTTACAAAGTAGATTAATCTGAATAGATAATATTGGAACGTTGTAAAGCTCTTTCAAAAATGAACTGGAATTAATTCTATTTATATAGTAAAATAAACTTAAGTAAATATTGTTCGAATTATAGTTTACTAACCTATATAGAAACTGACTATTAAATTAGAAATTATAGATACCTATTCATGAAGGAATATTGAATTTCATATAAAATTTCAGTTAGACAAAACGTTTTCCAGTTTTTTTTTCGAAATAATTTTTTCTTGGTTGAAATTAGGACATATATGTTCTCGTTGAAAGATATAGAAGAGAGTAAGGCAAAATGACATACGTTCTAAAAATCGTCTGTAAATATTTACTGCGGATTACATTAAAAATGCTGCTTTGGCTTTTTATAATCCTTTATTTATTTAACAATGTTCATACAAGTGTCCCATTAAGAACGCTTGTTTTGAATTTAGCGCCATTTTTTTTGTGTCGGTCGTATAGCGTTCTTATTTGGCAGCTGTCATGTGTGAACATTGAGTTTTAGTCATGGAGAATTACACGGATCCACAACGCATTGAAATTTTGAAAACCAACTACCGAAATGGTGAGAGTTTTGCGAAGACGATTCGAAAATGTAGCAGATATTTCGATGACCTGCTCGCCGTACAGTGGCCCGATTAATAGAGAAGTTTGAAGCGATTGGGTCAGTACAAACCCAGAAGCGTCCTGTCCGTGTTCGCGCAGATCGGTCTAATGGAAACATTGCAGCAGTTAATGAGAGTGTTGATCAGAGTCCTTACACCTCGATTCGCCATCGTTCTCAGCAATTGAGACTTTCACGAAGCAGTTTACAGCGAACCTTGACAAAAGATCTACATTCGCTTGCTTATTATATTCAGTTAACTCAGCATTTGAAGCCAGAAGACCATGCGCAGTGCCTAACATTCACAGAATGGATCTTCTAGCAACAACAAGTGAATGGTGATTTTTCGAAGAAAATCATCTTCTCTGATGAGGTGCATTTCGAACTTGATAGCTATGTCAACAAACAGAATAGTAGCATTTGGGTAGTTGAGAATCTAAGAGTGACCCTTCAACGTCCCTTATACCTATCACAAGCCACTGTTTGGTGCCAGTTTTGCACTGGCGGAGTGATTGTACCGTTATTCTTCGAGAATGTGTCTGGCAATGCGGTCACCGTCAACGGCGTTCGTTTCCGTGAGATGATAAACAATTTCTTCTGGCCTCAAATTTCTGAAATGGATTTCGAAGACGTGGTTTCAACAGAACGGCGCAGCCTGCCACGCAGCGAACGAAACAATGGAATTGTTGAAGACGAAATTTGAAGCGAGTTATCTCGCGCTGCGGTGATCTGAATTGGCCTCCAAGATCATGCGATTTGGTGGCGTTGGATTTCTTTTTTTTTGTTTTTTTTTTTGAAAGGGAATGTGTATGCCAATAACCGAAGAACAATTCCTGAACTGAAAGACGAGATTCGACGCACTATTTGATGAAATTCAGCCGGTTCTATGCCAAAATGTCAGAAAATTTCGTCGAAAGGACCAACAGGTACCATCAGTCATATATACTGATTTATTATGCAATGGAAGGGTACCTGGTGGAGTTCCATCAGCGCTGAAACTTTTACTCCTGGCGGAGTAAAAGTTTCAGCGCTGCTCATATACACCACACCTGTTGTATGATTAACTCTTTCGGCAGAAGTAATTGCGCCAAGCTTTTTGCCTCTCTTGGCGATTACTTTTTATGGTTTTTGTATAATTGTCTATTAAAGGCTTATGCCCTTGCAGCTGCAGTAATTTCAAGGATTCTTAAGGATATGTTGGACTGGCGAGAAATAACGCTATGACCCCATTGCCTAATAGCCAGTTTTTATTAAATTGGTGCTCGCATCGGCTGCGATCAGTAAGTTTGTATGCTAGTTCCCTCAAGTCATAGGTAGTCAGACCAAACAGTCGTGATCCAATGTCTAATATAATTAATCTTCGTTCCAGATCAGCAATGAGTGATTTCTTGAAGCGACCTAGACGTTTTATTACACCATGGGCATGAATATTTTTCTCCTGGACGCGTCTCCGCAATGTTGCTTGAGGAACGTTTTCCGTCCCATCCTTTTATCATGCATCGCCTCTATCGCCTTCTGCATGTCTTCACTCGACTAGGATTGCTGATCCGATTTTTTTTTATTAATTATTAACCATCTGTAGCAAAAAGAAAGTCATCTGAGACAAAACAATTCACTCCATATTTATGCAAGCAAAATGGCACACACCACTTGTCATTTTGCCCACATGCGTTGTAGACACGGTTACATCAATTTGGGGTCTAATGTTTATGCCGGTCATCGCATTTAACGGCAATTGAAAGGTAAAAAATAACACGTGTTGCAGACAACAATGGAAGAAGTTACTGGCGCAATTAGTGACAAAATTATTATGACTATTTTCAACTTGAAACGAATATTTTGAACAAATTGCTATAATAACAACGGAAATCACTTCCAACGCGTCTAACGTGGCGCATGGTACATAGAATAGTACAGTCGCAGTGCTGCCAGGCACAGAAATCATATTCCTCGAAACAGTCGGTATGTCATTTTGCTTAGTCAGCCTTAAAGCGGCTTTACACGGTCAAATAAATTAATGGATTTTGTGGCCTTGAATTTATTGAATCGTGTGATGCACAACATTCTCGTGAATTTCTGGGTGACAATAAATTCATGCAGAAATTCACGAATTAGAACCAGCTCTAATTTTTTGGGGAGTTATGGTTACATTTCGATTTTAAAGTTATTGCCACCTTTGTATGTAATGTGATAGTTGTCTAATTAGAGATTATATAGGTATTAGCGGTTATCGTTATAAAAGGAAAATAGATCAAGTGAAGATAGTAAAGGCTTCTAATAATTAGTCATCGTTTTCACTACAAAAATCAACATACGTTTGACATAACCTACTCAATTTATGAGCAGGTTGGTAGTAAGGAAAAGTCGCTATTTTATGGTTGGCATTAACTGGATAACTTCAATAAAATATTTGATCGTGTAATACAAGGACTTCTTCATGAATAAATTCATGAATTTCTTTGACTGTGTAAAGCCGCCTTTACATATATTTTTTAAGTATTCTAACACACGTCTCTTATTTATTACAAATTGAAGCACCTATATGCAACGCCCATAATACGCTGTCTTAATAAGTAAATACTGTTCTTTAAGTAATTAATTTAATAATACTATTATAATACTTTCTTCTCTTGGATATTCATGACAAAAACGAAAACTTGTTATATGGCTTTCTTCTACGTTATTTGCCTTCATAGTATAATTTTATAACTTTACTATCCATTTTGTCTGTGTGCTTACTTTTTACATAATTAATATCAGTGGCGTGCGGTACATGGAAACGATGGAACGACCACTCCCCGTGCTTTCAAGCGAAACAATATTCACTAATTTTATTTTTATTTCTCCAGTATGTTAAAATTACTTATTTAATTTCCAATTTTCATAATATTTATTATTTATATATTAACTCGTTGCTAATTAGTTTTAATCTCGGGGCATTTAACAGAAGAGCAATCAGATTGAATTGTGAGTATGGGTTGTTCGTAGTCAATGGGGAACCATCAAATAGAGTTATTTGGCTGGGAACTGCTAAAATAAACGGCTTCAACCTCATATATAGTTCTTTCCACGTATAGTTCTTTCCACGATATAGCGACCCGACTAAAGGATTAAAACTGTAAAGTCTATTACGGACAAGCACCTGAGCACAGTCGCAGGTATGTTTTGGAAGGTCGAAATGCAAATGTGCAAATGAATCGTATTTTATCTACTTTTAGCGTAGGTTAATTTGTCGCGAATTTAAAAGCAAAATGGTTTTAACTTTAAAAATATTGAGAAACGTGGAAGGATTATGGAGTCTTCACGAATGCAGCTACCTAGGACTTATATTTAACGAAACTAAAGACGTTCCTAGTTGGAAACTATTTTACTTGCTATCTAGACGAAACTTAGTACGATAGCCACGACATTATCAAGAAAGGTTGAAATGATGAGTCTGAAATGTGTCAAGTTGACGTACCTGTTTCCAGAGGCAAACACGTCATTATTGCATATGTTTTTACATTTTACTTTTAACAAAAAACATGAAATCTTCTTGTATCGATTATCATGAAGATATAACTGCGGGCCTGTTTGAAAATCGGTTTACCAAACATTTACTGCATTCTTTATACATTTAGCAAGCGTTACTGTAATGGACAACGCCATGTATCATTCACAGCAGCTTATTAAATACCAAATAAATCTGTTTTTTATATTTTTATATAATTATGCAAATATACCGGGTGTCCTTGAAATAAAAAGACAACATATGAAAAATAGAAAGATGTAATTACATAGAATATAAATTCAAAATATTTTACCAAAATTCCCTCCCTCTCGTAAGTGAGAAAAAAATGACAATATCTTAAAGTTGACTGACAATAACAACAAGAAAAGTTTTGTTATTGTCAATCTCATTTTGCTCTTACGTATGTAAACACGCTGTAGCGTATGTTTGTGTAAAGTAGTTATTATTTATACACATTCTGAATATTTTGAATTCATAAGCGTCAAGTAATATAATTTTCGGGATATTTTTAATTTCGAGGTTCGCGTCGTAATTGATTCACAATATTTTAGATTTATGTTCTATATAATTACATCTTTTCATTTATCATACGTTGTTTCTTTATTTCAAGGACAGCCTGTATAATACATGTACATTGGGTAATTTTGTTTTAATACAGTCCTGGTTGGGCATTAATATGTTCTAATATTCCTAATCACTTGTTTCTATAAACATATCTGCCGCTGTGCTCAGGTACTTGCTCGTAACAGTTTTAACCCTTTACTCGGGTCGCTATATCTTGGAAAGAACTATACCTCAACGTATCACACTCAATCAGAATCGGTCGGGACGGTTTGTATTTATAATTTTCACTAGTTTATCATTTCAAATTATCACTCTAAGTAAATATTTATTTCTTTCTTTTTCAACTTTTATGTATGAGTATATCAAAAGCTATCACCTTTAGCACTTCATCAATAAACCAAAAGCGCTTCCAAAAACCAAAAACTCGCACGCCATTGGTCAATATCTTAGGATATCTTATGATGTCTTGAGCTTAATTTTTTTTCTCATTTCAGTATTCCATTTTTAAGCATTCCCCTTGTTATTGATTAAAGAAATCTTGTCTTAAACTATTTAGAAAAGTTGTTTCGTGTCTCGAGTCTACATTTCTCTTCATAATCTGATTTTTGAAAATGAAATGTAGTACAGCGATAAGATTTAGTACAGCTAAATTCAGCAAATAATTTATGCTATTGTAACACTATGTGTGATGAAATCAAATGCTATCATTAGTAACAAGATGGTAAATGTTAATATGGGAGGACATATTACTCTCTCTCTATATTTTAATACTAATAAATTGTTGAAAATTCTGAAAAATTTATTGAATAACTACTATGTTAAATCTTTAATTAATTTAGTAATGTATGTAAGTGGTACATTCCCACTAACTGTTGCAATTAGTAACCGACTGGTATATAGGTAGGTTATAATAACCGAAAAGAGGCAGAATTTCTTAAACAGTATTGAAGTTTCAAAAAGGAAACACATATTTATCATTATAAAATTATTATTATATATGCATAGTTAGTAGACTAATTTTTCGAATGTATGACAGTTGAGATGTAAGAGAGTTATATATACATAAAATATTTTTGTGCGTTAATAATAAAATAATAATAAGGATAATTGAAAAGTGATTATGGATAAAGTAGTCATTGTTGCCAAAAAATATATGAAATTCCATTACCAAAGTATTATTGTATAGTTAAGTGAATGTTACTGACCAAATAACCAAAATAAAAAAAAAAAATAAAAAAAATTAAGTCATTGTATAAGTATTTGTTAAGCCATTAATTTTTTTTTGGAACAGTTTTTAGAAAAAAAAGTCGTTTTCAATTATTGTGATTAATATTAACTTTAGAATATACAAATTCGGCTTAATAAGTACATATACAAACTAATTGTAGCTTTATGTATATGCTAATATATATACATGATATATATACATATATCAGATATATTGTAAAAAAATACAAGATATACAATGCATTTTTAAATAACTTATTACAAACGAAAATAAAAACAGAAAATCACTCATAACGTTGCATTTATATAAGAGTTAAAATATAATTTTTTTTACAACCAATTTTATCTGAGCAAACCTACTAGTACAAATTTAATTTTAAAAATTCGTCTAGAATAAATATTAAGTTTAGTTTTGCGTAAATAAAATATTATTGAAAGTAATTTTTAGATGAAATATTAACCCTAATTGCTTAAAAGATTGTCCTATAAATAACACTGACCCAATTTTTCTTTCCTAAATTGCCTTTACACTTATTATTATTATTACATTTATCATGTCGCAACAAATCAAGCGCGTGGTTTAAAACAGCTTTTGCACTATTTAATTACTTGTTTGATTTTTAATTTGACAGAAATTTAATATAATGGGCTGGAAATATTATAGAAGTATGCCCGTTAAAATATATATGCGCTGTTACAATATTTGGCCGCTGTAAGATATAAGAGTAGATAAGCTATGGGCGTCCTAAAACAAAATCTCATGAATTTTCTTATAGAGGTCCATTTTGCGTTTTTTTTTGTGAAACGTCAATGCGCATGCGCCAATCCCAGGTCTGTCGTTGGAACAGACAGGTCCGTCATTGAATCAGACAGGTCTGTCGTTGAAACAGATAGGTTTGCCTTTGAAACAGACAGGTCTGTGCTTGAAATAGACAGGTCTGTGCTTGAAACAGACAGATCTGTCAGTTTTAAACACAGACCTGTGTATGTAGTGTATGTGACAAACCTGTCAGTTTCAGAAACAGAGCTATCAGTTTCAAACACAGACCTGTCTGTTTCAAAGGCAGACCTATCAGTTTCAACGACAGACCTATCTGTTTCAATGACGGACCTGTTTATTCCAACGACAGACCTGGGATTGGCGCATGCATATTGGAGACCGAGGGGTTGGCACATGCGCATTGACGTTTCAACCCCAAAAATGCAAAATGAACCTCCATAAGAAAATACACGGGATTTTATTTTAGAACCCCCATAGCTTATCTACTTATAAGAGAAACATAAATAAAAGTGGGGGTCGTGCGATACACCTATGCAGGCGGAACTCAGTAATAAGTTAATAACCCTATTGCTAGTTAGTGCGGACCGCTGTAGACTGGCTTGTACTTTATTCACTGATATAGAATATAGTGTTGTTTTTTCATTCAGTATGATTTTTATTTTGTTTTATTTTTATTTCTGTTTTATTTTAAATGAATTCTTTTAATATCCGTATTTATATTCTAAAAAAGTTGCCTGATTGTTTTTAATGTGTTCTTATGCTTAGTTTGTATAATTTGATTTTAGATGCATCTATTTTAAAATTGAATTTATTTTAAATATTAATCTGTTTAATAATAATAATAATTCATGCTCTGGCATCCCCCAACAGCTTAACGCCAATTACAGGGAGCATTGGCAGGTTATGAGTTATTATTACACACGCGCTCGTCGAGAGAGACTGTCGGCATTCACTTTAAACGAAAAGGAAATCCATGAAAACCTCGGTCGAATCCGATCTCGGGACCCTCAACACGATAAGCCAGTGTGTTACCACTAGGCTATCGGCTGTTTATTTATTATAGTTACAGACTATGATTCATTTAATACATTGTTTTTGGATTATCGTTATTTATTCGTAAATTTGAAACATATTTTGTACCTTTTTAGAAAGTTTTATATTCGTGCTTTTATGGTAAAATACCAGTTTATTTTTCTAATTAAATTGATTGCGATATCTTTTATTTATTAACACTTATATTACATTTATGATTTAAGTGAAATATTCCTTTTTTATTTTAAAATAATAATTGTTGTCTGTCGTCTATCGGTAGGATAAAAATGCCATACAAGGCGAACCTATTATGTACGGTTGCGGCCCATATAATCTGGGCAGTGATTTGACATTTTATGACTTTTTCATGAAATTTGGTAAATCAGGCTTTGCTACAATCTACATTACTCTGGATACGCACTTAGGGCATGAGCCATCATGTGATGGTTATCTCAATAATCAATGTCATTACCTTAAAAAGGGATGTCTTTAAACTGAAATTAGTTTGGTTTTGACCAACCATATTATTGATCTTAAATTAAATTAAAAGTTTTGATGTTTATTTAAGAAACGAAAAACATAAACAAATGATATAAAATTTTGTAGCAGCTCCATTTTTTTCAATAACATTATTTAACCTTCTGGGCATTGATGCTACTAATTCTGCAGTATAATTTGGAGTTAATTCGATCCATGCTTCTTGAATTCTTTCCCATAACTGTTCTACATTTTGTGGGCGAAAATTATTACCTCTACTAATTTTTTTTCCCATCAAACCCCACATATTTTCAATGGGGTTCAAGTCCGGGCTACGTGAAGGCCATGGTAGAACTTGTATGTTCTGTTGCTGCATCCAGTTTGAGGTCACTCTGGCTGTATGAATGGGGCAATTGTCTTGTTGATATATAAAATTATTTTGGGGAAAGACTGCATTTACTGAGGGCAGCTTGATATTTTCCAATATTCCAACATAGACCTCTGCATTGCATCTACCTCTTATATGTGTTATAACTCCGGGTCCTTGGGCGCTCATCCAGGCCCAGACATTGACAGAAAAACGACCGCTTATGTGTGATTTTTGGGTATAACGTTCATCAAAGCGAGAGTTCGGAGGTCTATAAACTCTAACGTGTCCGTCATAGCACGATTTAAATACCTTCTCATCTGTAAAAACAACATTCTGCCAGAAATTTAACGCTTCTAAGGAGTATTCCAAAGCAAAACCTACTCTCTGTTCCTTATTTTGCGGAGTTAAAAAAGGTTTTTTCGCCGCAGAACGATTACGTAGATCAGATCCATTTTTGATACGACGCCTTGCCGTTCGAACGGACCCAGGAAAGTTTGTTTCAGCCTGTGCGTCTACCGCACACTGGAAGGGATTTTCGCGAATAAAATCAACCAAATTACCATCATCCACCTCCGTTGAAACTCTGGGCCTACCACTACCCAATCCTCTTTCAAGCGTTTGTCTCTCATCTCATATTCTCTTAATGTTATGCACAGTACTCTTTGGTAATTGGAATATTAATGCGACCCGTCGTTCCGACCACCCCTCTCCCAGTAACGTCACAACCCTTAATTTCTCGGCCAAAGATAAATGTGGCATTTTTATAATTGACGTTTTTCATCAATCAATATGACAGTATAGTTTTCCAGGCGACTTTTTTTATGTAACAATTAAAATCCATTTACAATGGGAAAAACTGCTGCCCAGATAATATTGGCCGCAACGGTACATAAGGAGTCGGCCACAAAAAAAGTTTTCAGAGTATGCCATGGATTAAATCAGTTATGTCTTAGACTGATTAAGTGATCTAACCTACAATTCGTATTATTAGTAATAGGTTAAATCGTAACTTGTCAATTTGACAAGTTATTATTTACAAACGAAACTTCGCCAATTCTCTAAGCTCAGACGTGACTTATATGTAGAGCTGAGGATGTTTGCGGTATAACCATGGTTATATCATGTAACCATAGTAAATTACTATGGTTACATGATATAACCATGGTTATACCGCAAACATCCTCAGCTCTACTTATATGTCTATCTCAGTCGTTCATGGCCTACCTAGGAAACAAATTCTGTGACTCGCTTGATATAATACTGGTGTCGAGCAGTCAATGACTTAGGCTAGTCTGTGTCTCAGTATACGCTCAGCCTTAGGGTTGTCATCGCATCATAGATCCGCATGAATCATGTCTTACATACGCTATAATAAATGGCAACGGTGTCTATTGCATGTACGGAAAAAGCGAACATCTATAAATTCTTACCAAGCCGGTATGTTTCTCTTTACGTTATTTCAATTTCTATTTGTGATGAATGGTTTGATTTTTTATAAATGCATACGCTTCGATATAATGAATTTGTATTTGGTCCGCTACTTGTGGCGCTAAATCCGCGCGGTTTTCTTTCGAGGTTATGTTATGTTCTGAATTGTTTCACGGGATAAATCGTGATCTATTCTGAAGTAGGCAGAAGAAATCCACTTAAACTACATACAATTACTAAAATATTTTTGCGTTATTGTATTACAAGGCGTGTCTAAATTCACACAAAATTTTAAAAACTTGAGCAAGAGTCAGGTGTAAACAGTTTTCTACAGTGACGTATGATTTTCTCAAATGATTTAGTCAAATTCAAAATCAAACGCGGAATCAGCTACCATAAGTGATTGTGATTATTTACGCTTGCAATATTTTGAAACCATACACGTAATATATTAAATTATGATATTGCACAGTCACATATTTGATAATTTGAGTTACGTAGCGGAAGTAAAATCTAGTGTACATTGAACAATGACCTTTTTCAGTGACAGTTTTTCAGTTAAATTGTCTTAATGTGTTTTTATTTATGGGACAATTGATATAATATAGTAATATTACAAATTATGTTGCCTTATATTTTTTAACATTTACAGAATTTAAATTACCAAACTTGAATAACGACTTTACATTATAATTTCGCACATATAAGACTACATTTATCTCCATGTAATTTAATTAAAAATCAAAGACTTGATACAATTTCTCAAGGAACGTAAAATCTTAGAAATAGAAATAAAACAAATGTAATATTAGTAAAGATAAATTACATTTAGTATTTTAAAAATATTCAATAATATTTAAAAATAAAGTATTTACGTATGCTAAAGAAAAAATAGAATAGCTGGTAGCTCGTAAATCTAATAAGAAAAAAAAATAATGAGCATATCTCTTTTTCTATATATTAAGACGAGAATGCCTGATATACTTCTATTGTATACCTTGTATTTTTTCGTTATCATTTTCTAGGAAAAGGATAGTAAAATTTGTAACGGATCAATTGAAACGTATGTAAAGTGAATTTTAATAAAATATAAAAGGTATTTATTTATTATAAACTATAAAGTGAGAATATTATAGGTAAGAAAACAAAAAGATTAAAAAAATCGGTCTACTTATTTTGTAACATATAATTATACTTAACAGAGTATTAGGTAAGATCGATGTTGCTCAAAGCACATGAGAAAAATAGAATTGATTAATAAAGATAATTTTTATAAATAAAATCGAAGATATAATTTGTTGATGTTTTTACGTTTTATTATGATTTTTTATTAATATTTTATGAAAGTTGGTGTTATTCAACAAACAAAAGACAAAACATTTAACTTTCCGACATGTATTTCAATAGAAATAAAATATTATATAAAATGCATTTCTCGTTTATTCTTAATTCCACCAAAATCCTAAATATATACACCTCAAAAGAAAAATATTTATCACAAACCAAACCTATTTTAGCCATCCACTTTTCATTCATTCATGGCTTTCATTTATTTTTTAAAAAGTTTCACAATAAAAATGTACGGAAAGTCCGGAAAGTAAGTGCCGTTTTGGGAAAAAACTTTATTAAACAAAATTTGTTTCTACATGAAAAAGCATTTCTTAAATTATTTTTTACCATAGTTGCCATTATTGTTCAGACATTTGTCATAGCGCAAAACCAATTTTTCTACACCCTCTTCATAGAAAGATCACTCCAGTGAAGACAGACACTGCAGAACACTGTTTTTTACGTCGTTATCGCAAAACAGTTTTTGAAATTTGTGGAAACTCGTCAGTCTCATCACCAAGCATTCTTATTGTGAACCGTCTGTTTTCACGAATTTTCGCGTTCACTTTTTCGACCAAACCATCAATGATAACTACGGATCGACAAAACATATTTTGTTCGGCTCAATAAATAATAAATAAATACAGTATAGTACGAGTACGGTATCTCACTCTCGCATTCGTTAATGGCAAGTAAATATCAACGCCGCTCGAAAAATACTGGACAATACTATGTAGATGTAACCATAGGCCGGCGCAAACTTGTCTTTGCCTATTAGAAGCACTAACGTAGGCGTCGTATAGCAAGAAATCATTTGAATTAAATATACAAAATAATTTAATACTGTAAATGATTTTACTGCGTTTGATAACACAGGTCTACAGTGATTTTGATGTTTGAAAGCTGTTTGCTAATTTGTATATGTTTGGGGGCCCTTATTCCAAAAAACGCCATATTTTTGCTCTATCACGTAAATTTTTTTTATAGTGCTCTATATCTTAAAAATGTTAATTTATTAATATACATACCTATGACAAGAATATGTTTGTTCCATGTTAGGTATGATTTTTAGAATTGGTTTTTATTAAATTAAATGTGATTTGGCAACACTGGTTAATATTAGATTTCTCAGCAAAGCAACAGAGTCGGCGCAGAAGCGTCAATACTACGTTGAAACCTGCTTATGTGCAGTTTGGTTGTGTTAGTCGTCGTGCTACTGTGTCCGCGCGCTTGTTGTCTTCGTTGTTGCGTATTTTAAGTGTTCTAGAACGTATAAATATGGAAAGAAGACATTGTGTGAACAATATTCGGATTGTTCACACAATGTCAACTTTTGTTATATCTGTGGTAGTTATGTCGTAGTAAAGCAGAGGCAAACTATAACTTCGTTTGTGAAAAATGTATACCACGCTTATTTTGGTGTAAAAATTGGCGACCAAGACAAGTCCTGGGCTCCTCATACTGTTTGTTCCGTTTGCGTTGAAGCATTAAGAAACTGGCAAAAAGGTAGGAAGAAATGTTTAAGCTTTTGTTCCTATGGTATGGCGAGAGCCTAGAAATAACAGTGATGATTGTTATTTTTGTTCGTGTAATTTTCAAGGATTCAACAGAAAAAATAAGAAAAAAATTGTGTATCCCAATCTTGACTCTGCTATTCGACCAGTTCCTCATGGACCAGATGTACCGATACCTACCGCCCCAAAAGCACTAGAAAACGTCATATCGTCAGAATCAGAGGAATCTAATTGCGACCCAGATGACTCAGATTTCACACCAGATTTCAGAGAGCCCGAAGTGTTTAACCAGAGCGAACTAAATGATTTAATTAGAGATTTGCACCTTCCAAAGGATGCATGCGAATTGTTAGCCTCCCGACTTCGTGAGAAACATTTACTGGCACCTGGCGTCACATCAAGCTTTTACCGGGATCGCGAAAAAGAGTTATGTCAATATTTTACTCAAGATGGACCGCTAGTGTATTGCAACAATATTCCTGACTTAATTTCAAAATTAGGAAATGTGCTGTATGTAAAAGAAGAATGGCGCCTGTTTATTGACTCAAGTAAGCGTAGTTTAAAAGGCGTTTTATTGCACAATGGTAACGAGCTGGCCTCGGTTCCAGTTGCCCATTCGGCACATTTAATGGAAACGAATGAAAATTTTGAACTTCTTTTCAAGAAAATAAACTACTAAGAACATCAGTGGATGCTTTGTGGTGACCTTAAGTGCTGTGCATGCTACTAGGACAACAAGGAGGTTATACAAAATTTCCATGCTTTATTTGTGAGTGGGATAGTCGAGCAAGGGATACACACTGGACTCAAATAGAATGGCCCTCTAGAACAAGCCTTACACCTGGTAGCAAAAATGTATTAAGAGATAGCTTGGTTGACCCCAAAAAAGTTTCACTGCCTCCTCTCCATATCAAACTTGGCAAGCCTTATCCGATGCCAAGTTAAGAGAAGGTATTTTTGTTGGGCCGCAGATAAGAATATTATGCAAAGACAAGGATTTTCAAAACACAATGACCAATGTCGAGAAAAACGCCTGGGTTTCATTTAAAGAAGTAATTGATAAGTTTCTTGGGAACTCTAAGGACGAAAACTACGAAAATATTGTTCAAAATATGTTACAACACTTTCATCGTCTAGGTTGTAATATGAGTTTGAAAGTGCATTTCCTGTTTTCACACTTGAACTATTTTCCTGAAAATCTTGGAGCAGTTAGCGAAGAACAGGGAGAGAGGTTTCGCCAAGACATTAAGGAAATGGAACGGCGATACCAAGGCAGATGGAGCATAACGATGATGGCGGACTACTGCTGGATGTTAAAACGGGATATGCCCTTAAAAACATACAACCGAATGTCCGGACAACGCAGCTTTCTGGCAAAAAGACAAAGATTTCACTTAAAAAAGACTGAGTAAAGTATTTTTTTTAACTTGTATTCCACCTTTTTACTCAATAAACAAATAATTTTTTTTAGAAATATCGTTTTTTTTCATTTAATATTTGCAAAAAAACCTTACGTGATACAAATAAATGCATAGAATTTTTTAAATCAGCCTACCAAAATTATATAAAATCAGTTTTCAAAATAAAAACATCTATCAAAAAGTTTAATTTTGTAGACCTGTGTAATTGTTATTTATTTACGTTTACAATTATTAATCGCTTTATATTTTATGTAGTAAATCGAGTTTATTTAATTTTGGTCAATTTCAAAATTCTGAAAATTGTCATTAGCAAAGTGTTGGAATCTGACTAAATCAGGATTTCTATGGAATATTTGCGTTATTTTCTGCTCTAATCGTTGGCCAAATTCTCCGAGTATACTTTTGAATTTACTGACAAAATTATTTAATTTTTGCATTCCTTCTTTTAAAAGTATGTTTTACGTTTCAAAAAAAGTTATAATACTAGGTAATTCATGAAAGTGTTTATGAGTAAAACTTAAGTCATCCATCAAAGATTCGTTTTGTAATACCTTCTTACATTCAATTATACTACGAGAGTCATTTTAGGCAATATACTATTTCTTTATTATGTTCCAAAATTTGATAGTAAAAAAAATTACCTTCCAACCAGGTACCCCACCTTGTAATTACGGGAGCAGATGGTAAAGGCAAGTTTGGAAACTTTTCTTTCTATAAACTTACTCTTTGAGGAGAAATTACTCTATTAGAAATACTTTTTTTACTAAACTAATTAAGTTGTCCACATCCACAAATTCATCACGGATATATTCCGAGATTCGATGTAACGCATGAGAAAAACACGTAATGTGGAGCAAATTGGAATACTTTTCCTTCAGTAGTCTACCAGCCTTCAGCATGTACGCCGCAGCGTCGGATATAAACAAAAGAATCTTTAGTTATTAAGGCTATCATCGATAATTTTAGATATGATTTCTGCACTAACCTTATCACAAAATGTGCAAGCTATCAAATTAGGTGTGTAAGCAATTGTCGGGTGTAATATTCCAACAATGACATTAACTACACATCGTCCCAAAATGTCAGTCGTTTCATCTGCAGAAACCCAAATAAAATTGTCGGAAATATTAGATTTTATTGTAGGGTAAGTCCGGGTCAGTTGGACCAACGGCGTAAACGCGCCTCCAGGTAAAGCGCCATAGTATTCCGCACTGTCACACCTTCAGTAAGGCGGAGTATGTTGTTGCGACACATAATCTGTTGTTTCTTCCTCGCGACTACGTCAAAGTTGACATAGCAGTAAAAACATTCCATTAAAATATTTATACTAGTAGTGTATTAGCTAGCATAACGAACACAAAGGTATGATTTTATTTGATGTTTCTATTTATACATGTAACTAAAATGTTAGAAATGTTGTTAACCTAACTTTTAAGGCGTTTTTAAGCACGTGAGTCTAATAATAAAGTGGTCCATCTAAACCATAGATTTGGGATAGTTGGACCGTTTTTATATTCACCGTGGGAATTACTGAATGCGGTCGATGCAGTAACTTCCGGCAAAATGTGGGACAACAGAGCCGCCACTGAATTTGGCATACCCCAAACAACCCTAAAAAGAAGAATAAAAGCACAAAATACATCTCGGTGTGTTGGTAAAAGCTTGTGTTTAAGCACAGAAACAATTAAAACTGGTGCAACACATAAAAAAGTTGCAGAAATTCGTTTTTGCTCCCGATAAGGCTTCAGTAAAAATTATGAAATTTTAACTGGCTGAAGAGCTTAAAGTGAAACATACTTTTATTAAAAACGCCGGAAAAGCAGGATATGACTGGTTAAAATTGTGCACAAACACCGAATGATGATAAGAGTGGCACGTCGACTAATAGTGATGTAGTCTTGTACTAGTCTTGTAATACACATTTAATTTTATGCCTGTATTTTTCGTCAAGATTGTTAGCCCTAAAACTGTATAGGTAACAAAAACCACAGTGGGAATTAGGACAAAGCCCTAATTCCGCCCCTGATCTACAAAGGCCCCCGGAAAACTCACCGGTCAGCTCAGAAATTAATTGCGTAAGCGTCGTGGGCTATCACAACGCATAGATAGTTAATTGGGCACCACTACGTTAGATCTGGCAAGTTCACAGGTCAACGTAGAATCACCCTTGGGCCATAAGGGCTTAAGAATACTATAAAGGTGTTCGTATACCTGATTAACCGTGTCACTAAAACTAACAATTTTCCTCATAAGGACTTACAGAAATAAAACACCAACAACGGTATATAACAATAACAACAATATTTATTAAGGAAAATAATTAAGCAAGACAATATATGAATTGCTCTGGACAAACTTAATAGAGAGTTTATCACCCTGTATAACCAGGCAAGAGATTAAAATCAAATAAAATAGTTTTACGTAATTAGAATATAAAAGTCAATATAAACGTCGTGTTTTATGATATAAGTTTTTGCATAAATAGTCCATCAAAGCTTTAATGTACCTTACATAGTTTACGCTACACTCAGTATATGCAAAGAATTTTTAGATGGTACACACAGTTAGAAATTAATGAAGTGCAAATAAAAATGTGAAAATAATAATGTGAAAATAATAATACGCAATGTATTCACCAAAATTGGATACTCCAATCAGATATTACAATAACTTAAAGGCTCAGCCTGTATATGTAAAATTATATGTTTAATTAATAAAATAAACTAGAACATTTCCCTATATGGTGAAATTGACTACTAAGATGGTAATTACTTTATTTAAACAATATTAGATATGTATATATAAAAAAACACATCAGAATTCCTTACTGATTAAAAAAAATATCGAATTAAATTTACGCAAATTTCTTACTTTTCAACCAATCTGATAAATGAGATTGATATAATATATAACAAAAAAAAAAAAATTACAACAATTTAAATTAAAAAAGTGATAAAGCTAGTTTTATGTATGATGAACTGTAAATTTATAGTGATGCAAGAAAGAAAATATATTAACACAAAATGGTGGATCGAACACCACGTTTTAGGACACGCGGTCTTCCAAAATATCTATTATATCAATTTTACGGGAACTTAGTCACAAAAAAAACCAAATTATTGTTCTACACACACTACCTTGCGTGCTAGATGGCTTTAGAATCCAATTATGAGGTTTTCTGGGTCCTAGTAATTAGATGTTTATGGATGCGTTTTTCTGAGGGGATCCTGACAATGTCCGATTTCCCTCGCAGAAAATAACTCAGCAACTTTTCATGAGTCTGTATTAACAGCCCTAAATAAATGAGAAGAGGAAAAGAATAAATGGAAAATTCCAAAGTAATATTAAAAAAAAACGGAGAACAATGCCGTGATTGTTCTCCGTTTTTTTTTAAATAAATAAAATTACAGCCGTGCCCTTATCTAGAAACTCACCTGAAGCAACACGTGGTCATAAAAACTTCCAAAACCGAGGAACAAACCCCGAATAAAGACACTAAACCAGTGAATTTAATTACACAAAACCAAGTTTGAACAAAACCTGCATATGCAGAATGGAGACACTATTTAATTTCAAAAATGACTACTAGTTTTCAAACTACTGCCTACTTCAGAGCTTGAACAGTAAAGCCAAAACTGATAAATCAGGGGATCTAGCCGGCCATTCAATGGGTGCATTTCGTCCTATCCATTGATTAGGGAAGTTCAAATTTAAATAATTTCTAACATTCAGTTGATTGTGCGGAGGCGCTCCGTCATGTTGAAACCATTGCAGCATTGCTCGGGTTCTTAAATTTAAATTATCTAACATTTCCTCGAAATCTTGTTGTAAAAAATTAAGATAACGATTGCCAGTTAGTGATCCATCAAAAATAAAAGGAGGAAGAACAGTTGATCCTATAACACCACACCAAACATTAAACCCAAATTTAATTTGTGGTCTCCTATGTTCAACGTGAAGTGGATTTGTTTGAGACCATTTGTGCTCATTGTGCCTATTAAACATTCCACAATTTGTGAAACGAAATTCATCAGTCCATAATATTTTCATTGAAAAGTGTGGTTCGTTTTGACACTGATCTTTAAACCATCTACAAAAAGCTATTCGTCTGATGTTATCACCTTCATGTAAAGTTTGTGATACTGATCATTTGTAGGGACGAAATTTATGCTTCTTCAACACTCTGACAATAGTGCGTTGAGAGGAGCCCATTTCTGTTGAAATTTGTCGGGTCGATGTAGATGGATTCTGAGCGACACTTGCTAATATGTTTATTTCTCTATCTTCATCCATCCCTTTTTTTGATTTTGGTTTAACTAACGAACCATAATCTACTAAATTATCCCATAATCTCTTAAAAGTAGGTAGCGATCAAAATAATTTTCAAAATAAACTTCAGCAGCTCTAGTAGAATTTTTCTGGCACTGAATGTAACATTCAACCATATCACGCTTTTCTACGTTAGAAAATTCCATAGCCAATGCAAACTTATGATTAACGGCCGTTTGCGTTAATTGTCAATGTTTGACAATTAACTTAACTTCAAAGTAAAAATTAACAGCTCTCACTTCTGTGACTCAACGTGAAAGCAATGTTAGTATATTTATCTCGACTGCTCCAATGAACACTATTGTAACTCAGATTTTTCGTTTTTTGAATTACTAAACACCAAACATTTTTTTTTTGTTTTTATCTTATAAAGTGAACAATCATAGAAATGTCTATATCCTCTTTATTTTTTAAAATAACCATATCAAACCTTATATCATTGTAATCAGCAAAAATAAGCTTTTTGATGATGACAAAACCAACTATGGTTTCCATTTAAAAAAAACAAGTTTGTGTCATAACTCGATAATGGTGAACGAAAAAAAAATATTAGCTACACAGTTTTATTTGACGTAAAATTATCTAAAACTTTTGTCTGAACACTTTTTCTCTAAAATTACTATTAACGATGCTAAGCATGTTTAAAGAAAATCGTAAAATTTAGTTTTCTTTGAATATCTAATAAGCCATGAAAGTTATCGGAGAAACAAAAGCAGTTTTAAATCAAACTCGTAAAACTGCGCGTCTTTCCCCATTTAAGCGTTTTTCTATCTCCAGTAGTTTCTAAGATCCCAATGCTAAACATTCAAAAAAACTCACCCTGTATATATATATATATAACGCATACATACATAAAAACTCTTTACTTAAAAAGTTATTGCATCCTTTATGTACATTTAAAAAAATGCACAAAGGTAAGCTATCCAATACATGGCTACCCGATACATCGCTTCCCGATACATCGATACTTAGCGAGAACTGGAATCAGTAAAGTATCGATAGGCATCGATGCTTTGGAATCGATACTTTGGAATAGATACCTTAGAATCGACACCTTCGTTATCTGAGGTATCGGGGAATCGATACCAGTTATTATATCGGGTATTGGACGATGTATCGATACGTCGCCCAGCCCTAGTTAATACCTATAACATAAATCAAATAAGACATGTCAAATTTGACAAGCCTGGCTTACATTGATACATATGTTAGTGTATGGGAATTCATACAAATTTCCAGTGATATAAAAATATCAAGATAAAAAACTAAAGCTTAAATTTCAACACAAATGGTTTATCGACTACGAAGGGCTTGTCTACTTAGAAAAAGAGAAAGGAGCATTTTGCAAATACTACTTCTTCTACTTCAGGTTCTCAAGAGTTGGGAGCACTTGTTAAAAAAAATTTAAGAATTTAAGAAAAACGCGAAGGAGGTATGAATGAAAATAAAAAATGTCAATAAATTAAAATGGCGATAACAAATTACATTATGATGCCTACTTCGTCGCTTTACATAGTAAAGTAAATAAGCTTTAACGTTTTTTATCTATTTGTAGATGTTTAATGCCCACCAATTGCATAACGTGCCCTCAATAATTTTCCTCATTAGAGACGGTCATGCTCATTCAAAATTGTACGTTTGTGACAGATTATGTACAGTGTCACCAACCATTATCAAAAAGCATGGCCGTCTCTATTGAGGAAAGTTTTTGAGGGACGTTAGATACCACACAGTCGATAAATTCTTACGAAGAAAATTACAGAAAGGAAGAAAAAAGACATGCTTGACCTTTTTGACAGTGATCGAACAATAAAAGCAAGGGAAAATAGAGACAAAACAAGACTTATTATTAGAGCTGAGGATGTTTGCGGTATAACCATGGTTATATCATGTAACCATAGTAATTTACTATGGTTACATGATATAACCATGGTTATACCGCAAACATCCTCAGCTCTACTTATTATTAGATAGAAGGGACTGTCTTATGTGGAAAACAAGAGATTGCACTAAGAGGCCATAGAGACCATGGAAAAATTGATATACATAGTGAAGAATACCACCCTAAAGCAGTCGCGGCTCGTGATGACGTAAAACGTGGGTACCTGCATGGATGAGACTGCTTTGTTTAAACTTTCATAAATACAGAGAAGCGAGTAGGTGCAACCGAAATTGTTCGAAGCAGATTTTACATTATTACGAGCCGCGACTGCCCTAAAGAATACTTTTGAAACATCAAGCAAGCGGTAAACCTATCTCAACCCGCAGATTCAAAATGAAATACTTGATAGCATCAGTGCTATCATGCTAAAAAAACTCGTTGACAAAATTAATGAAGCGCAGGCATTTACAATTCTAGTAGATGAAACAACGGATAAATCGACAAGGGAACAAATCATATTATGTGTAAGGTATGTGAATGAAAAATAAAATACGAAGACTGTTTACAATTTGTACCTGCTGAAGATCTGACAGACGAGCACTTGCCAAATTCTATTTTCAATTGTTTACGAAACTGCGGCATTAATACAAATTATTATTTTCTGGAGCACAATAACTTCGTCAAAAGTATTCTGAAGCCCTTTATGTCACTGCGCTGCGCATTGTCTTAATTTAACTATATCAAAAGCCAGTAGTGTTCCTCAGATCAGAAATTGCCTTAGTACTATGGAAGTACATGACTTTTTAAAAACGCCAAAACGTAAAAGCGCTCCTGAAAAAATCGATGAGTCAGAAGAGACCGTTTCCGCCAAAACTCTTAAAAGATTATGCGCCACCAGATGGACAGCAAAGTATGAAGCAGCTAACTATTCTGTAGAGTTATACAAATCCGTTGTTGGCACATTGCGGGAAGTTACTACTTCGGAAGATTCAGGTGATGTTCCAATGTTGCTTAGTAATATTCTAGAGGAAGATTTGATTGTATGAATGTATATTGTCGAATAAATTTTTAACATTGATTTACCCTCATCTCGAATTCTACAAGAAATCGATATTTATCTGAAAGAAGCAATTGCAGTAACTCATAATGCAGTTTTTGCTTTGAAAAAAATAAATTTTGCGTTGTATTTGAGAAGTCAGTGGTGTAAGTATACCTATACATTATTATTGGTATTGTTATCGTTATATTTTAGAAAACCGCAAGTAAAGTGGACTCGGAAATCAAAATAATTGTAGATAATAATGGATTCTGAATATCCTGTTAGAGATTGTCCTCGAATAACAGTATATTTGTCATACATTGACTTTTTTATCAATGAACTGAGAGAGATTTTCAAGTCATCAAAAAGTTTTCGAGGGGCTTCTTTGTCTACACCGCAAAAATGTTCAACGTTAATTCGGATTCGTTTGAAGAAGTGATAACCCGTTTTCTTCCAGAAGTTTTCAAAAGCTACATATTTGCTGAACTAAAGGTGGTTCGAGAGGTAATAGACTTCCAGTTAAAGAGAACAACGAACCATAGAGCTACTACATATGTGCAGTAAAATTGCATATCTTATTACAAACGGCGGCTTTGCAGGTTATTGGATGTGGCTGCCGTGCTAATAATATTAAAATTATTCTATAATTAAAAATTAGTTGTGCTGGTGAAGTTTCATCAAAGGTCCAGGACGTGTGTGATAATGGTAAATTAAATAAATATACTACAACTTACTTACTAAATAAAACACAGGAGCGTTGTCCTTAAAGTTTGTATTTATATTTACATAAGAAGAAATTGAACTTGGTATATTTAAAAGTAATTAAACAAAAGTAATATATACACGAGGAGCGGTAAATAAGTAATTGAAAATTAACACAAAATACACTGAAAACGAACGTTAAATTGAGCAGTAAATTAAATGTTAATTAATTACGATTAATATAAAATAATCTCTGTATCGAACAATACAGAGTTACCTTTGAATTGCTGAGATACAGGGGAACATGCATCATGCCAGTACTTGACCAGTACGGCGGGTAAGATGTGGATCTTACGAGAGTTCTAACGAGAAGTAGACTGATAGTTTTTGTCGATAGAACACTGGTTTAGAAAAAGGTCTGTTTTATGACCTAAGTCGAAGAGAGCGTCGATATCTTGAATAATAATTAATAAGAAGCGCGACCTGAAGAGGTGTTCTATCGGTGGCATAAATATTATTAAAATATCCCTTGTGAAATAAGCTTTCTAATTATATGAAACACCATAGGAGATGTACGTAATTAAATTAAAACAATTTAATGAAATGTATATAGAAATTCCATAGTGAACGACGGGTCAGGTAGTAGACCAAGGGTCTCTCGGTTAGAGATATAACAAAAGAAATGCTTTCTCTTTGCAAACGAATATGTACAGAAAAATGTCTTAAGTTAAATATGTTTTAATACGAGATATTTAAAGAAGAAAATATAATTTAAAAATAAATTAAAAATATTCTTATATGCGAAGCGTAACAATCTAAACATTCAGTTTGCTAAAAATTTTCTGCACACCTCCGGTTTCAACAGCCTCACCAGCCTCAAATATATATGAGGAATTTAACTTCTCAGATTTCTTTATAAAAATCACGATACCAAAAATCTAATCATACTGTTTGATTTCTCTGTTTTAGAATCGACTTAACTGTTTAGCAATGTTGGCGATACACCGGGAAATACTAGTTGAAGTAGATGAAATATTTGACAAACTGACCAAAAAACCACGGCGAATAGATTTTGTTTTGTAATGTTTTTCGCTGAATAAAGATTAGTATTTAAAAAAGATTTTTTTTTATTCTGCATTTTTTTAAATTTTTGTACTTTTTTTTCATACAATCTATAAAAAAACATAAATAAACAGTTACTATAGATATACGTTAAGAGTCAAACCCGTGAGTTTTCTTTTATTATTATATATCCCTCTCCAAAGGCCAACTCTAGTTACGCCACGGCGTACCACGCAATAACGGTATCTAATTTTTATATATTACTTATTCGAAAGTGAGTACATCCCCGAAAACCGAGATTATAAATATGCGTCGAGCAGCTTTTGCGTCATTCTTCTGTGTTCGTGTATTGTGAACTTATATGTTTCATAATGTTTTCAAAACGCAGAAGTGAGAAGTGGAAGTTTTTTGAAAAACATAGTGATGGTACAGCGACTTGTCGAGTCTGCAATAAAAAACTTAAAACGTCGGGAAATACTAGTAACTTAAGCAGTCATGTTAAACAACTGCATCCAAGTGCCGTCAAAGTTAGTGCTCCATCTTCAGCTCCCAAAACGTCGGTGACCACCCCTTCGACGTCTAAAAATGAGGCTTCGACATCAAAAAATGTGGCTTCTTCAACATCGCAGAATGTGGCTTCAACGTCGCAGAATGTGGCTTCAACATCGCAGAATGTGGCTTCAACATCAAAGAATGTGGCTTATAATTGGGACCTAGAAAGTACAACTTCTATAAAGAAAGTGAGTTGTCTGAAGTTCTACCCAATAAAAAGGCAAGTGGATCAATTATTAAGCAAAAATTAATTTCCGACGCATTATCTGAAATACAAGCCTATTCTGAAGGAGCAAAATCTGCAAAAATTACCAACTGTATACTTTTTATGATCTGCAAAGATTTTCAACTTATCTCAGTAGTTGAAAATGAAGGCTTTCAGCAAGTGATGAAAACAGTCGCGCCTCATTATAAAATTCCACACAGAACGACCATTACAAGACTTATTGAAACAAGATACAACCTATTATCATCACAAATCAAAGAACAATTTGCAATTATAAAACACGTGACACTGACTACAGATATATGGACTGACACACAGCAAACTAGAAGTTTTTTGGGACTCACAGCCCATTTCCTAGAGAATTCCGAACTTACTTCAGTTACTGTAGGGGTCTTTGAATTGGAAGAGAGACATACATCAGACTATTTGGCCAACAAAATTTTAGAAATATGCAATGATTGGAATATACCAAACGAAAACGTTACTTGTGTCGTCACTGACAATGGAGCAAACATGGTTAAGGCCACAGAACTGGCATTTAACAAAGGAAAACATTTACCATGCTTTGCTCACACCATCAATCTAATGATTGAAAAAGCAATGGAACAAACTCCAGACTTACTTACTCTCATAACACGAGTCAAAACTATTGTCATGTGGTTTAAGCATAGCGTTGTTGCTTCAGATGAGTTGAGAAAAATCACTGACTTAAAACTTATCCAAGATGTTTCCACACGGTGGAACTCTAGGTACTACATGATTGAGAGATTCTTGCAAAATTATGCAGGTATTAATGAGATTATAATCAAACATCGACAAGCTCCAACATGCTCCATCTGCATTGAGCATCTTAGAGCTGAAAGAAATCTGCAAAATCTTGAAGCCTGTTGAAGCAGCTACAAGAGAAGCTTGTGGTGAAAAATATTTAACTACAAGTGCAGTAATACCAATGACTCACTGCTTGGTGACGACTGTCGCCAATTTGAAGCCTGAAACTCCTATTGCTACAGTACTTCAAGCTTCAGTGATCAGTGAATGCAAAAAGAGGTTTGGACAAGCGGAAAATGTTCATTTTTTGGCTCTGAGTACTATACTGGATCCAAGATTAAAAAAAAATTACTTCAATGATCCACTGGCCTATTCCAAAGCCATCAAAACATTGAAAGAATTAACTCAGGTTCAGGACCATCATGTTGACACAGCTAGTGTTCCCGATCTTGAAACTGGTAAGTTAATATATATTCATATTATGAATGCTTAATTGCTTACACTGATTTATATTTGTCTGTTCTTTACCAGATGTCCCAGAAACTGGGGAATCTTCATTATGGGCTGTGCACCACAATCTGGTCCAAACTCACAATGCCTCTAACCGAACTTCTAAAGACGAAGTGACAGCATATTTAGAAAGTCCATTGCTAAATCTTTCTACAAGTCCCATGGTGGAATGGCAAACATTGAAGCACCAGTATCCACGATTATACAGCCTAGCTCTGAAGTACCTGACTACAGTTGCGACATCCGTTCCATCAGAACGACTGTTTTCCAAAGCTGGGCAGACTCTATGCCAACAAAGGAATCGCCTAAAAGGAAAACGTTTATCACAACTGTTATTTTTACACTCCTTAAATAAACTTGCATGGGATCTGTAATAAGCTGTTAGTTAGGTTAGGTAAATATAGACATGGATACTTACTTTGACTTACATTTTCTCTATAGGTATTAAGTAATGTAATACATTTTCTTTATCTATAATAATGTTCTTTGTAATAAATTCATTAACTTCTCTTCTATTATTGAACTATCACTTTTAACCGCACAATCCAAAAAAAAAAATCGATGTTTAAAGAACATGGATGTTTTTGATCCGATACATCGAAGACATCGATGTATGGCATTCGATGTCAAACATCGATGGCAACATCGATGTTTTCGTTTTGATGCTCATCCCTACCTGGGGGTATTCTATCAAATAAGAAATTTCGGGCAAGATGCGCGCGCTATCTCGGTTTCATATGGCGTACTAAATATAGTATTGTTGCCAAGACTTTGTACCTAAAGAGATTATAATGAAACATCAACGAAGGCTTTGGTATGAAGAATGAGATAGTTTTGAGCGTTATTTTCACCAAAAAGACTTCGTTGCTCATATTCTTAAGAAATCTATGGATAAATATAGTTAACTATAAGAGTATGCGACATGGCAACAATGCACGGTACCGAGGATACAATAAAAATGCAAATCATAATAACATAGTGTTTACAAATTATTTTTGAAGAGGAAGAAGTTTTGGGTAAATTTTATTATTATTAATTGTTGTTTTGTTATTATTAGTAATAATTAATTTAAATATTTTGCACAAAAATTTACTTTTTTAATGACTTTTCCAAGTATGCACAAATATAAATGTAAAATTCTAGGTTGCAAAAATCGATATTATTAAAATACTTTTCCTGATTTATCAAAATAAACATTTTTTCACTTTCGCTTCTGATGATGGTCGAAAACAGATATGGTTGAACTCTAACTAAAAGTTTTTCAGGTATTTGTTTCTTCAAATTAAAAAAAAATATATATGTTTGCGAGGATCATTTTGAACATCTAAGTAATTTAGTGTCTTGTCATTCCATCGGGTTCAATTGTTAGGAGGATAGTGGGCATATCTTAACTCATATGCAATCATTTATGTCTTCTATTGAGCCTAAAAGTGCAAGATTTTTATATTGGATATGAATGAATTAGAAGATTCTGCTCTAAATATCCCTATTAATGCTAAGAATGTTTTTTTTTTCAAGCTGTCGCCTATGTATGTGAATTCTTCCTAAAAAAAGCTTAATTTATCTGATTGTGAGATTGTAAATCTTTTTTATTTTCTACTAACGTAGAACCTCATCACACATTTACAATGTTTAAGGAATTTAGTGAATCAAATAATTTCTGTTTATTTTGTTTTATTACAAGAATATTGCTTTTTTTTAAATATTTGTTGAATTTTAAATATTTATTTTTTTTACATAGAGTTTAAATTTATTTTTTTAACAGAATTAATTTGTATTTATATGCAAGTAAATACGCCTGTGATTTCTATATTTATACATATATTGCGCTGATGAGAACAAAAAAGATCGAAACATGTATTTAGAGCATATTTAGACCAAAAAAAAACAGTAATTTGAAAATGTTGCCATCGCGGTTGTTTACGCATTTTGCTACCAAATAAAATTCAGGGAGGCTAGCGTGAGGGTCTAATTTTTAACGTAGAATGTGACACTTGGTGGTACTTTTATATGACATGCTTACGAGTAAACAAGGACAAAATGTGTAGAAAGAGGCAAGTGG
This sequence comes from Melolontha melolontha, assembly GCA_935421215.2. Lineage (NCBI taxonomy): Eukaryota > Metazoa > Arthropoda > Insecta > Coleoptera > Scarabaeidae > Melolontha > Melolontha melolontha. The sequence continues at coordinate 131,398,323 of OW285237.1, read as the reverse complement.
ACCTAAAATGCCGCGCTATAGTTATTATTAAGTACACGAATGAGAGAAATTTTAGCTTCACAAAATGCCTACATTTTAATTGCGTTAATAGAATTTCTTAATTCTTCAGTGTTCTTCCTCAGTCCATTTAAGATGGTAATTTCATCCAATGGAATACAATTTCCAATTCCTCCATCTCTAACTTCAGCATGGATTAATAATAATCTTCAATATGCTGCTGTAATCTACCTACAGGTTGGATTATAACTTCCTCCATGTGATCTTATGGCATTAAAGAATAATTATGTGGTCCTGATTTAATTTATAAACAGGTACAAACTGAAGATGATTATTATCTGAGCTATATATATTTCATATAAATTTATGATTGACTCAAACAGCATTATAAAACCGATAAATCTGGATTTTCTATTTAAATCTGAAACAAATGTGCCATTACCAAGTTACAAATGTTGCATATAGTCATTAAAATTACATAAAACACAAGAAATGTACTAGTAATATTACCCTTATTTAAATCTTTAAATGCATCATTTATTATCATTATAATCATTGTACGCTCACCTAACAATTAACAAATTCAGGCAATTTTAATTTCAAATTTTCTTTACAGTATAGTAAAGCAGCTGCTACAAAACAGCTCAATACCTGAATAGCCAACTCCACCTTTATTTTTTTGTTTTACAAACAAAACATTCTCTTAATTTATAGGCTGAATTCAGATCTTGTTTCTTGTTGCCAGTTAAGTATTTTCATCAAACAATACTTGCTTTCCCCAGAATGTATTCCACATCAGTTTGTTCAATCAATCATAAATATAAAGCTAGGTCAAATTTGTAAGACAGACATCAAATGTTCATTACCACTATACCAGTGTTTTTAAAATTTGTTTTACTAAGGACTGGCTATCATCGTTCGTCTTCACTATTTAAAGAATTTACAAAAAAAATAACCTACTGGAATCTTGCACTTTTTATTTAATGCCACCACAATAAAACATGTGTCCCTGGCTGTTGTAATGTACACATATTAGAGTGAATTACCAAAATCAACATTACTTATGATAACTGTGACCATCATACTCAATATGTTCACGCATAGGCATTTCATCCATTACTATATAGTGACACATATAGACAGCATATTTGGTTGTTATACTCTTCTGTAACTCTTTGTACTTTTCCCTTGCAGAATAGCTATTGAATCAAGGAAGCATTATCACCAACATTCTGAAGAATTACTTGCGAAAAATCTTTATTTAATAAATTCTTCTTTTTTAAAAGTCATACCAATTAGACAATGTAGCAATTTTCTTTCTTTGGTGTGGTTTGGTGAAAATTTTTGTGTTGTAGAAGCGTTTCCAACCTTGGAGTGCTTTGAGTAATCTTTTACCCTCCATTTATCTAAAAAATTCCCACTTTTATGAAAAAATTCCCTCACCTTAACAGATTAGTTTATAGTGATTAATTTTAAAAATAGTAAAAATACGAGCATAGAGGTATATATTAAACGAATATTTTTATATATAAAAAAAACAAGATAGCTCTAACCTAAAAACAACTATAACTCACCGCAGATTTTATTAACAAACTATACAAGAATCGAAAGCTTACATTTCGCTGATTTCAAAAATGTGTGTCTTTTTATGCGAAAATGAAAGGAAAATATTGAAATTTATACTTTAAAACCGCATTTTGAGGTTATATTTTAGAGTTTCCACTAGTTTTGTGTTGCACAAAATTAAATGTCACCAACAATTCCTGTATTAAATGATGGGCAACCGCCAATATAAATATTTACAAATTTGAAAGGTATCTTAATCTATATTTTTGAATTAAAACTAACTTACAATTTTTTATTGCCTACTAATGAATTAACATTTTCAAATGGTAGTAAGTATATATTAATTAATAGAGTATACTTAAATCTTATTTAATCAATATTTGTATAATATTAAAATCTCATTTTGGATATTGTCATTTAATATATAAAAGAATATTAAACGGTTTTGTAAATAAAATAGAAATAAACAGTCACTCTAATTTATTGGTTTCTCTTTATACAAATACATAATTAATTACATAAGTAACTAGAAAATTAAAATATATAGTATGAGTCAATTTGGTTTTAAATGTAGTGCAGAGAACATATGAGCCGTTGAAAGCGAAAGTGGTGCAAGTCAAAAAAATAAAAATTTTAAGTTTGCTTCACAAATGGGTACTATGAAGTAATATTTATTATAATAGCTAAAATTCGTGACTGTAAACTAATTCATTCGGCTACAGCTGTCGCTATGTCTTCATGCAGAAAACTACTAACTTTAAAGCTTACAAGGCAAAGTGGCGCAAATCAGACTTACACCACTTTACAAATTAGTACTTATCGAAGGAATATACAAATAATACGTATTACTCGTAAGTGAAGTGTTATTATAAACTTAAAATGAGTGAAAATAGTGAATCCGAACCATCAGAACCTTTCTTAGATTCTGGATCAGAATATCAATTGTCGGGAAGTAGTAGCAGTGAATCATGTATGTCCTTTTTTTCTGTTACCGTAATAATAACCTCACTTTTTCATTGAATTCAGAATACAACAATATGCATCCAAATGCTGATAAACAATCAGCAAAACGAAAAGGCAGGAAAAGAAACAGGGAGCCTGACAGTAATCTAACTGCTACAAGAAAGAGAAATCGTAACTCGGTTTGCAGTATATCAATAGAAAGGGCAATACAGTAGAAGCGAAAACTTTTAAACACGTAGACTGCAATTGCCGCATGAAGTGTATTAGTAAAATATCTCAAAATCAAAGAAAAGATGCATTCTAGAGGTTTTGGGCAATTGGATCTTTTACTACACAAAATGCTTACATTTGTGGGCTGGTAAAACAAACAGAAATAAAACAAGTACGTCCAAGAAACAATTCTAGAGTGCCTAAGACCCACACAAATACATTTTATGTTCAAGCTGGTGCGTACTCCACTAAAGTGTGCAAATCATACTTTTTAAACACATTTAACATATCAGATGGAAGATTGTATAGAGCAATAAAAAGGCTAGGTGTACATCCCCCGGGGAAGATTTACGCGGACAGCACCCCCCTATTAATAAGACACCAGATGAGATGGCTAATAAAGTCCGCGAACACATATCTATGTTTCCTGCTTACCAATCTCATTATACTAGACAACATAATCCCAACAAGAAATATTTATCAAGTAATTTAAATATACGGTTAATGTACAGGCTTTATATTGAAGATTGTCAAGAAAAAAGCACACCAAATGTTAGCGAAGCTATTTATCGCAAGATTTTTACCAATGAATTTAATCTCAGTTTTCACACTCCTGCTAAAGATACATGCACAAGGTGTGATGCATTCAAAATTAAAATAAACTCCGAAACAGATTCACAAATAAAGCGGCAGGCAGAAGTTGAGCATGAGCTTCATTTGAGGAAAGTAGAGAAAGCACGAAATAGCATGAAGGAGGACAAATATAAAGCAGTTCTTGATGCCAATAAAATCTATGCGTTTACATTTGATTTGGAGAAGGCTTTAGTATATCCACAATTGACTTGCTCATTAGCATACTATAAGAGAAATATGTACGTATATAACTTAGGATGTCACAACCTTGCTACTGAGCAGGGGTATATGTATGCTTGGGATGAAACTATGGCCTCAAGAGGATCCCAAGAAATAGCGTCTTGTTGAAAAACACATTTCCACTTATGCTTAAAATAGTCAGCATATAATTGCCTACAGTGATGCATGTACAGGCCAAAACAGGAATATTAAAATGAGTTTAATGTGGCTTAAATTATTGGCGGATTCAGAAAGCATTACTGTCATTGACCATAAATTCCTGGTATCAGGACATTCGTACTTACCCAAAGATAGAGATTTCGGCTCAATAGAATGTTATGCAGAAGGAAAAATTATTTATGTAGCGGAAGATTGGTACACTATTATACAAAAAGCAAGAACTAAATCTCATTTTCCATTACACAAAATGCAGCAAACAGAGTTTCTCTCAACAAAAACAATGGAAGAACTCATTACGAAAAGAAAAGTAAATGAAGAAAATATTCCTATAGACTGGCTTCACATACAGTGGCTTCGTTTTAAAAAAGATGAGCCGTTTAAAATTTTTTATAAGGCAACACTAAATGAAGACTTTTCTTTTCAATGTATCAACTTGTTGCCTCGTAAAAAAGGTAGGCCCGTTATGATGAACAACGTAACACTTGAAAAACTATATAACGATCATCGACCTGTTTCTAAAGAGAAAAAGAAGAATATGATGGAATTGCTACAGTTTATTCCACCTATTTACCATCAATCCTTTACTAATTTACAAACAGCTGACGAATATGTTGAAGATATAGGACCGTTAGAGCTACATGAAGATGAAGCATAAGAATTAATAATAATGTAACGTTTGTCTTTACGGGTTCTTAAATAAAACTAACAATAACTTTAGACACACACACCATATTAATATTAAAACGTATAACAATAATAAACTAACTATTAACAACAATAAGTACATTTATGTATTCTATATTTATGTAACTATATTTATGTTTACTTCGCGAGACTCGGGTTGAATGTCTGCCTATCCCTTCTTCGACGCGGCTTATATATCTCGTTCATATATTCTCGAATGATGTAGAAGGCTGAAGAGAACACCAGACAAGTATGACGCGCCTATTAGTCGTAGGATGAGTCATCACATTGCCCCCTTCTTAAGAATGAAGTTTCGTCCCGAAACATGTCAAGTTTTGATTCCCTCAACCGATGGCGAAATCGACAGGTAGGGCCTTTGTTACATTGTGACGTCATATCGAAATAACAGTCCACGGTTTTATCTTGCCTGGATGGACAGGAATATTCAAGGCGGTAACTGCATACCAGAATTTCCATACCAGTATGTCGGAAGATTACTTCCAACATGCTCCTTACAATTCTCCAGTCCAGGCGGTCCAATCCACAACCCAATTTTGGAACTGCTAATTTCAGAATGTCTTGCTGTAACATTTGTTCGCGTAAGTGGGTCAGGGCCTCCCATAAGGCACGATAGGTTGACTTTAGGCTCGACAGTTCTTTCGTGACCAAATAAAATATGGGCTGTCCTTCATTTATTATTTGGAGACTCTTCCCAATTGCTGGTCCCTGCTGCCTTAGTTTTTCGATTCTGCCAAATCTCCCTTTAAATTCCCTGGCAATCCCTTTGGCCATTCGCAGATCTCGGGCTACGCAATGAGCAAGCGCGTAGTCTGGTGGCACTGTAAACAAATCTTGCTGTTTCTCGATGGTTACTCCAAATCGAGCTTTTCTCGAACCAGAATATTCTTGCATAAAGTCTTCGAAGGTTAGTTCATGGTATTGGCTATCCAATCGGCGTAAGTCAGCGGTTTCGTCATTATTGTCTCCAGAGTATGGGGCTAATCGATTAAAATGTACGACTCTTGGCTTAGTGTGAGGTGTTCGCCTGATGCGGTATATTACATCGTTGATCCGCTTCAACACCTCGTATGGCCCCTCCCAATTCTTTTGAAGTTTTGGAGATAGGCCCCGTCGACGTTGTGGATTATATAACCAAACCCGATCGCCTTCATGGTAACCACTCTTTTCGGCGTTGATGTCATAGCTCTCCTTCATTCTGTCACTAGCATCTTGGATATTGTGTCTGACTTGTTCATGTATATTATCTAGTCGTCGTCTGAGCGTGCTGACATAATCTTCTCCGGCAAGATCTTCACCAGGCTTGCTTCCAAACTTTAAATCACAGGGCAATCGGAGTTCCCTCCCGAATAGCACGTTTGCTGGTGATTGGCCAGTTGTCTCTTGAACGGAGGCCCGATACGCCATTAGAAATAATGGTAAATGTTCGTCCCAATCTCTCTGGTGTTCGGAGACCACTTTGGATAAGTGTCTGATCATGGTCTTGTTCATTCGCTCTACCATCCCATCTGATTGTGGATGCAAGGGAGTTGTTCTCGTCTTCCGGATGCCCAAAAGTCCACACATCTTGTCGAATAGACTGGACTCAAAATTTCGCCCTTGATCGGAATGAAGTTCCAAAGGTACACCAAAACGGCTGACGAACTCCTCCACAATCACGTCTGCTACAGTTCCAGCTTCTTGATTTGGTAGAGCATATGCTTCAACCCATTTGGTAAAGTAATCCATGACCACTATTATGTATTTATTTCCTTTGTCGCTTTCTGGAAAAGGGCCGGCGGCATCTATGGCGATCCTTTCAAATGGGCTTCCTACATTGTATTGGCGCATGGGTGCACGTCGACGCCTCTGGGGACCATTGCTTCCGGCGCAATTAGCACACTTTCGGCACCATTCTTTCACATCTCGTGAACAATTCACCCAGTAAAATCTCTGGCGCACCTTCTCCAGTGTTTTATGGACTCCAAAATGTCCCCCAGAAGCACCATTATGGAGTTCTCGCAATACCTCTGGTATTCTTTTCTTGGGAACCACCATTTGCGTCTTCCGCTCGCTTCCATCGTGATTTTCGACCTCACGTCTCAGGAGATCGTCTTCTATGGTTAAAGAATCCCATTGTGCCCAGTATGACTTCAATTCTCGTGAATGGGGAGCAATTTCTTGCCAGGTCGGTCTTTGCCCATTTCTTTTCCAAGCCCTGAGGACTGCAAGATCCGGATCAGCTTCTTGATCCGCGCGCAAATTGTCAGGTTGCCATTGGTCATCAACCACGGTGGTTCGAAGAGCGTTGGCCGATTTGTCTTCGATTCTGTTGCAATATCGACAGTCTTCTGGACAGGGCCTTCTGGAAAGGGCGTCTGCATTTTGATGTTTGAGACCTGCTCTGTGTTCAATGACAAAGTCGTACTCCTGTAGCCTCTCAATCCATCTAGCTACTTGACCCTCTGGATTCTTAAATTGCAAGAGCCACTTTAAGGCGGCATGATCAGTGCGGATCAGGAACTTCTGCCCATACAGGTACTTGTAAAAGTGCTCAATGGTCTTAACTACTGCCAATAGTTCTCTCCTGGTTACGCAGTAGTTCCTCTCTGGTTTGGACAGGGTCTTGCTGAAGTATCCAATGACCTTTTCTTGGCCATCTTGGATTTGAGAGAGCACGCCACCAATCCCGACGTTACTGGCATCCGTATCCAAAACAAACCTCCCAGATGGCAGCGGATAGTTCAAAACGGGTGCACTGATCAACGTACCTTTTAACAACTCAAAGGCCGCTTGGCATTCGTTGTTCCAATTGAATGCTCGATTTTCTGTTAGGCGAGTAAGTGGTTTTGCAATGTTGGAGAATCCAGGAACGTAGCGTCGATAATATGTGCATAATCCCAAAAAGCTTCTTAGCTGATGTTTGTCTTTGGGTACCGGCCATTTTTCCACAGCTTTTACTTTTTCTGGATCCACAGCAACTCCTTTTCCGGAAACCACATGTCCAAGGTAATTTACCTCCTTGCGGAAAAGGTGACACTTCTTTGGACTTAATCTCAGGTTGGCATCTCGCAACCTCTGGAATACTACTTCCAAATTTTTCATGTGATCTTCAAAGGTCTTCCCTACCACAATCACATCATCGAGATATACCAGGCAGGTATTCCAAGACAGTCCCCTCAGTACAGTGTCCATGAGTCGCTCAAAAGTAGCTGGGGCGTTACACAGTCCAAATGGCATGACTGTAAATTGCCAGAGTCCTGTACCTAAACTGAAGGCAGTCTTCTCTTTGTCATTGGGATCCATTCCCACTTGCCAATAACCGCTCTTTAAGTCGAGAGTGGAGAACCATTTTGCTCCTGCCAAGGTGTCTAGCGTATCGTCTATTCTTGGGAGAGGATAGCTGTCCTTTTTGGTCACACTATTCAAACGACGATAGTCCACACAGAATCTGGTAGATCCATCCTTCTTCCTGACAAGGACCACTGGTGAAGCCCATGGACTATTCGATGGTTCAATTACTCCTTGGCCTTCCATATCTTGTATAATTTGCTTGGCTTCCTCACGTTTTGCCAGTGGTAACCTTCTTGGTCCTTGTCGAATTGGACTTGCATCGCCGGTATTTATTTTGTGCATTACAATATTGGTTTTACCTTTCGTACCAGTCTCGGTTTCGAAGACGTCTTCATAATGTTTGATTAAATCCTTAACTTGGCTTTGTTCCTTCTTGTTCAATCCTTGACAGGCGGAGTCGATTATCTTGGACAATTTCTCAGGAACCTGCACGAATCCATTCTTCTTCGCCTCTATGCGATGAACGACGGCCGACACTGGCGAACACCACCCCAGAATAGTACCCTTCTTCAAGGAAACAGGGTAATGGTTCACATTCATTACCCTTATCGGTACAGTCTTCTGAGTCTTAACCAGCATTTTGGCAACTACTATTCCTCGGCCCACCTCGTCATCATCAGCCTTTGGTTCCAACATTGTAACATTTCCGTCCAAATAATCACCTTCCATACACGCCGTCAAAAATGTCTCACTTCTTGCATCCAGGACAACATTCTCTGCAGTAATTACTTGTACACTCCCACAATTTTTCCCATGGAGAAACAATTCCTCATTATTTATTTTTAAAGTGCCTTCATTCATGTTTAACTGGAAGCCGTAGGTGTTCATGATGTCTAATCCCAAGATTATCTGTTCTTCTATGTTGGCTACGAGAACACGATGTCGGATTGATGTTGGTCCTATGACAAAATTGACATCTACTCCACCTTCCACAGAAGCTGCTTCTCCAGTAGCTGTCCTTAGTCTCCATTTGCTAGAAAGTAATTCTTTATTTCTGGATATTAAATCGGGTCGTACAATGGTTTTCGTCGATCCAGTATCTAGCAAGCAAGCATAGGTTCTTCTTTCCATAATAGCATCCACATACAGGCCATTGGTTTGGTTTTGCAAGGATGCGATTTGGGCAGTCCTTGGGACTTTCGGATTCTCAGCAGATTCTTTCTTGGTCCTTTTATCACATTTATTCTGGATATGACCGTTTCTTCTACAATTCCCGCATGGCCGCGCACTTTTATTTGATTTGATCTGATTTAGGACTTGACTAACCACCTGCTCCATGAACTCCTCATTTTCCTGTTCGTCGACAGAACAGCCACGAGCATTGTTCCGAGAGGCCTGTTTAGCAGTCTCAAACTCAAGTGCGTGCGCCAAAGCATCGATCAAGGTTTTCGGTCTCGCCAACCTTAATGCTTGCTGCGTATCAATATCCCGGAGACCATCTATGAACGTCTGGACCGCTAGATGTTCCATGAAATTATCTGGTGCCTTCGGATATGCAAGTCGAACTAGACGAGCAATATCTGCCTCAAATTCCTGAAGATTCTCGCCTTTCTTCTGTGATCGATTCTTCAGTTGGGTATGGTATACTTGCTCCAAATGCGCATGGCCATATCTCATCTCCAAGCGTTTAATGAGTTGAGAATAATCTTTACGTTCCTCAGGAGGCAATGTCTGCAAAATATCACTAGCATCACCCCTCAATGCTATGACTAAAGCAGTCGCCTTCTCGGCAGAAGACCATGCGTTTGCTTCTGCGGCCGCTTCGAATTGCGTCAGGTAAGTTGCCCATGACGTCTTTCCATCAAAGGTTGGTGGCTTGATTCTGGTCCTTGAAATAGCCACAAGTTCTTCTTTTATTTCGATGGGCCGCGGTATGACTTCTTCGTTGACCTGCCTGGGATCAGAATGACTCATGGTAGCGGGTAATTTCATCTCAATCATTATTGCCTCTAAAAGTCTAGAATGTTCTCCAATTTTCTCTTCTACAGCTGTGAAAACCTCTTCTTTTAACGCTTCTGATTTTTCCGCTAGTCGCTGTTCTAGAACTTTTTCGAAGTTTCTAGAATTTTCTAGTAATTTCTTTTCCAGATTTTTCTCGAGGATTCTAGCGGTTTCTAGGTTTCTTTGTTCCATTTGTTCTAGAGTTTTCGCTAAGTTTCCAGAAGTTTCCAGGTTCTTCTGCTCCATTTGTTGCATTTGAGTTTGTGACTCTATTAGACGCTGTTCCAAGGTTTGCGAATTATCTATTAGTCTTTGTTCCATATTTTTAGCACTATCCAGATTCTTCTGTTCCATTTGTTCTAGAGTTTTTGCTAAATTTCCAGAAGATTCCAGGTTTTTCTGCTCCATTTGTTTCATTTGAATTAACAGCAAATTCACGTCAGCATCTCCGCCTGGAACTTGAAAGACATAATTCTCTGGATCCTCGCCTTCTTGGATCAACACATTGCGAAGCCGTTGCTGGAGGATCGACTTTTTGCCAGTTGTATCCTCATCCCTCTCTTCTAATTCTCGTTTTAACTCGGATACGTTTAATTCCGACAGTTTCATTCTATTAGCCATCACGATATTTAAAATAACGTCTTTCCGCACTGTATATTTATTTAATCGAATACTTAATTAACACTTAATTGTCTACTTAGTTTATTATTTATTAATTAGTCCACACCTGAATACCACTGTAACGTTTGTCTTTACGGGTTCTTAAATAAAACTAACAATAACTTTAGACACACACACCATATTAATATTAAAACGTATAACAATAATAAACTAACTATTAACAACAATAAGTACATTTATGTATTCTATATTTATGTAACTATATTTATGTTTACTTCGCGAGACTCGGGTTGAATGTCTGCCTATCCCTTCTTCGACGCGGCTTATATATCTCGTTCATATATTCTCGAATGATGTAGAAGGCTGAAGAGAACACCAGACAAGTATGACGCGCCTATTAGTCGTAGGATGAGTCATCACAATAATATAATAAGTTCTCACTTGTATTATGTACCTATTTGATTAAAATTGATATTCTCTTTGCATAAATAAAGTAACATCTAAAATCTTATTTTATTTCAACAAAAACCCCATACAACCTTTTTATTACTTCATAACTTGGTAAAGTGGTGTAAGTCATTCAAACAACAAAAATAAGAGCAGCCACTAATTTTTTTCATTATTTTTGGACCGGATTAGGCAAATTATAATATAAAGAAAAGAACAGTAACAGTAATTAATATGTGATCATGATTTTTTAGTGGTCTTTTAACTTTATGTTTAAAATACTCAAATCGATGAAAGAAAGACTTACACCACTTTCGCTTTCAACGGCTCATATGTACATTGGGCAATAAGTAATTTGTGTTGCACTGGTTGATACGACAGTATCTTTAATTCCATTTAAGTAAATTCTCCATTGTCATTACTTTAACTTATTTCCGTCCTCATTATATTTTATTATATTTTAAAGAAAATAAATAACAACTTATTTTATTAAGCTCTTGAAGGTAAGGTGGTTAATGTTCCTCAAGGCACTACTCTTGAGTGGCTCGTACAAAACAAACAACAATACAAGAACATTCTTGATATATAAATCAACAAACATGCATACGCATCGTTATAGCCTCTATTAATTAAATTATTACATCGTCTCTCATCTCGTCTAAAGTAAACCACACCATTTGAAAAGTCAATCTAGGTTACTTTGAAATTTTGATAGAATAAGACGCATATATATTAGTATGTGTTTGTTGTTCCGTAAACGTAAATCCAAATGACATTTGATAATGTCAATCACATTTGTTATTTATTTGTATCTATGAAACTGTCAAAATATACGACTTCGTAGGTTAACTAGTAAATTTTAATTTACAACATATTTCAAAATGTTCTCAGTAAATCACATGCTACTTGAATGACTTTTCAAATGAACACCGTTATATATAGTTTTAGAGATAAATGTATATACCTGAATTAATAAAGCACTTATTAATTCAGGTACATTTCCATTTTTGTTTAGTTTGTTAATTAAAGCTGCGGTGACCATTCGGAACTATAGCCTAAAAATCTTTTTTTAAAAAAAAGCCTGAGTTACATTACACTTTTTTCGTCTAGAAACTTGGACAAGTTTTCAAACTAGATGTATAGCAAACGCCAATTAAGTTGGCGCGAGGAGGGGTAAGTTCGCGCAGGATTAAAAGTAGTGGGGAGATTTGTATTTGGTTTTACATCAAGTGTCAGATAATTCTAACCTCTAAGGGTGTGTCACTTTATGATGCCCTAGCAAAGACATTATGTTATTTATGTTCCGTCAAACGTCAATGACAAATGTATTCTGACAATTACTTGAGTAGTGGGGGTGGACGTTTTTAAACGCGACTTCTGCGCACCCCCTCTTCGCGCCAACTTAATTGGCGTTTTCTATACTTGTCGAAACTTTGATAGTGTAATTCAGAAGAAATACATCAAAGTTTCGAAACTACAAAACTAGATCCGATCCCATTTTTCATCCAAGTTTCATACTAGACTTGCGCAGTGCGCATTAAACACCATGTCGTTTCTACCAACTGTTTATTTTAAATAAAAATCATATAATATTTGCAGGTTACGTAGTGTTTGTTTTGTTCTGAAAATTAATAGAAATTGTGTCAGAAAGTTCAGTAACAAAATATGGGGCACCAATATATCGGTTTTCGAATTAATTTTTTTAATATTTTTGTATCTCTAAGAGGTAATAAATAACCACAACCCGTCTAAACGTCAAATATATAATATTAAACAAACAGAAATTTTTATTTTATGTTGGTAACGCAGTCAAAGTTTGGTGCCCTCTATTCAATATAGCATAAATTAAAACTTGTATGAAATCTTGTACAAGAACTTGTTCAAGGTTCTAGTACGAAAAAAGTGTAATGTAAGTCACGCTTATAATACATGCATACAAAATAGGTCAAATACCATTTTATAGTTGAGGCAAGATAAATATTGATGCACGTATTTTATGACGTATTATTACGTCACACTACCATAATATATCTAAAATGGGTTTTAAAATTGATAGATTAAGGCGTAAATGATTGAGATTGCTACACTTGGGCACATAGTTCGTTTAGGTTATAATAGTTTATTCAACGCCTATTTTGTCTACGATATTACATATTTTATCAAAATTAGTTCTTATTAGAACTTCAAGTAAATATTCACGATATTAAAATTAATTTTATTTATTTTACTTTTTATTACGTTATAAATAACAATATTTATTTCGGTTTATGTTATCTAATACCGTACTCGTATCGAGAACGTTGCTAAACATAACCTAATATTCATAACCTAATGTTCATCTATTCATTGACAAGGACAAATCATATGCAATTATCAAATTATTGAGAACGTCGCTAAACATAACCTAATGATCATCTATTCATTAACAAGGACAAATCATATGTAATTGTCAAATTATTGAGAACGTCGCTAAAGATAATCTAATGTTCATTTATTTACTGATAAGGACAAATCATAGATGATTGTCAAATTACCCTGGCAAACGCCCAATTACCGATCATTTCCGTGAATTGATATTTATCTTGCCTCGACTATAATTTTGTTTATCTATAATTATGTAGTTACAATATAAATGCTCATTCCATTCTGCAAATTGGATTTCCCGAAATACCTACTCTATAGGAGAAATTTAAGCGGGTGCCGCTGTTATTTAAAAATCTTAAATTGAATTGGTATTTATAGAAGTGACGGCGTATCCTAAAAAAATATTTTTTTTATGTAAGATTCATTTGAATTTTCGGCAATTTAGACCAAATTTAAAAAAATTACTGTTTAGTTGACTTTTTTCCCATTTCTATTGAAAATTCCAGCAACACGGGAAATTTCACACGAGTTGGCCAAGCTGGTTGCAGTCTTCTTATTAGTTTTGACTATACATACTCTATTTTTAAAGTAGAGAGACGAATTTCTGAACAGACCACTTTGACAGTGAAATCTCATTGGTTGAAAGCAAGGCCAAATTGCTTTCAACCAATGGGATTTCACTGTCAATGTGGTCTGTTCAGAAATTCGTCTCTCTACTTTAAAAATAGAGTATAATATATTTTTTGTACATGTTCAGTAATTTTATCCTTCAATCCCAATTTCCAAGAAGAATCTTCACTTTGAAGTACGGCAGGATTATATGGTGGAGAATCAACCATTTTTGAAGGACTACCTAGCTATATACATATATATATATATATATATATATATATATATATATATATATATATATATATATTATATATACTTGTTTCACGACGCTTGAGAAACAAAAAAAAGTTAATTGACCGACCACAAAGGAAATTACTCAAAATTTGTCATTAATATGCGAAATAACTAGCAAATCTTTTGATAAACTTTTATCAAACTTATTGTATCTATTTTTTGGTTTAGAAACCGCAGTTTAAAGTTATTTCGGGGTTCTAAATACCATCTTCTGATATTTTGAAATTATATTTATTGATCACGATCACTAAAAAATATACTTCTATGGACTATTTCAAAGAATTTAATAACCAAGCTTAACAAAAAATTAGTAGGCTTATAGAAAAAAATAGTCATAGTATTTGTTTCATTTGTGTTCGTTTTGAATTTTAGTGTATTGTCATAACTTTCTAAAAATGTGGGTAAGTTACTGCATTTTCTTATAATCGACTATTAGTGGCTTATTAACGTAGTATTTTTCAATATAATGTTTTTGTGTTTTTGAAAAAATCCTGGGAACACGAGTTAAATTTAATGTGACAGTGACATTTCTTTTTTAATAGATTTTCAGCTAGTGCCAACTAAATAATAACCTTTTTCTTAGGGCTGTACGTCGGATACTAAAATGTCTGCAAATTCCTTAGAAAATGAGGTAAACTTTCGTGTTATTAATTATTTATTTGGTTTACATTATGTTTAATATTAAATTTTAATATTTGAGTATTCATTTGTAACTAAAATAAATTGCCATATTGTCAGGTAAACTTGATTGCTTAGTGGTTAATTATTTTATTCAGACCACTTTCGTTTTTGAATTTATTTTTCTATTTAAGAATGATAAAAACGATAAACAAGAGCCAGAAATTATCGACACAATAGATTACTCGATAAAACATCCTTTGCATAATTGTTGGACGCTTTGGTATTATGAAAATGATCGAACTAATACTTGGGAAAAAAATCAAAAAGAGATTGCTTCTTTTGATACAGTAGAAGATTTCTGGAGGTAATATCTAATGTGCTTATGAAGCTAGACTATTCTACATATGTATTTAACTTTAGTCTCTACAATCATATTAAGTTAGCAAGTGAATTACGTCAAGGTTGTGATTATTCATTGTTCAAGAAAGGCATAAGACCAATGTGGGAAGATGATGCAAATATACGTGGAGGGCGTTGGTTAATTAATTTAGAAAAAAAGCAGCGTGGAAATGATTTAGATAGATTTTGGCTAGATGTTGTAAGTAATATACTATTTTTGTTTTGTATTTAAAAATATATTTATGAGTTATTGTAGATACTTTGCTTAATTGGTGAAGCGTTTGAGAATTCAGAGGAAGTTTGTGGTGCAGTTGTGAATATCAGAGGCAAGGGAGATAAAATAGGTACTTAATGTATTGTATAATGAAAATTAATTTGGACAAGACATTATTACTACATTATTTATCAGAAGAAACTCTTTGTCTTACTTTTTATTTTGTTATGATTACATATTGATGTGTGATTAAAATGGCAATATCTGCTTTAATTCATAGAAAAAGGGATATCTTCTGAGTGTACTAAAAATTATATTGATATCTTGTATTGATTTATCATCTTATCACTTCTAGAACAGCATTTAAAATTGTCATTTATAGAAATTTTATTTTGTGTTTGTCGAATAACTACAAAATAAAATTACGTATTGCTTTAATTAAGTGTAGTTAAAGTCTGAGCAAGAGTTGGAGATATTTGAAATTGGTATTTACAAGTGGAAAAGTGTTTACAAATAGTATGAAAAGTCAGTAGAAATTGAGTTACATGTATAAAATAAAATATTTAAATATAATTAAAATATTAGAATGCTTTTAAATTAGGTTTTAGAGAAATAGAATATGTTTTTGCAGAGGAATCTAGGTTGAAAATAAATTTGAGTCTGCAAATGACAGTATATTGGACAGGGTCTCATATGAAAAGGAGATTCTGGTTTGAGTTGATTTTATTAGTAAAGTATGATAATTATGCAGAAATACAAGTTACATTTATAAAAAAATAAGTAGGTATTTATTATTTTATTTTTGGTAAATGGATTTCTGACTAATCATCTGAAGCAAAGAATGAATGAAGACCAAACTAGTTTTTTAATAAAAAATGCCAATGAAAATAGAAAAATGGACATCTAATGAGAAAATGAAATCTAACTGGCCTCAACCAAAGATCAACTTATTGTCAGCCCATGCAGAAAATGATCTGTTTGGAAATATTTGTATAAATTATGCTTAGGTGTTGGCAGATCTAATCTTAGAACTGTATGACTGCTAAATTTACCATGCGATTTTTACACTTCTCTACATACTGTTCCTTGTATGATACTTCTCCATTATTTTATTTAAATTTAAAATTTATCCTGTACACATGCACACTAAATTAAAACTTGTTGACAGTTTTGGGAATAGGCAGTAAATGCGAGCTATTGTGAGAATAAATATGTGTATGTGGCAGTGTTGCCAACCAGCGTTAACGTTACATCGGTAGATTGGCGACAAATTTCGGTAGATTGGCGACAAATTTCGGTAGATTCCGTAAAAAATCGGTAGATTTCAAATTTTTATAATTTTATTACCTATCCATGCTGCTGACTTGCCAATGATCAATATATATATATGTAGATGTATCTATGTAAGCTTTATTAAATATAAATAACTACTTACAGACCAAATAAATTTGACTACATCAATACGTTATGCACGCATTACGCATTTGTTGTAAATGAAGCATATATGCATTACACACATTTGTATCTGTTCACATGGACATACACCTCGTATTTTCCAACATTTACTTCTGCGAAAGACACATGTTTCCGTCACAACAATAGACTTCATCAGTTTGGCTAGTGTGGTAAAGTATAATGGAACGCCTCATAGGTATAGCAAATTTTGCCTTATCAGGTGGCGCCAGATAATCTGGTGATATCTGACCGAAAAAAGATTGCCGAAAATAGCGATTTTCTCTCGTCCAGCTTACACCTGTATATATATGTATATCCCTTCTGTACCGGCATAGCTGGACGAGAGAAAATCGCAATTTTCGGCATACATAGTCTATTTTATCTGTCAGATGTCACTAGATTATCTGGTGCCACCTGACGGGACCAAATTTGCTATACCTATCAGGCTTTGCATCAAACTTTACTTCAATAGCCAAACCGACGAAGTCTATTGTTGTGACAGAAACACGTGTCTTTGGCAGAAGTAAATGTTGGAAAATAGAAGGTGTATGTCCATGTGTACAGATACATATGTGTGTAATGCATATCTGTTTCATTTGTAATTACTTATAGGTTTCTACATACATAAGTATATATTTGTTAATTTTTATTATACCTTTCTATTCAACCAATCTGCGATAAAAATTTTGAATTTATTTTCTGTTTCCTTTCCTTACTTAAATACATATAAGTCTAGCAGAACTGTAGTACATACAATATTTCAGAGGTGACAAGAAAACAAAATTACAAAGGATAAAATCAAAATTAATTTTATACAAAATAAACAAATACAAATTTAAGCTATTATACTAACTAAATAGAATGTTTTCTAAAATATAAATAAACATAATTTATATCCTACTCAGTGGGATATAAAGTATATTCATTTTTAAAAGCAATTTTTTTTACAAGTGAAAAATCTTAACAACTTTTATTATCAATAAATTGCTTGGTATGCAATAAATAATCCACAGATTATTATAGTCGCTTATCTGTTCAGTTTTCATTAAGTAAATACTTGAAGAGATTGTTTTCACATTTGCGGATGAGTATGGAAGGCAAAGTAAATTTCGAACAAAATCTATTAATATACTAAACATCGCATAGCTTGTTTCCTTGATCTGTTCCGAGAATTCTCCAGTATCACTCGATTACGACTGAATAATATCAGTATTGCGCAAAAGACGCCATTCTGTATCCAAATTTTGTATATCATTACTTTATCTTTAAGTAAATTTTATAACCCTAAAGGCTAGATCAATAATGATACTTGACTATGTGTGAATCCAAAAATTTAAATTTTTGTTAAATATTGTTTTTAATTGCAGCGAGTATTGCATACTGGCAAATTTTTATTCTGATGTATGAATACACATTGTCGACTCGCAGTAAAAACAACATTTATATAATATTTTATTTAATATTTATACAAATTAGATGCATAGCTTGGTAATTCTGATTTTTTGGGTAGAATTATGTTGAAAATCGGTAGAAATCATCCGAAATCGGTAGATCTACCGAAAAATCGGTAGGGCTGGCAACACTGGTATGTGGCTGCATTATTATTTTCAACGCATCTTTTTGTTGAATCTGTTTTTGTCTTCTTTTAAATAATTTGTTCACAAACCGTGAAATTTGGATTTTACTTCTGAAGTAATACTGTTCCTAAAGCACTTTAATTGCTTCTAGAGCCTTGAAATAAACATGATTTTTTAAGTTTAATTTTTTAGTACATATAAATATACCTGCTTAATATATTCATTAATCAATAGCAACACCTAATCGTGCGACCATGACCAAGACATTTTATAAACAAAAGAGTAAATATTTTAATACAAATTAATACAATCATAACTTATTTTTCAGATTATTTTTTTTTATTTTTCTACACATGTGTATCATTAAATAGATTTAATTCTTTTACGCGCAGATTTAGCATATAATTTAGAATAAAATAAAAATAATTAGCAAATTTTACAAGGGAATTTTGTAATTCCCGCTCGCATTTCTTGTATGACGGTGCTATAATTCTAGCGTCAATTTCGCTTTTGCGACATACAGGAAAAAGAACCTCATTTGGCAAAACCAAACAATGTTGATGTGACCACATTTGGTCTAACATTTAATGATAAATTTACTATTTCTGACATGAAGAAATAAATAGAAATCAAACTTTTTAATCCTAAATCCAAACTAATGTGTGAATTTAATGAAACGTGTTTGGAATTTAGTAAAAAGAAATATTACTGTCATTTTGCTAAAAAGTTTGGATAAATTAGAATTGATATTGAATGGATACATAATTCTTTTGGTATTCAATAAAGATTATTTAGCAGTATTTCAGAAAAAGAGAAGTGTGCATGTTATTACAAATTGGTGAAAGCTTTAGAATAGCAAACATTTATATGATTAGTAATAATAATCCACTATGCAATATTCTTTATATTTGTCAGATTAATGTTTTCTTTCTGATAAAACGAATTTTTGGAAAAGCTCATTGTCTTGGTTTAAATATTATTGATTTTCTTAAGAATGGTTAAGGTGGCAGTTTTGTTTTGTAGTTAGTGGATTAAATTAACACAATTTACAATTTTTATTTTAAAAGTTACCTTATTTTATACTACCAATTATGTATACTTTTTTGCTTGTGAAAAGAAAATATAATACTATATTACTTCATTTATTCTTAACATGTTATATCACTTTGCAAATACTGTATTTATTTTTTTTTGTTTTAGGTATCTGGACTTCAGATGCTATGCATAGTGGCGCAATACTAGAAATAGGAAAGAAACTAAAAGAGAGGTTACGCATTGCTCAGAAAGTAATAATAGGATATCAAGTTCATAAAGACACCATGGATAAGGCAAGCTCAGCCACCAAAAATTCATACACCGTATAACAGTAATGTTTTTGTGAACTTTGAGCTCAACAAGAATACTGATCTGTTTGATAATGCATTATTTATTTTAGATTATCTTCTGTTTTCTGGTAAAATATGATTTTCTTTTTTATAATAATATTACTGCAACAGATTGCTATCTTGATGAGCTCTACTTGTTTACGTTTATTTTTTTTTTGATGTATTGTAATAATCTTTTGTGGTTAACGTACTGCTGTACATTTATTTAACAATTATACTTTTCTCATGTATTTATTTTTTCATTTTAGAATAATAAATATAATTACTTTTTATATCAATGTATTTACATTAATAACTACATATTATATTGCAATTATAAATATTACATATATTCTTAAATATATTGACACATTCAATAAATATTATTTGTTTTTAACTGTTTATTAATATGTAATATTAAATTTGTTTTATTTAATAAATCTGATAATAGTCTTAGTAATGGAAGTAATAATTAAAATGATTGTTATTAAATACTATAGTAAAAAAGTGAAAAGTTTTTTACTGTGGTAATTTTGTGCAAGAGGTAATTTTGACAAAAAGTGGCATAGGAACTAAGGACTCAATACATGAAAGCAGATATTAGTCCCTGGCTTATCTTAATGACAATGTACTTAAATAATGACAAAAAAGAAACAAAATACATGGTAATGGAATGAGAGATGATACATTTAGTCATAAATTGTGCAAGAATTGAAAATTGAAGCAGATTGAATGTTAAGAAGTAATGTTAACATTTAAACAGTCTTGAGAGCTAAAAAATATATCCAGACCCCCAAAAATAAAACTATCATAATTTTGAATTATGAATTACAAAAAAAAAATCGAACTTGATATATGAGTATGAAGAATATTAAATGAAGGTTTTATGAAGGAATACAAGTAAGGGGAGAGTATAGGACCAATAAGAAATTAGAGGAATTTGAAAAAAAAACTTGTATTACCTAATAAGTCAGGACGCAAAGGGCGTGATCCGCGTGATGTCTGGGACATATAAGTGAAGAAATAGATGGGCTTAAAAGTTCTATTCGGAATAGAAATAAGTAGGAAAAAAAAAGAGGCTGGAAAAACTTAAGTAACGTCTGCGAAGGTAGAAGTAATACTGGAAAAAAGAAGTTAAAAACAGAAAAAATCGTAAAACACAAAAAATTAAGAGCCATCATATTCATGGTGCTTATACACATACATGCATATCAAAATTTTTAATACATTTTTTTGTGGCATTAGTTCAGTGCTACAAAAGGCCTAATAAAATGAGTTTTTTATACTATTTTTTCTAGTTTGCATTTATTTAGTTTTGTAATTATTTAATTCGGAAATTCAGAAAGTTTAGATATACTTTTACATAAAGTATGCAGTTGGTCACATTGATACTTTACATATTAAAATTTTAATGTTATCCGCGAAATATTATTTATTTTAGTTAACATTACTTAATATTTTATTTAAAAATATAAAAATGAGTGACATAGAAACTAATATATCTTGTCAATTGTATTCAATATATATTGTTTGTGTAGCATTTCTATTTTTCATTCCGTCAAGTGTATTTATCCGTCAAGTGTATTTAAATTCTAAAAATCTAATGACTGCAATAATATTCACATCTGTATTCGAGCAACGACAACATTCAAAAATTTAAAAGAGTTTAAAAACTATTTTGGGTGTCATTATTGAGTTCATTATGAACGCAAAATAGAAGGTAATTTTTCAAACAACCTAACATATTAAAACATTAGAAAATTACTTGCTTAATAGTTGGCATGATGTGACAGAAAAAGTCACTAGATGATGCACTAGTCAATCATTTCTGTCAACTTTAGATTTTTTGGCGATCGTACTCAATAAAATCAGTTTTACTTTGTGATATGCAGTAATAATTTAGGAAAACAAATACTTTATTTGCAATACTAAAATACTTCGCGACACAATTAACATATATTACTTGTATTTAGTAAAATACCGCATAATTCGGTCAGGTTAGTGACAGTTCCAAGAAGTATTCTTATATATTTGATATAAACAACTATGCCACTGTTTGGAAAGTCACAAAAGAGCCCCGCAGACGTTGTTAGAGCATTAAAAGAGTCTGTAAATGCCTTGGAGAAGGGTGGTGAAAAAAAGGCTGAGAAAGCTCAGGAAGATGTCAGTAAAAATTTAGTACTAATAAAAAATATGTTATATGGAACATCAGATGCAGAACCACAGACTGATATCATAGTGGCACAGTTAGCGCAGGAGTTATATAATAGTAATTTGTTGTTGTTGTTAATACAGAATTTGAGTAAAATAGATTTTGAGGGTAAGAAAGATGTAGCTCAGGTGTTTAATAATATATTGCGAAGACAGATTGGTACCAGATCACCCACCGTAGAATATATATGTACAAAACCAGAAATATTATTTCAATTAATGGCTGGGTTTGTATATAACTGTTAAAATTATGCATAAGATTTATGGCTTTCTATCATTCACAGTTATGAAACACAGGAAATAGCATTGAATTGTGGAACGATGTTAAGAGAGTGTGCAAGATATGAGGCTTTAGCAAAAATAATGTTAAATTCTGACGACTTTTATAATTTTTTTACATATGTTGAAGTGTCAACATTTGATATAGCTTCCGATGCATTCTCAACATTTAAGGTTAGTATTCTTAATATATTTTACCTAAAAACACAATCTGTAAACATATTTCAGGAGTTGCTTACAAGACATAAAATCTTATGTGCCGAATTTTTAGAAACAAATTATGACAAAGTTTTCAGTCATTACCAGAGATTATTAAATTCTGAAAACTATGTTACTCGGCGACAAAGTTTAAAGTTACTTGGAGAACTTCTATTAGATAGACATAACTTTACAGTAAGTTTAAGAAATGTGTTTGAGTTTATGATTTTTTTTTATAAATTCTTGTAGGTTATGACACGATATATATCTAACCCTGACAATCTAAAACTTATGATGAATATGTTAAAAGAACGATCTAGAAATATCCAATTTGAAGCTTTTCATGTGTTTAAGGTACAAATTAATATTTAGAATAAATATTAAGTAATGAATTTTGATTATTGGTTTACTTAAGTTTAAATGTAATTTTTGTGTCCATTCAAAAGAGTAGACAATTATGTAAATTCAGAAATATGTTATTTTGACAGGTTTTTGTGGCAAATCCAAATAAACCTAAACCAATATTAGACATATTATTACGTAATCAAGAGAAATTGGTAGAATTTTTAATGAGATTTCACACAGATAGGGCAGAAGATGAACAATTTAATGATGAGAAGGCCTATTTAATACGACAGATACAGGAACTGAGACCCGTCCCAGGACATTAATAAAGTTACTATTATTATATTGTACTTTATATTATAATATAGTTTTGTATTACACTCATTGTTGATTCGTTACATTTTTTTAATTTGTATAATTTAAAATGAAGATAGATTTTGTCTGTGTTTTTATGAATGTCTTCAGATGGTTTACATTTGCAATAGTAGCGAATCAATGAGGATGGTACACAACACGATGTAGGCTAGTGCTTGCATTGGGATGGTATGCTATGCATTATGCATATGTTATATACTGGGTGTATTTAGATTTTATATTTATACAAAATAATTGTTATTTAAGTGTGTATTTTAGAGAAGGAGAGGAAAAAATATGAGGTATCATTGATACACAAATGTAATTTCAAGTTACTATTTATGCTTTTTGTAATTTTTTTGTCATATGTATACATATATAAATATATACTATATGTAAACATATAAATATATATTATATATATGTCTTTAACTTCCACCTATTTTATTATATATTTGTTTATCCATTTCTTGTTAAATACTAAATTTAATTTTTTTTATTCATAGAAATTATGCATTTGCCATCCCTTCAAAATTAGTCAAGTACATATTTGCAATGTGAATAACGCAAATTATGGATAATATATAGAGAACTGATAAGATAGGATTTTCTCTAATTAAAGGTGTAGTATTGTTTTGAAAACTGTTTTATCTCTCTATTCAAAATATAAATACCTTTTATGCAAGTTTCAAACTTTTTTTTTATAATATTTCAAATATGTACATTTTATTTTACAGTGATATAATTTGGGGTTTGGGACATAAAATTGTTTTTGTCAATATAATTTTATTAGCACCTAGCAACTTCATTTTGTTATTTAAATAATTGAGATAAACATAGTTAAAATTGTAAATGAAGTACCTACTCACTATTTTAATAATTATAAATCTTCTGTCAGAGTCTTGACTTAATTCATTGACTTTTATTATTATTGATTTAAATATAAATAATTCGATTATTCCTGTGTTATGCTATTCTAAAATTAATTTCATAATACATTATATAATTAACAAAACATAAACATTTTTACTGTTTCTATTAAGGTTTTAACATTAATTGAGGGCACTCCAAAAATCTAATTAAAATGTAATTAGTGATAATAAAGGTGGAAGAATTTTATACTTTTTTATAGATTTTGGATAAGATTTTTTCAAAGATAGTGCAGAAAATATGTTTGACGAATTTTAAATTAGTGCCTAAAGCGATAAGATAACCGGTTTTTATAGAATGCATAGAGTTTTAGTGCATTTGACAAGAGAGGGATAAATAGTCATTTTTCTCTTCATCTATTTCCTCTCATTTATTTTAGATATATAAACATATAATATTTCAGTGATATACGTGATTATGTTCGAAATAAATATGTAAGAATTCCTAGCTTTATATTATATATTTTTAATTACTGGCACAGAGTATCCCTAACGAATTATTTTGGCTGGAGTATAATGGTTGTTCTATGTAGACAATTAAAGTTGAGATTTTGAAGTCAAAATGTTTGTATGAAAAACTCCCCATATAATATGATTCGAAAGTCTAAAGTACATGCTGTTTTATTGCACACCTATAGCGTTGTAGTCTACAATTGTGTTAATTACTTTTAATTAAAAAAAGAAAAATTAGAATCAGTTTAAAACGAATTTAATAGTTTTCCTATATATTGTTGCACACTAATTTAATGAAAAGAAAGGAAGACAAAAATGTATCATTTACTCACAACTAATAATGAGCATTCAAATGAATTAAACTCTTCACGATCATGTATGTATTCTAGGATACACTAGAGATACCTAGAGGAGTACGTATAACATAATTGACACTGTATATGTAAATAGTGGTATATTTGAACATTTATTTTGATATCTAATAGTTTAAATATATCTCTATATGCAGTTTCTTATAATTTTTAGTTTGTGAAGTTATTTATACTGATTTATAATCAAGTGGATTCATTTTCATTTGTGTTAAATCCATGTGAATAAATTGAATAAATTTTCTCATAGATATTAGTTGCTTGCAAAGTACTCTGAACTATTTCGAGTTCACGAGCGCAGTTTTATTAATGTTCCATGTTACCATATCTAATATCCCCAAACCGTTCTAGAATTTTGATAGGTGCAATTTCAGCCTGTATCTAATAGTGTTACAATGAATGTGCACTACTATTCCACACCTTTCCGGTTCCCTATTATAGATTGATGTTCACATTGGTCTTCCTTACTTATTGATTTTAAAATTTTTGTTTTTACTACTTCATTTATCATTTTTTTATTATATTTGAATATTTCATTGGTTTGACTTTGGAATTTTTTTCATATTGTTTGTGTTTTTATTGTTTCATTCAAATTAATTTTTAGTTTCATTTTGAATTATATATATGGTGTTCATTTTGGTTTTATTTGCTTCTTACAAGAATCACTGTTATTATTGAAGTTGTGATCTATACATTTTCATTTCTATGAAATTTTCAACAATGCTTGTAGCGGGAAACAAGTTTTTTCATATTTAAATATTTATGTTGCCGATACAAATATTCCCAGTAATATTTTTAGATGTTGAGATATGAAAATATAGAATAATTATAACCTTTATTGTCTAACAGACTTAAAATCTAATTACAAGAGATATATAAACTAAATAAACAATAATACAGTTGTTTTCCAACACTGGTATAATAACAGATACAAATGATCAAAATTCGAGATACACAAAAGTTAAATTAATTTTGTCAAAATGAACCAGTATGAACTCTATTAGCGTCGCCATCATGTGATATAGAGGTGGTTTTTTAATGCATTTTGGCATTAAAAGAGCTGAGCCAGTGTTATAAGCAGGAGTAATTGATTTAAACTGATGCGCGGTGTGAAACCGCCCATTTGCTTATATTCCGTGTCAAAAGGAATCTGTATCATTGTTAGTTAATGATACAGATTCCTCAGAGTTCAACTCATACAACCAAGAAAGCAATGCCCTTACGAATTCAGAATTTGGATGAGAAGAACGGGCAAAGCGGACAGACTCCTCCGTCAACGTGGAGGAGTCGTTCTCGATCTCCCGAAACACTACTTCTTTTGATAGCCCAACAGTGGTACTCTCATAGATAATATCGTTGTTTGAATATATAAGTTAGTCAATCTTATGGGGAAAATAGTTACCGAAAATTGGGCTAGACTGCTAGATGGGGACTCTCTTATGAGGCCCATTTCAAATAAATTAGAAAAAACAATAGCTTATCTATTAGACTCTAGATGGATGTTGTAAGATTTGAATAAATAGGTAAGACTGGTAATTCCAATATTGCCAGATGTAAACTATTATATACGTATATCGTATATATATATATATATATATATATACATATATATATATATATATATACATATATATATATATATATATATATATATATATATACACACACCATATATATATATACCTATAATTTACATATTTGTTTTCCCTATGAAAGGACGACTGTCCTATATGTAAATAGTGGCAAGTATGAAAGTGAGACGCTTGTCAGTTATATTTTACGACAAAATTTAAATTTGGCGTCAATGTATTTCTCGTCTAAAATTAAAAAATATTTAATAAGATAATTAAATTAGAAAATGTCATTTGAAACTACCTAAATATTAATATAAATTTTATATCGGGTTAAATTTATTTTTAATAATTATTTTAACTAATGTTATAGATTTCTGCAAGCTATCAGCTCCTTTTATATTGTAAGTAATCCATTTGTCACTAGAGAGCAGCACATTATGGGGCGAAAATCGGTCAAATTTACATATCCGTAACTGTATACTTGGACAATACCTCGTATTTTCAGCATTTACTTCTGCCTAAGACATATTGCAGTGAATTGTGCTTTTAATTGCTTATTAAATTTAAATTCACACCGCAACTTATTCTGCCAGCTATCTTCAGTCGGGTCGCCTTCCTTGAGCTCTCTTCTCCAGGGATAATCCTCACGGATACGGGCAATTAATTAATGTAATGAAAACACAACACGAGAGATTTTTTTCTTCAGATAGGACTTTAAATTAAATCTATTACAAGTATGCAAGACTTGTAAAACCACGTCTAATGAATTTTAAAATACAAACGAAGCACCAAACAAACAAAACGAATTATTCAAAATATATATATTAAACAAAATTAAGTCTTGTTTAATATCCAAAATAATATGACCTATCTCAGAAAGCACTAGTGAATCTCTAAAATCTAATTCCAGGAAACGCCATCGTCCCCACCTAACATAACAAATCAAGATAGAGAAAATATAGATCTGACTTCCAGGTTGGCGCCGACTTTGAACATCAATCTAGCCCTGGATAATGTACAGTCGTGGATCAAATCAAACATTACAAAATTTATCATATACAATTTAAATTTTTATCGTTATTAGTCTGAAATAAAAATACCCATACTAAAATAAAATACATTTTTACATCAATGTTATTCCGATAATGTTCAATATGATTTTTCT
Organism: Melolontha melolontha; assembly: GCA_935421215.2. Taxonomy (NCBI): domain Eukaryota; kingdom Metazoa; phylum Arthropoda; class Insecta; order Coleoptera; family Scarabaeidae; genus Melolontha; species Melolontha melolontha. Next base: position 131,370,735 of record OW285237.1, on the reverse strand, counting down.
TCTTTTCTTCCTTCTTCTGCAGGGAAAAATCCACTGCAATATGTTTCTACCATCTATAGGCGTCGTCACTTATTAAATAAGTGCCACCTTATAGGATGAAATTTGCTTTATCTAGTAAGGGATTTCGGCTTAATGGCATATACAGATACAGACCTATTTATAAAGATTTGTATCATTTGTATACATTGCTTCACTAGCTTAACTGACGACGCCAATAGATGGCAGAAACATATGTCTTAAGCAGAAGTAAATGCTGAAAATACGAGGTATTGTCCAAGTATACAGTTACAGATATGTAAATTATTTACATGTCTGTTTCATAATGAAACAAAAGCGTTATACGTGCATATTAACGTATAGATATATTTAAAACCTCTTTTGTATATTTACCGCCATCTGGCTTATTTATGGACAACCCGTATTGTTTCGTTTTTCGTATCAGCATAGCTGGTCAAACGAAAGATCCCTTTTTTCGGCAAAGTCTCTTTCGTCCGTCAGATGTCACTTATTAAATAAGTGCCACCTTATAGGATGCAATTTGCTTTATCTAGTAAGGGATTTCGGCTTAATGGCATATACAGATACAGATCTATTTATAAAGATTTGTATCATTTGTATACATTGCTTCACTAGTTTAACTGACGACGCCTATAGATGGCAGAAACATATGTCTTAAGCAGAAGTAAATGCTGAAAATACGAGGTTATTGTCCAAGTATACAGTTACAGATATGTAAATTATTTACATGTCTGTTTCATAATGAAACAAAAGCGTTATACGTGCATATTAACGTATAGATATATTTAAAACCTTTTTTGTATATTTACCGCCATCTGGCTTATTTATGGACAACCCGTATTGTTTCGTTTTTCGTATCAGCATAGCTGGTCAAACGAAAGATCCCTTTTTTCGGAAAAGTCTCTTTCGCCCGTCGGATGTCACTTATTAAATAAGTGCCACCTTATAGGATGAAATTTGCTTGATCTAGTAAGGGATTTCGGCTTAATGGCATATACAGATACAGATCTATTTATAAAGATTTGTATCATTTGCATACATTGCTTCACTAGTTTAACTGACGACGCCTATAGATGGCAGAAACATATGTCTTAAGCAGAAGTAAATGCTGAAAATACGAGGTATTGTCCAAGTATACAGTTACAGATATGTAAATTATTTACATGTCTGCTTCATAATGAAACAAAAGCGTTATACGCGCATATTAACGTATAGATATATTTAAAACCTTTTTTTTGTATATTAGATAAAATCATATTTTACCGCAAAATTTAAATTAGTTTCGATTAGGTATTTCTTGAAAGTAACGTACGAATTGTTTCCTTAATTTTGTATGTATCATTTAATGCTCTGTTCAATTATATTTTTAATTTTGTAGATGAGAGTAAATTAAGAATTACGTTCTCTAATGATAAATTTTTTAGAAAAATCATTAGTTACGAATAAATTACAGGGGCCCAATGGAGGGGAGAATAATAAAAAAATGGGAAGAATTGACAAATTTATTATATCTTATACTAAGTTTTTAGTCAGCCGAAGAAGGTTAACAAATTCTCCATCTTCTAATGCAAATGGATCTGATTTATTCCTTCTAATTCTTCGTGCGATGTTGCGCATTATTTCTCGACGTTCAGCTTCGTCGTAAATTAACATATTGTCATGGATTTTTCGTAGCACAAGAAAGGAAAATGATTGAACGATATTAAAATTTTTATGTAGTACATTTATTAAAATTATCTATTTCAATTTTTATGTTTATTTATTTCAGACGGGGATCGTTATAAATATATTTTATTTTATAAGTGATAAATGTTATTATGTTTGAAATTTTGATCCATCCTCGTATATTTAGGTTGATCAGAGGATTGAAGTTGCCGCTTTCCCGGATATTGTATTATTATAAAAATGTGTATTGTCTGTATATATTTTTGATTTTATAGTTGGTAGGGATATCCAGGCGGATGTTAAAAATTTTATTTTTGTTAGAGATATCTTGACGTTTGAAGTGATCGGATTATTAAAGAATAAAATACTCAATTTTATTCTTTGTTTTATAAAATCGGGTTGTATTTTGTTTATGCATTTGTGTGAGGTGCATGTAAATCTTAATTCGATTTTTGCGAGAGTTTGGTGATTATAAAATGTTCTTATAAATAAGATATCTCTCACGTAGTTTTTATTAATGGTGCATAGATCTATGTAAGTTCGATAAAAATATTTTATTTATATATATTTATATTGCGATTATTATCATTATTATAATTTCATGTATTTCTTGTAATAATTTATATATTTGAAGGTAGTATATGGGTATTAGAGAAAATTGTCATGTTTTTTGTAAGGGGAGTTTTTTCTTAAAAATAATATTCTAGAACGTTTTGAATTCAAGGTTGGAGTTTTCTTTATTGTGGGTTGACCTTGTTGTGTTATTTTTGCGCACGACTAAAATTCAATTTTCGCGGGTTTTGAAAACTTGGTTGTTTTTGACATTTGATTGTAGGGGTTAAAGTAGAGGTCAAACTTGACAAATTTCACTAGTATTTATTAGTTTTAATTTTGTTCGAGTGTCACAAGGGGTTTTTCTCTGTGTGCGAGTCATTATTCACAAAGAGTGTTTCCCCATTGCTACTGTTAATGATGCTTTAGCACCCTATACACTCGGTAGAGGGATTTTTTTTATTTTTTTTTAATAAAAATTTCTAAATTAACTAATTAAGATCTTTCATTGACATTCATTGTTTTACTTTCAAATTAAAAAAACTTGGACCTATTCCGCAAGGAACGATTCATGAGATGGCAGTTCGTGGATTCTACTAGACTGAATAGCCGGCAATATAAGCAGTAGTGTGAATTAAAATTAATAAGCAATTTCAAAGCAAATTCCACTGCAATATGTACAGGCAACATCTAATATATCCGACTTTAGTAATGATAATAATTAGTGATACTAATAAAACATTCATAAGACATAAGCTTAAAAGTATGGATCTCGAAAGTGTTAAAAATAATAACGGACTTTATTAAGAACTCGGCTAATAACTAATAAATATTGTACGTTATAAAAATAGAGCTTTCAAATAAACAAAATTACAGTATTGACAAATAGAAATAATTAATAGATATGTTAGTGGAAAACAGTGTACCTAATATAACATCTAATATTCCTACTTTGGTTCTATATTTTTAGATTCTATAGTACGCAGATTGTGCCATACTCGCTTTTTCCTGAACGTTTCCGAAATGAAAGCAATTCTGTGGCAGAGTACGAAATGCGATCGTTTTTGCTTTGCCACGGAACGATGTCAAGCAATTGCATTGCAAAGTGGCAGAGTACCACTGCAGGATTGTCCACTGGCCCAGTAGGATTGATTCTACTGATATAGAGTAGACGGAGAAAGATGGATATAGAATTCTATATATCGCTTCGTTTCTATCATTTTGGTACTCCGTATCGTTTTCTACAGTAGTATTCCTTCCCCCACACACCCTCGGAACTATCCCTTCGTTTCTACACCTTAACACCATAGACAAATTCCTTAACACTTATCGCATTAGAAAGAGATAATATAGAAAATAAATATTTGTATACGTTAGATAAAGACGAAATAGAGCGGTTGACTGATACCCACTGGGTCCCGCACATGTTTTATATATTATTATAAATTTAGCGGCTTACAAGTAAGACAGTAAATAAATGCGCTTTGGAAAAGTGTTGCAGAACTATTAAATTATTTGGGATATTGAGGAAAAACGGTCAAAGAATGGAGAAAAGTGAGTAATACCACTGGATAAAATAAAATATTTGTTTTTCTTTTTTATCATTATCTATATCTTAAACTATAATGATATGATTAAATTCATTATTATTTATAGACAATTACTGACTCGAAGTCAAAAACTAAAAAATGGGCCATTTCCTTTGTCAGTCTAAACAGTTGCTTAAAATGCAACTCTGTTAAATGCATTTCTTACTAAGAAATGCTAGAAAGAGAAGCTAGAAATGATTTCTAGCTTCTCTCATAAATCGTCTTTCATTGTTGTATAGCCAGAATTCCTCTCTTCTGTCTTGTTTCTCTTCAATAACAATTGCATTGTAAATAAATCCAGGTAACATCTTCAAATAAAAACGATATATAAAATATATAAAAACGAAGATAATTGTATGTTATTGTGATATATTTTTAATTGCCTTTTCTTACTGTGATGCAAGAATATGTTTATTATTAAATCTGTACTAATAATGAATAATATAATTTGTCAGAAAAGGAAAACTAAGAAATGTAAATAGTAAACGAAGCAGACAAAATAAAGGGGATTAAGAACTTAAGGCACGATATTTACAAATATATCTTTTAAAACCTGTGAAAATAAGGGAGCCAATAAAAATTTAGTGACTTTACAAAAATAACTGCTAAGATAAACTAATATTTTTAGAATGTATATCAAAGTTACGAGTAAACCTGAAGAGAATGCGACATCAACACGGAGTACGAATTTTGGTAGGAATAGAAAGCGACAATAGAATACTACTGTAGAATTCGTTATATAGCATACTACTGTGCACGGAGTCCCAATGCAGTTCTTTCGGAGATCCGGGCAAAAGCTGATCAGTTTTAGAATGAACCTCTGGGATTTCCCAACTGACCTGGTAGTGGTGAACTGGGTAGTCGTGAGTGTCGTTCATATTACAACAGATGCCGATGTGATCATCCATTCATTCACGTTATCTGATATAAGATAGATCAAAGTCGACTTTAGAGGTGCCCATCAGCAGTTTCATGAACAGCCAGCAACAAGAGTAAAATCCACTTCTGAAAATAATGTTGCTGAATAAATGCTATTATTCAGACGGTTTATTAAGAACTTGGCACTCGCTATAACCAAGACTGAAAATGATGTTCTTGAAGAAGAGCTGCGTAATTCACATTACGTGTAATAATATTTTAAGGAACGCTTCTGCACTCACTCCAGGCTTAACTACTTAACTTGAATCTAAAAAAAAATATTGCTAGGTCATAAATACAATAGTGTAATAATAATATAGAACATGTTTTGTTTAAGAATTCTTAAATTTCTGGTATTTCTTACTAGTTTCGCTAGATTATTTATTAATAATCTTTTTGAAAATCAAAAGTGAAAAATAGTAAGTATAGTAGATAAGAGCGAATTATTATGAGGATTTTTGCAGTTATTTATAATAAATTAAACAAATTACGTCTAACTTGTTTGGTCAATTTTTCAATACCTATTTGTTTCTTTTCTTTCTTTAATTTGTAACTTGTAGTTTAGTTAGATTTAATTGCAAAAAATAATATTATCTACTTTTAATTTAGAAACATAATTACATGTTAATAGTTTATCTTCACAAATAATGCACTTAATTATAAAAAAAAACAAAACGTTAATGTAATATGTGATAACTAAGTATAAACATATTCCGTACTAAGCAAAAAAAAACTATAGGTTACAAATTAATAATAATTATAGATTGTGTTTGAAATGCATCTTGTTGGAAATAACCTAGTCTTACTTCACCATCATGTAACCCATTGATAAAGGGTTGTGATAATTCTTCTCTATAATGAGTAGCTGTTATAGTATCGTCGAAAAATATAGGTCCTATTATTCTCCTTCTGGACATAGCTATCTAAGTACATACCTACTTCAATTAGATGTAGACTTTTTTTAATATAAGAGTGGAGATCATCGTGCTTCCTGTGCGATAATTCTAAAAATATAATATAGTCAGAAAAGTGAAACCACGCTTCATTTGTAAAAAATGTGAGTACCGTCAGTATTATGCCGGTTTGGGACCGCGAAAGCTTGAACCCCATATAAGTAGCTGTATTTACAATTATAACTTATACAACAATTATAAATTATAATATTTTTGTACCATGTAATATATTGGTAGGACTAAAACAAATATGGACAAATTATAGGGTCATATGTAAAAACAAAACTTCTAATAATTTCGATAAACGATGATAAAATTAGAGAATATATATAACGACCACCAATTTGTGAATCACTAATAATATCTGTATTTACAGATTTTACTTTAGTTTTTACTAATTGTTAACACATTTTATTTCAAAAAATAATTTTTTTAATTTTTACTCGTTCATAGTTTTAATAGGTTTAATCCAGCAATTTTACTATTAATTAATTAAATTTTACTAGTTAAATAGTTAAAGCGGGAATTTGGTCAATTATTGAGGAAGCGAAAACTTCAGAACAAAGTGCAAAATGGAAAAAAAAAGAAAAAGCACAAGCTGTAATTTCGTCGAGTATTAACGACAGTCAAATAATGCACATTTGCAAGTGTAAATACCTACAAGTGCCAAACGAAGGTGGAACGAATTACAAAAGGTGAACGAGAGAAATAACTTGAGTAATAGATAAGTTATGCTTACTAAAAAAATTATACCAGTCTAAACTGAAAGAATGTCAATGCCAGAGTACATTAAAGATACATTGGAATTAGTTGAGAGGAGTAGGTGAAGTATACTCCGTTCACAGTAAGTTCCGATTTCTTAAACGTTGCTTCTCCTCCACATTACCTGACAATTACATAATAGGTTGTTGATGTAATAGGTGTCTGATGTCACTTCAGTGATATATGGGTTATGTTTTTGTATTGATCCATGTTGATCGTATAGTAATGAAGTAAAGAGCTATTAATTAAATTTAGAAGTTATTCAAGTAATTTACAACTACGTTAATAATGTATCAACTAAAAAAGAGCTAATATTGCTACCCATGTCGTTCTGCACAAGAAACAGTTAAATCAATGGCACACGAAATAAATTTAATAGGCGAAAGATCGCATTACTTTGCTTGAAAGGTTTACTGCATATAATTAAAGTGGATAAGAAACAGCACTAACATTATAGGAGTCCGCATAAATAATATATGAACATAATCCAATAAATTAAGTAAAAAAGTTTATAAAGGAACTATTTATTTGAAAATTGAAATACAGAGTATCTATAACAAGTGTTCATTTGAAAAGTCAATCTAGGTTACTTTGAAATTTTGATAGAATAAGACGCAAATATATTAATATGTGTTTGTTGTTCCGTAAACGTAAATCCAAATGACATTTGATAATGTCAATCACAAATATCAGTTAGTGCATAAAATAATCGTGTGTCGATTCTGGTTTAAATAAATTGCTTCTCAGTTTTAAAATGGCTTTCACTTTAGAACATAAAATTTTTTTAGTCCGGGCTTATTTTCGAAGTGGTAATAAAATTGATGGTTTATGGGTTTATTCAGTTCAAGATTGCATGGTAGAATTTCAAGTTGAGTTTCCACATTTTGTAATAGATTATATACAATTTAAGAATACTTTGGATAGAACTTTAAAACTTTTTTCTGAAACTGGTAGTCTCTTAAGAAAATCAGGCAGCGGAGCAGTTAAGAAACGTACACCTCAAGTTGTCAATCGTGTTGAAGAAATAATGGAAAATGAACCACAAACATCTGTTCGACATTTGGGTCAACAAATAAACCTTTCTGTTGGTACAACTCACAAGTTATTAAAAAAAGATATGCAACTTTATCCATACCGTGTCACAGCAGTACAAGAATTGTTAGAAATTGATTATCCACGTAGACTACAGTTTTGTAATTGGTTTCTAAATATGAACAATAATGGAGAACTTTCGCAAAGAGTCATCTTTACTGATGAAGCATGGTTTTATAAAACGGGATACCTAAATTCACAAAATACAAGAATTTGGAGTAGTGAAAATCCACATGTAATTAATGAGGAATCGCTACATCTAGAGAAAATTGGTGTTTGGGCAGCAATAAGCCAAAGGCGAATCATTGGACCAATATTTTTTCAGGGAACGTTAACTGCTCAAAGGTACCGTACGGAAATTTTACAACCATTTGTCAATCAGTTGCATGATGATGAACTTCAAAATGCATATTTCCAACAAGACGGAGCACCTTGTCACTGTAATGCAGAATCTTTGGATTATTTAAGAGAATTTTTTATGAGCGTATAATTAGTCGAAATACTGAAATTGCCTGGCCTGCACGTTCATGCGATTTAACACCTTGCGACTTCTTTTTGTGGCCTTATCTAAAAAATAACATATTTCGAACACCTATATTGAATTTGAATGATATGCTACAGAGAATCGAACAGAAATGCCTATTAATAACAATCCAGTAATGTTGCAGAATATCATCAGAAATTTTGAACGGAGGATTTTAAAGTGCATTGATCTTGAAGTTTTCAATAAATACCTATTATTTGTTATTTATTTGTATGTATGAAACTGTCAAAATATACGACTTCGTAGGTTAAGTAGTAAATTTTAATTTACGACATACTTCAAAATGTTCTCAGTAAATCACATGCTACTAGATTGACCTTTCAAATGAACACTTGTTATACAACAAATAGAAAATATTTTGTAATATAAATCCACTAATTCTATTGCAAACATACGAAACTCATTATATATACATATTACACAAATACAGTAATGAAACCACTTGCTTTAAGATCTTTTGATCTTATAGCAAGCAAATTACATACAGCATTATTAGAAATTGGATCGAAAAGTTATTCTTGATGTCTTAAAATTAATCGGATTCATCACTATCACATGTATCAAAATAAATAATAAATTCTGCCATTTCATTTTTATCGTTCACAACCTCCCTTTTCCGCCAGTCTTCTATTGTGTTTTCAGCATGATTGATACAATTTTTCCACGTTTCTGGAGTTATATGTTCCAGTGCATCTTGCCATATTGTCAAAACATTATCTGCCACTCCCCCATATATCCCTATATTATCGTAATATTTTTACGCAATTCCCCATACATTTTCAATTGCATTGAATGTACAATGATATGGGGGTAATCTAAGTACGTTGTGTCCATTGTTTTCAGTCAACTTATCTGCCACACACTTTTCTTGGTCTATGCCTTAAATTAAATAATTAAGTAGCGCTAATTGTAGAAGTAAAAAAAAACTAACTGCCCATAAAGTTGCAGGAGTTGTGGTTTCAAAGAGTTGTCATCATATTGTATTTTATTCTCATTTAACCAACCCTGAATGATATCAATCTTTTTCCGCATAGAAGTTGGGATGCTTTTTTCAGTAACACCATGGTAAGACATATTGTCCATGGTGATTAGAGATGGCTGCTCTAGATTTTTAAGTAGCTGTTCTTCAAACCATAACAGAAAGTTACTTGAGTTCATCTCTCCATGATAGTCTAGATCATTTCCTTTTGATGGAAGTGTAAGCGATACTCCAAGTATAAATCCTTTTCGATTACCAGCATCAACAATAATATATCTAGAAAGCATAATATATTAACTGCTATACATTTGTAATTCTAATCGCTCACTAACCTTCGCCCATCAATTTTAGTCTTTTGATACTTTGAACATTCTGATTTTGCCATGGTGCCATTTTGGAAAATTCATGTTTCATCTACAAAAAAAAAAAAACGCTCCCACAAATAATTAACATTTTTATTTCTAATGTAACCCACCAAAGAATCTACTCGATCAAGAATCATATGAGATTGTTCCATTAGTGCTCTGCTTGGGTTATCTTTTTCCAACGGAAACCAGTGTTATGTAAAATTATTGATAAGGATGTTCTACCACAATTATATATGCTTCTCTTTTGTAGGGTGTTAAATGTAACACGTTGTTTTGAAGAATATACATGTGGTGATTATGATATAATGTGATACAGAAGAAGGGAACTTACTATTTCAATACATATCATATATTGTATTTCGAATAGCCATTTGATCAAAGTCATCAGTATTAGTGACGGTTTTATTACGATCCTGTTTTTTTTTTGGGACTGCTCAAGGGTTTACTTTCCTTGATATCTTTTATATAGCCGAAACACTATTATGTAGCATTCCAAATAAGAATCAACCGTTGGGAAAGATAGGGTTTAAAATAAGAGCCTGGGATTGGCTAAACTAGAGGCCACTTTTATGCAGGAAAAATTAAATTTATTTTGTTCTGTCAAATTATCATTTTGCTGTCAGTACTGATCAGTATTTCTGCCAGTGATAGTTAATTGCATGTTTTACTAGTTGTTTATTGTGCTATTTATTATTAATATTCATTAAAATAGTTCTTTATAGAGATTATAAAGTGAAAAATTCTTTAATTTATTTAATCGCAACCGTGTTACAGCATGGATAACGCAGCTTTACCAGGTCCATCAAAAAATCGTGATGGAAAATATGTAAAAAGTGAACAGAGGCAGATGGCTTATAATGTGTATTTTAAGAACAAAGCTAATATATCCAAAACAGCTGCTGTTCCTCAAACTTCAAGGGAAGTAGGGATTAGTAGGAATACTATGTTTTGCATTATTAAGGAAATTGATGTATCTGGAGCTGCACATTCTCCTTTATGAAAACGAAGTCGCCGAGATGCTTACAATAAATTGGATGAAGTATTAAAAAGTATGATTAGAAGGCACATGCATTTATTTTTCTTTAAAAATGAGTTACTGACTTGCACAAAAATATGAAGCTATTAAAGGGGATGATAGTTTACATCGTTTAAAACGAACATCACTTTGGAGAATCCGGCCCTCCGCGAATCCTAAAGAAACTAGGACTCAAGTGGGAAAAACGAAAATGAAACAACATATTAATTGAAGGAAATTATATTATCTTATGGAGACATCGTTATTTGACAAGTATAAGAAAGTTTAGTATAGAAGGGAGAAAAATCTATTATTTAGATGAAACATGGGTGAATGCAGGTTATACAAAAGCAAAAATGTGGAAAGATACAACGGTACTTAATCCAAGACAAGCATTTGTTGAAAGTCTTTCAATTGGTTCAAAAAATCGATCTAGCAAAGGAACTACTTGTGCTTCACATTGGCAGCGTAATTGGTTTTATGAATAGGGGTTTGTTATTATTTGAATCCAAGAAAACTGGAGATTACCATGAAGATATGAATAGTGAGGTGTTCATAACATTAATGCAAAATATATTACCTTCTCTTGAGCCTAATTGTGTTATAGTAATGGATAATGCGCCCTATCATTCTACTAAAACAGAAAATTAACCTACTCCATCATGGAAAAAAGAGGCACTTATTGAATGGCTTTTAACAAAAGTAATTTTAGCTGATAATTCTATGCTAAAGGTTGAATTGTTCGAGTTTGTAAAAAATTACACGCCCTGTCATCCAGTTTCAAACATGGCCAATGAAATAGCTAGAGAAAGTTGTCGTACAGTTTTACATTTACCTACACATCACTGTAATCTGAACCCCATTGAACTTGGGCTCAAGTTAAGCATTATGTTGCGGGTAATAATACGACATTTAAATAGGACGAAGTAAGGAATTTATTATTAGAAGGATTAGACATGGTTGATACTGACGCATGGAAAACTAGCATTCATCACGTTATAACATAAGAAAACAAAATGTATAATTTAGATAATATTGTTGAAAATGTGTTGAAAATTTTACTTTTACTGTAAATACTGGGGCATCCTCAGAATTTTTATTAGATTCAGGTTCTTATCTTGAAGATGGGTAGTTTTCAATATATATATATTCGTGAACAATATGCATTATAATGAACTGTGGTGTGTTAAGTTTAGTTTTGTGTGTGTGATGTGTTAGATATAATTATACTTATGAATTGTATAGTTTAGTAAATATAGTGAATACTGAGAATAAAGTGAAAATAAAATATAATTATATAATAATGTTTACCATATATAAATTCATGAGATTATAAGTTGTTTCAGGTCCTCAGAAATTGTTTGACAACCTAGGTGTCAAGTAACTACCAGATACTGTGATACTCGCAGAATATTTATGTAATTTCTAAGTAGGAAATGGCTATATAATTTCTTCAATGTAAATATGTAAGTGTAGGTAAAATATCTAATGTACATTATGCTAACAAAAGAGAGTTTTACACTCATTGTGTTCAGACATTTACGAAAAAAAATGTTTTTTACTGAACCCATCAAAACAATTTATCTTTTTATTTATTCTTATTTATTTTTTCTCAATTACATTGAGACAAATCTAAATCTGAAACCTTAATCAAACCATATTTCTGCTAAAAGCAAAAAAATTAATTGTACGATAGCAGCAATTTATCCCATATATAAGCAAAAAAGTAAGTATTAATTAGCCATAACTTGAAATAAAGGAACGAACACAATACTGGAACTGGAAAAATGCTTACGTTTTACCTATCTTTGGACGCTAAACTGCTGTTTAACGCTTTTTAATATGTACTAATTTTTGTAAAATGAAAATATTTTCAAATAAAGGCCTTTTTTAGATGTATAAAAATTTTTATCCAAATTATGTGAAATAATGTGTAGTTAAATGATTTTCCTTATTGCTCTCTCATTATAGATACTATTAAAACAACTATTTTGTAAAATGCTATATATTTATTAAGCAAGCACTAATGTTAAACGATACACAAATATTATGATAATTATAATACACTGTCATCAATCCTTTAAATTTATTAGGTTTACATATACACAATAGTTTTGTTCTCTAGTAAAATCAAAGTAAGATGTAAATATTTCTCCTGTGGTAAATTTAAGATATTTTCGTTGTATTTACGCACAAATTTATTGTAGATGCAACACTTTCAAACAATAACAGATTATAAGATATTAATTGAAAAAGTTTATATAAGTCTAATACCTTGCATTGGTATATATTTGCTGCTTCTTGCTTGAATAAATTAAGCATTAAAATATGACTGTACCACTTTTTTTTCTAATTCGATAGGACCTTTGAGAACTAAGAATCAATTCACAGTTAAATTAGTAATGAAATAAGTTTTAAAATAAAGGAAATTAATAACACACAAAATGATTAAATTGATTATATGGTAAAGGTACTATCGTGAGCAAAAAAAAAGTGGTACAGTCATATTTTAATCGGATTAAATTAGGCTGCGTGAATGTAGATATATATTAGATGTAGGCGTCAAATTTAAATATTCAAATAACCTATAAGTACCAAATAACATATACGTTGATATACAGATAGGTGTAAGTGTCAAAAATGACTTTTGCAAGTTACTACGATTTTAAGTACTTTAGCAACGTCACAATACTAAAATGTTTAAAAATTGACTACATATAACTTGACTACTGTACCACTTCTTTTTTGCTCACGATAGTAAATGAACAAAAACACTAAATGTGGTTAAAATAGCGCGTACCAATTCACGCATGCTCACGACTGCCGAGAACTGTTCGGAGCGGTTCTAGAATTTTAAATCCTTGGAGGTTCGAACAGAATACTAATAGTTTGCGAAATTTGTAATTCCAGAACTACCTGGTTCGAACGCTTAAAAGTGCAGTTGCCATGCGCATTGGTTCTAGAACTACTAGAACTGCAGGTTCGAACAAACCTAAAGGCAGGTTTAGAAAGCACAAATTTTGTTTCGTTTGCTTAGTAGGTTTAGTTCAGCAATTGGTTCCTTTTGTTTTCTAGAGTTAGTAGTCAGCATTAAGACAAGTATAGCAAACGCCAATTAAGTTGGCGCGAAGAGGGGTAAGTTCGCGCAGGCTTAAAAGTAGCGGGGAGATTTGTATTTGGTTTTACATCAAATGTCAGATAATTCTAACCTCTGAGCGTGTATCACTTTATGATTCCCTACCAAGGACATTATATTCCGTCAAACGTCAATGACAAATGTATTCTGACAATTACTTGGTAGTGGGGGTAGACGTTTTTAAAAACGGCTTCTGCGCACCCCCTCCTCGCGCCAACTTAGTTGGCGCTTGCTATATGTAACGTGTAAGATGTATTTCAAGAAACAAAAGTGTAATGGTTAATTAATAAACTGATTTCAGTTTTTAATAATTTTGCAGATTTTAGTTTAGATGTTAATGTTAGAGAATTTATTCCATATTAATAAATAATGTTTTGTCATCTAGTTTCAGGGAGTCCTACTATAGGGCCGCCCTAAATTATTATTAACTTTTAACATCATCTTTACCTGGGGTTTATGGTAGATACCCCTATAAAAATATATAATCAAACTATATTTGTCCCAAACTATTGTTGAATTATGATAATTCCTGTAATTTTGTTAGTAAAGCCAATAATTATTATTTTTATCATATACGTACTGTATTTACTATAAAGCAACCCAAAAGTGAACGTAAACATGAATATAAACCGTAATGTAAACATTGAACGTAACGTAAACATAAAACGTGATAATTTAAAAAATATAATTTTTTTTTGATAAAAAAATATTTAACAATAGAAAATAAATTAATTACATAATTATTTTAAATATAAATAAATTGAAATGGATTCTGACAAAAGATATTTGAAGGAAATTAAATCAGTTAATAATGATCCAATAAAGTATATACATACATTCATATAGCTTATTAACATTACCTAAGCTACCAATACATAAAATTCTTTTCGTTAGAAACCTATTAAAGTATGAAAACATTTTAACAAATTCATTTGAGTATATAGTATTCGCAACAAATAAAAAATATAAAATAAATAGAAACTATACAGATAAAATGAATATTTTGTTTAATTATATAATTAGATATCACATAATAAAAAAGAGAAATTCTTTCCAATAAAAGTCATTGTTGATAAACATTATAGTTTTATTCAATGCAAACACATATAATAAATATATCTATATTTTATTTTATTTCATTAGTACCACAGATATAACTACATTAGTTTACAACATCGATCTCTTTCTACGCAGCCTTAGGCAGTTCTTTAAATATGGACTCCATTAATGTTAACATTTCCTTGATCTACAAATTAAACAAAATAAATACAAAGGATAATCTCTAACTAACTAATAACTAGAGCTGAGGATGTTTGCGGTATAACCATGGTTATATCATGTAACCATAGTAAATTACTATGGTTACATGATATAACCATGGTTATACCGCAAACATCCTCAGCTCTACTAATAACACATACTCTCTCCCGATTCACAGCAACTAGATTTTCTACTAGATTCGTTGATGTCGAATTAATACTTCTTTTTTTTTATTTTCCAGTTTTTCTTCCATTTCTATTACTTCTTCCCTCATTTTTTCCAATTCACGTTTATTCTCTTCTAATTCTTTATCAACTTTTGCTATTTCAAATCTATCAGCTTCAGTTTTTGCCCGAATTTCATTTGCATGATTTTCATAATGCTTAACAATTTGTTTTATTGCTATATTTGTTTTGCAATGAACACATGCAATTACTATACGGCTATACGGTGAAGATGTCGATGCTGTAATAAAAAATATGCTATATATTAGAAATAATGAATGTATTACCCTCCATACTCCAAAAACAATGCAAACGACGAAACGACAGTATAACAGTAACAACCAGGGGGGTTTATCTATAATAGACGGTCGTTAGATAAAACTTTAGTTCTCTCACATATCACAGATGTCGCATCTAGAAGTTTACACTAAGAAGAAAGATAGTTTTTTAATCAACTAATCCAATATACGAATCGTTTCGTGATCGTTTGTTAATATCGCCATTGTGACAGTAATGGCAAAGTTTGGTGAATGTGAAGTGTGCAAACAAAATTCTGTATCCGATCCATCTTCAGTAGCAGAACATTCCCTTGCGGCACTTAGAGCATATAGAACTGGAAGTTTAATATATTGAAGTATTGAAGTAAAAACTTTTTTTAAAGCTTGATGTGGATATACAATATAGTCAATAAACTATTATAAAAATTGTGCTATGAAAACAAAGTAGAAGAAACAACTGTTCATATTGTGTCAAACAAAGTAAAATTATTAGTCGACAATTTTTTTAAATTATGAATGAAGATACTGTATCATTATTATGAAGGATGCATTCATAAGAAAAATTGTTCTTATGAATGCAGCCTTCATAATAATGATACAGTATCTTCATTCTTAATTTAAACAAATTGTCGACTAATAATTTATAATTATTTAAAAAATTTAATATAAATATAATAAATATATATTAAATGGTAAAGACCCTCGCAGTGTTATATGTGATGAAATTGTTCAATCTTGCCATGAAAAATTTTTGAAAAAGAAAATATAATTGTGGAATATTCTTTTTTTTTTGTAATTATATAGTATGTTTAAGTTTTATCAAAATTTAGTGTCCTAGAGTTATTTTCGTTATAAAAAACCCATTATCTCTTTTAAAACATGTTCTTGGATCAGTTTATGGAAATTATTTTTTTCAGATTTAGTACCCAGTATATTATTAAATTAATTAGAGAATATCTTTAAGATTTAATGTAATATCTATATTTCATCGAAAGTTTTATTTAACTTGTTTTTATGTTTATAACACAAATACATAACTATAGCTGAATTACTTCCTTTAGAGATGAGGATAAGGTTTGTCAATAATGTAATTTTTTGATGGTATTGTATTTGTAAGTAATAGACTATATTCTGTGTGCCCAAAAGTTATTGGTATAATAGTTCTATTATTAATTTGAGAATATCTTCTAGAAGTGTTGACAATTTACATCTCAAATGCTTTTGTATCTAAAAACATAAATAGAAAACCATTTTTTGAGGAATACAACTTTTACTTTAGCATTGTCTTATTAAGGTATAGACACGTATATTCTGATTGTGTTTTGTAAATACAAACGATAGTTCATACAAGATGTTATGTTCATTATTGCATTACTTTAATAAATTATTACGAAAATCTACGTTTTTCCCTAATTTCTATTGCTACTATATATGTAATAATTAAGAGATTTTTTAATGTAAAGGTTTTTGCATATTTAATGTATATAATTGTAAATATCACACAAAACTTGTTCTAAAAATCATCAACAATTTTAGATTAAGCTTTGATTAAAATATCTACGATTATATATATTAAATACATAAAAAATAGTTTTAAAAATATTAAATTTTAAATACCTACAAAGGTTTTCACCTAAAATAGTTCCCTCACATATTGTAGGTGTCGCAAAACTCAGTTTTCTTTTGGTATTAAAAGTTGCCTATCTCCTTAGTATATTATCTCTGGTAACAACCGATAAATGCAGGCAAATGGAGGACAAATTGATTGACTCAAGGAAGTATAGCTTGAATTATTTTGTATATTGATTGTATTGACTAATAATACCAACTTATCAGAGTTACCAACAAGTTGAAACAAAATAACGATTTCACTCATCTATTAAATGTTAGATGGCGCAATTCACATTTACGAACTGTGTTTATGAAGACAAGATCATTTTATATACATTGTATGAAAGTTAAATTCAATGATATTGTAAAGTTTGTCTTTTCGGGTTCTTAAATAAAACTAACAATAACTTTAGACACACACTATATTAATATTAAAACGTATAACAATATAAAACTAACTATTAACAATAAGCACATTTATGTATTTATATTTATGTATCTATATTTATGTGTACTGCGCGAGCTCTAGGATTGAATGTCCCATCCCTTCTTCCACGCGGCTTCTATATCGTGGTGAATACTGTTCTAGAGCGTTCCCGTAGCTCTCGAGAAAACACCAGAGGAATGACGCGTGACGCGTTATTGGATGAGTCATCACATTGCCCCTTCTTAAAAATGAAGTTTCGTCCCGAAACATGTCATACTTTGGTTCCCTCAAACGATGACGAAATCGACAGGTAGGGCCTTTGTTACATTGTGACGTCATATCGAAATAACAGTCCACCGTCTTATCTTGCCTGGATGTACAGGAATATTCAAGCCGGTAACTGCATATCAGAATTTCCATACCAGTATGTTGGAATATTACTTCTAACATGCTCCTTACAATTCTTCAGTCCAGGCGGTCTAATCCACAACCCAATTTTAGAACTCCTAATTTCAAAATTTCTTGTTGTAACATCTGTTCTCGTAAGTGGACCAGGGCCTCCCATAAGGCACGATAGGTTGGCTTCAGGTTTGACAGTTCTTTTGTGACCAAATAAAATATGGGCTGTTCTTCA
Source organism: Melolontha melolontha (assembly GCA_935421215.2). Lineage (NCBI taxonomy): Eukaryota > Metazoa > Arthropoda > Insecta > Coleoptera > Scarabaeidae > Melolontha > Melolontha melolontha. The sequence continues at coordinate 131,352,710 of OW285237.1, read as the reverse complement.
TTTAGTATTTGGAGACTCTTCCCAATTGCTGGTCCCTGCTGCCTTAATTTTTCGATTCTGCCAAATCTCTCTTTAATTTCCCTGGCAATTCCTTTGGCCATTCGCAGATCTCGGGCTACGCAATGAGCAAGCGCGTAGTCTGGCGGCACCGTAAACAAATCTTGCTGTTTCTCGAAAAGTCCACACATCTTTTCGAATAGATTGGACTCAAAATTTCGCCCTTAATCGGAATGAAGTTCCAAGGGTACACCAAAACGGCTAACGAACTCCTTCACAATTACGTCTGCTACAGTTCCAGCTTCTTGATTTGGTAGAGCATATGCTTCAACCCATTTGGTAAAGTAATCCATGACCACTATTATGTATTTATTTCCTTTGTCGGTTTCTGGAAAAGGCCCGGCGGCATCTATGGCGATCCTTTCAAATGGGCTTCCTACATTGTATTGGCGCATGGGTGCACGTCGACGCCTCTGGGGACTATTGCTTACGGTATGACTTCAATTCTCGTGAATGGGGAGCAATTTCTTGCCAGGTCGGTCTTTGCCCATTGCTCTTCCAAGCCATGAGGACTGCAAGATTCGGATCAGCTTCCTGATCTGCGCGCAAATTGTCAGGTTGCCATTGGTCATCAACCACGGTGGTTCGAAGAGCGTTGGCCGATTTGTCTTCGATTCGGTTGCAATATCGACAGTCTTCTGGACAGGGCCTTCTGTGAAGGGCATCTGCATTTTGATGTTTGAGGCCTGCTCTGTGTTCAATGACAAAGTCATACTCCTGTAGCTTCTCAATCCATCCAGCTACTCAGGAACTTCTGCCCATACAGGTACTTGTAAAAGTGCTCAATGGTCTTAACTACTGCCAATAGTTCTCTCCTGGTTACGCAGTAGTTCCTCTCCGGTTTGGACAGGGTCTTGCTGAAGTATCCAATGACCTTTTCTTGTCCATCTTGGATTTGAGAGAGCACGCCACCAATCCCGACGGTACTGGCATCCGTATCCAGAACAAATCTCCCAGATGGCATTGGATAGTTTAAAACAGGTACACTGATCAACGTACCTTTTAACAACTCAAAGGCCGCTTGGCATTCGTTGTTCCAAATGAATGCTCGTGGTTTTGCAATGTTGGAGAATCCAGGAACGTAGCTTCGATAATATGTGCATAATCCCAAAAAGCTTGTTAGCTGATGTTTGTCTTTGGGTACCGGCCATTTTTCCACAGCTTTTACTTTTTCTGGATCCACAGCAATTCATTTTCCGGAAACCACATGTCCAAGGTAATTTACCTCCTTGCGGAAAAGGTGACACTTCTTTGGACTTAATCTCAGGTTGGCATCTCGCAACCTCTGGAATACTACTTTCAAATTTTTCATGTGATCTTCAAAGGTCTTCCCTATCACAATCACATCATCGAGATATACCAGGCAGGTATTCCAAGACAGTCCCCTCAGTACAGTGTCCATGAGTCGCTCAAAAGTAGCTGGGGCGTTACACAGTCCAAATGGCATGACTGTAAACTGCCAGAGTCCTGTACCTAAACTGAAGGCAGTCTTCTCTTTGTCATTGGGATCCATTCCCACTTGCCAATAACCGCTCTTTAAGTCGAGAGTGGAGAACCATTTTGCTCCTGCCAAGGTGTCTAGCGTATCGTCTATTCTTGGGAGAGGATAGCTGTCCTTTTTAGTCACACTATTCAAACGACGATAGTCCACACAGAATCTGGTAGATCCATCCTTCTTCCTGACAAGGACCACTGGTGAAGCCCATGGACTATTCGATGGTTCAATTACTCCCTGGCCTTCCATATCTTGTATAATATGCTCGGCTTCCTCACGTTTTGCCAGTGGTAACCTTCTTCGTCCTTGTCGAATTGGACTTGCATCGCCGGTATTTACTTTGTGTATTACAATATTGGTTTTACCTATCGTACCAGTCTCAGTTTCAAAGACGTCTTCATAATGTTTGATTAGGTCCTTGACTTAACTTTGTTCCTTCTTGCTCAATCCTTGACAGGCGGTGTCGATTATCTTGGACAATTTCTCAGGAACCTGCACGAATCCATTCTTCTTCGCCTCTATGCGATGAACGACGGCCGACACTGGCGAATACCACCCCAGAATAGTACCCTTCTTTAATGAAACAGGGTATTCATTACCCTTATCGGTACAGTCTTCTGGGTCTTAAGCAGCATTTTGGCAACTACTATTCCTCGGCCCACCTCGTCATACAATGTTGGAACCAAAGGCTGATGGCCTTTGGTTCCAACATTGTAACATTTCCGTCCAAATAATCACCTTCCATACACGCCGTCAAAAGTGTCTCACTTCTTGCATCCAGAACAACATTCTCTGCTGTAATTATTTGTACACTCCCACAATTTTTCCCGTGAACAAACAATTCCTCATTATTGATTTTTAAAGTGCCTTCTTTCATGTTTAACTGGAAGCCGTAGGTGTTCATGATGTCTAATCCCAAGATTATCTGTTCTTCTATGTCGGCTACGAGAACACGATGTCGGATTGATGTTGGTCCTATGACAAAATTGACATCTACTTCACCTTCCACAGAAGCTGCTTCTCCAGTAGCTGTACTTAGTCTTCATTTGCTAGAAAGTAATTCTTTATTCCTGGATATTAAATCGGGTCGTACAATGGTTTTCGTCGATCCAGTATCTAGCAAGCAAGCATAGGTCCTTCTTTCCATAATAGCATCCACATACAGGCCATTGGTTTGATGTTGCAAGGATGCGATTTGGGCAGTCCTTGGGACTTTCGGATTCTCAGCGGATTCTTTCTCGGTCCTTTTACCACCTTTATTCTGAATGTGACCGTTTCTTCTACAATTCCCGCATGGCCGCGCACTTTTATTTGATTTGATCGGATTTAGGACTTGACTAACCACCTGCTCCATGAACTCCTCATTTTCCTGTTCGTCGACAGAACAGCCACGAGCATGGTTCTGAGAGGCTTGTTTTGCAGTCTCAAACTCAAGTACGTACGCCAAAGCATCGCTCGAGGTTTTCGGTCGTGCCAATCTCAATGCTTGCTGCGTATCAATATCCCGTAGACTATCAATGAACGTTTGGACCGCTAGGTGTTCCATGAAATTATCTGGCGCCATCGGATATGCAAGTCGAACTAGACGAGCACTATCTGCCTCAAATTCCTGAAGATTCTCGCCTTTCTTCTGTAATCGATTCTTCAGTTGGGTATGGTATACTTGCTCCAAATGCGCATGGCCATATCTCATCTCCAAGCGTTTAATGAGTTGAGAATAATCTTTGCGTTCCTCAGGAGGCAATGTCTGCAAAATATCACTAGCATCACCCCTCAATGCTATGACTAGAGCAGTCGCCTTCTCGGCAGAAGACCATGCGTTTGCTTCTGCGGCCGCTTCAAATTGCGTCAGGTAAGTTGCCCATGACGTCTTTCCATCAAAGATTGGTGACTTGATTCTGATCTTTGAAATAGCCACAAGTTCTTCTTTTATTTCGATGGGCCGCGGTATGACTTCTTCGTTGACCTGCTTGGGATCAGAATGACCCGTGGTAGCGGGTAATTTCATCTCAATCATTATTGCCTCTAAAAGTCTAGAATGTTCTCCAATTTTCTCTTCTACAGCTATGAAAACCTCTTCTTTTAACGCTTCTGATTTTTCCGCTAATCGCTGTTCTAGAACTTTCTCCACTTGTTCCAGACTTCTTCGAAGTTTCTAGAATTTTCTAGTAATTTCTTTTCCAGATTTTTCTCGAGGATTCTAGCGGTTTCTAGGTTTCTTTGTTCCATTTGTATTTGTGAATCTATTAGACGCTGTTCCATATCTTTCGCACTATCCAGATTCGTCTGTTCCATTTGTTCTAGAGTTTTTGCTAAATTTCCAGAAGTTTCCAGGTTCTTCTGCTCCATTTGTTGCATTTGAGTTTGTGAATCTATTAGACGCTGTTCCATATTTTTCGCACAATCCAGATTCTTCTGTTCCATTTGTTCTAGAGTTTTTGCTAAATTTCCAGAAGTTTCCAGGCTTTTCTGCTCCATTTTAGTTTGTGAATCTATTATTCGTTGTTCCATTTTCATCAATAGCGAATTCAGGTCAGCATCTCCGCCTGGAATTTGAAAGACATAATTCTCTGGATCTTCGCCTTCTTGGATCAACCCATTGCGAAGCCGTTGCTGGAGGATCGACTTTTTGCCAGTTGTATCCTCATCCCTCTCTTCTAATTCTCGTTTTAACTCGGACACTTTTAATTCCGTCAGTTTTATTCTGTTGGCCATCACGATATTTAAAATAACGTCTTTCCGCACTGTATATTTATTTAATCGAATACTTAATTATCACTTAATTGTCTACTTAGTTTATTATTTATTAATTAGTCCACACCTGAATACCACTGTAAAGTTTGTCTTTTCGGGTTCTTAAATAAAACTAACAATAACTTTAGACACACACTATATTAATATTAAAACGTATAACAATATAAAACTAACCATTAACAATAAAAAAACGCAAAAGAATACAAAGAGATCAAAAATGATCAAAGTACTATAGATGATCAAGATAATTGTAATAAGCCTGTAAAATCCTTATCTAGTAAATAATGTCACTCATTGATATAACAGATAAAACTCAATTAAAAACTATACAAAATAAAAATAAAGCTGATTGTATTGATTTTAATAAATTATCCGTTGGTTCAAAATCAAAAGCATCAGATCAGTTATATACTAAAAACATAATTTTTGAAGTATTAGGAATTGCAGCAGTTGATACAATTGAGAAAATGGAAGAAGAAATTGAATATAAAGACAATAAAATTAATGTGTTAGAGAAAGAATCATTATAATGAAGATAAAATCAATAATTTATTAAATAAACAGCCAATCATTAGATATGTTGAGCAGTTGATACAACTGAGAAAATGGAAGAAGAAATTGAATATAAAGACAATAAAATTAATGTGTTAGAGAAAGAATCATTATAATGAAGATAAAATCAATAATTTATTAAATAAACAGCCAATCATTAGATATGTTGACAGAGAAAGAGCAAAAAGACGTTTGTTTACTCTTTCAATCGCTAATAAATGATGACAAATGAATTATTGGATGATGCAGATTTAAAAATTAATTAATTGTATATGGAAAAATTTAACGGTTATTTATAAAACAGGCCTACTAATTTTTATAATCTTAGAAATATCGGATATCATTATTGATTATTTGATTTTTAATATTTTTAACATCTTTTATTTTACTTTTAATATATTACTTGTTAATGTAGTTACTCAATCTCATTCTGTAATACTCTAGTTTTTCTCTAATCTCTTGTTTCTTTTCTAATTTTGTTATTGATAATTTAATATTTGCTTTATAATAATTTTCTCCAGACATTTCAATTCCCTTAATAATGTCAAACATAGTATTGCTACTAAATTCCTTGAAGTTTTACGAACGGCAGCTGTTTTGGGCTATTACTGTAGAGAACGGATGCAATTTCCATAAAACGCAATCGGCAATTGGAATTGTGTATAACGTCGCTCAGTACATCCCGGCGTAATTCAATGAAGTATTTGTTTGACTTACTCGGCCACCTGGTCTCAAGCGATAACAATGGACAACTGAGCTATTGTATTTGGAGAATATAGTGTTTTTAAAGTGTTTTCATGAGCGTAGATAGAAGCGGGGTTTTCATAATGTATTTTATTTATTAGTTTATATTTCGTAAGATAAATAATGTGCTGTGAGTAAGTTTCTTGTTTTCATAGTTTTAACTGTTAATTACATCGTAATTTTTGTGATAGATCCTGTTTAATACCGTTTGATTGAATCTATTTCTACCAATTATTTCGACGTAAGTGTGCATCGAATTTCGTTCAGTTTCAATAACTTACGCACACATTTTTAGTTTTCATTTATTTAGATCTAGAGCATTGTTTAAGTTACTTTTTCAGACATGATATGGAAGAATGTCGAGAACGGCATTGTAAAACAATGGCGAGTTGGATTGACGGTCATACTGATTGTATGTCCACAGGCTTTTCTGCTCCATTTTAGTTTGTGAATCTATTATTCGTTGTTCCATTTTCATCAATAGCGAATTCACGTCAGCATCTCCGCCTGGAATTTGAAAGACATAATTCTCTGGATCTTCGCCTTCTTGGATCAACCCATTGCGAAGCCGTTGCTGGAGGATCGACTTTTTGCCAGTTGTATCCTCATCCCTCTCTTCTAATTCTCGTTTTAACTCGGACACTTTTAATTCCGTCAGTTTTATTCTGTTGGCCATCACGATATTTAAAATAACGTCTTTCCGCACTGTATATTTATTTAATCGAATACTTAATTATCACTTAATTGTCTACTTAGTTTATTATTTATTAATTAGTCCACACCTGAATACCACTGTAAAGTTTGTCTTTTCGGGTTCTTAAATAAAACTAACAATAACTTTAGACACACACTATATTAATATTAAAACGTATAACAATATAAAACTAACCATTAACAATAACCACATTTATGTATTTATATTTATGTATCTATATTTATGTGTACTGCGCGAGCTCTAGGATTGAATGTCCCATCCCTTCTTCGACGAGGCTATTATATCGTGGTGAATACTTTTCTAGAGCGTTCCCGTAGGCCTCGAGAAAACACCAGAGGAATGACGCGTGACGCGTTATTGGATGAGTCATCACAATATATTAATTTGTTTTAGTCTTTGAATAATGTCTATCATTTTATTTATATAAATAACTATTACAATTAAAAAAGGCTCGTCAATACTTTTAACAGACAAGTCTAAAATTGTTGATGGTGGTGAAATACATTGTTTTATAATTTTTTTAATTCCTCTACTAACTGCAGCAGCTGGACCAGTATTAGAAAATATTTTAAACAAAGTTGTTGATGTCTTATATATGATAAAATAAAGGACAAGATATTAACAATAGAAATTCCTGGTCAACCTCCAATTCGTTTAAAAAAAACATTGTCTCAAAAAGATAAAGACGATAGAAAAAAAAATTAGACCTCTTACAAATACAAATAACAAAGAAGATTCAGATCGATAAAACTAAACAAGTTGTAAATATTAATCCAACAGAAGAAATTATTAAATATACAAGATCCTCGATTATTTGAAGCAAGATCATAGATTTTTTGCCTCTGACGTTAAATAACATACGTATAAAAACAATAGACACCATCACCCACAGTTTACATCATTAGAATTTTGAAATTTATAATTATGATGAGTTACTATATAACTTTTTGGAAATATAAATTTTCCTGGTAATTGAATTACCAAATGAATCAAAGAAATTCACTAATTTATTAATATTATCTACGTATAGCAAACGCCAATTAAGTTGGCGCGGGGAGGGGTAACTTCGCGCAGGATTAAAAGTAGTGGGGAGATTTGTATTTGGTTTAGATCAAATGTCAGATAATTCTAACCTCTGAGCGTGTATCACTTTATGATCCCCTAGTAAAGACATTATGTTCCGTCAAACTTCAATGACAAATGTATTCTGTCAATTACTTGAGTAGTGGGGGTGGACGTTTTTAAAAACGACTTCTGCGCACCCCCTTTTCGCGCCAACTTAATTGGCGATTGCTATACATAGCAACACAATGTGTTTCAGTATTCCGATCCAAATTAAAAATATTATATTTATTTAAATTATCTACTCCATATGTAATTATTTATTAGAACTGAATGATTATTTCTCCATTTTTAGTTAATTTAAAAATATTTTCCAAATTAATATTTGATAATTGATCACTATCATCACTCTTACATTTGTCAACAAAGTAACTTAAGATAATATATTCACATTATGAATGATCTGTTAATCTCGCAGACTTATAGTTTGATTGATCTTTGATTTCTTAGCGAAATGATGAATGTTAGCATGACTTACTAATGCTTTAAATAGTGATGAATATAATTATTATTATCATTTATATATGTTTTCTTAGCATCATCTGCCCCAGCATTTTTATATGCTTTATAAATAACATTTGTATTTCTGATATTATTTTTATATTCCTCTTCAGTATTTCTACCTACAGCTTTCAATCTATTTTTATATTCTCTGAATGTTTTGCTGCACATAATTTTGTTGAAAAACAACTACCATTTTTATTAATCGTTAGAATCTAGTTTTACTATAATTATTTAAACATTCATTAATTATTTTATCATTAATATTAATATATACAAAAAAGGGATATTTATCAATACGTTGCACGTATTACGCAGTTGTTATATAATGAAACAGATATGCAAAATACATATCCGTAACTGTAAACATGGACAAACACCTCGTATTTTTAGGATTTACTTCTGTTCAATACATATGTTTCAGCCATCTAGGCCTCATCGGTTGAACTAGTGAAGCAATGTATATACAAATTAATACAGATCTGTTAAACAACGGATCTGTATCTGTATCTACATTTACGCTAAAATCGTCTCCAAGCCATAACCAGTTTCGTTCTATCAGGCTACACCAATTTAATCAGTGACATCTGACGGAAGAAAGCGACTAGGCCAGAAAAGGCGACCTTCCGCTCGAATAGCAAGGCTATTACGAAAAAGCGGAAAAATACGTATATTGGTGCTCTCCATTAACACGCGCCAGATGTCGGTAAATATACAAAAAAGGGATATTTATCAATACGTTGCACGTATTACGCAGTTGTTATATAATGAAACAGATATGCAAAATACATATCCGTAACTGTAAACATGGACAAACACCTCGTATTTTTAGGATTTACTTCTGTTCAATACATATGTTTCAGCCATCTAGGCCTCATCGGTTGAACTAGTGAAGCAATGTATATACAAATTAATACAGATCTGTTAAACAACGGATCTGTATCTGTATCTACATTTACGCTAAAATCTAGGCCAGAAAAGGCGACCTTCCGCTCGAATAGCAAGGCTATTACGAAAAAGCGGAAAAATACGTATATTGGTGCTGTCCATTAACACGCGCCAGATGGCGGTAAATATACAAAAAAGGGATATTTATCAATACGTTGCACGTATTACGCAGTTGTTATATAATGAAACAGATATGCAAAATACATATTCGTAACTGTAAACATGGACAAACACCTCGTATTTTTAGGATTTACTTCTGTTCAATACATATGTTTCAGCCATCTAGGCCTCATCGGTTGAACTAGTGAAGCAATGTATATACAAATTAATACAGATCTGTTAAACAACGGATCTGTATCTGTATCTACATTTACCCTAAAATCGTCTCCAAGCCATAACCAGTTTCGTTCTATCAGGCTACACCAATTTAATCAGTGACATCTGACGGAAGAAAGCGACTAGGCCAGAACGGTTACGGATATGTATTTTGCATATCTGTTTCATTATATAACAACTGCGTAATACGTGCAACGTATTGATAAATATCCCTTTTTTGTATATTTACCGCCATCTGGCGCGTGTTAATGGACAGCACCAATATACGTATTTTTCCGCTTTTTCGTAATAGCCTTGCTATTCGAGCGGAAGGTCGCCTTTTCTGGCCTAGTCGCTTTCTTCCGTCAGATGTCACTGATTAAATTGGTGTCGCCTGATAGAACGAAACTGGTTATGGCTTGGAGACGATTTTAGCGTAAATGTAGATACAGATACAGATCCGTTGTTTAACAGATCTGTATTAATTTGTATATACATTGCTTCACTAGTTCAACCGATGAGGGCTAGATGGCTGAAACATATGTATTGAACAGAAGTAAATCCTAAAAATACGAGGTGTTTGTCCATGTTTACAGTTACGGATATGTATTTTGCATATCTGTTTCATTATATAAATATTAATATAATTTTCCAAATCATTTATTATGCTTTTATGAATAATTATTTCACTATAACTTTGATTTCATTCCAGATGGTATAAATGTACTAGTTTGGTGAATATATATTGCGTTTTGTTGTCTTCTTTCTGTAAATATTTTTTCTGCTAAATCTGTTATACCAGTTTTCTTATGTGCATCATATATATTAATACTGCATGTTTTCAATTCATTTGGAATACTATCTTTTTCGTATCTATATTTATTAAAATAAATAAAAACTTCTTTCCATAATTCTTTAATTACTTGAATATATTTTTCTAATTCATTTCCATTATGTAAAAAATAATTTATTTCTGTAATTGATTTTCTGTCCATACCAAATATTATTTCTTGAGCAATTGTTGATTTACCAGATCCAGATGGTCCTACATTTATTATTCTCTTAGTTTGTGATAATAATTCACCACCCATTTTCCTTTCAATCAATGATCTCAATACAAAATTTATTTTATCATTATTAAATAATTTTTTCTTTGGTAGACCACTATTAGTCATAATTAGCATTTATTAATAATTAAATAAATATATAAAAATATATTTATAGCAAATATGAGTAATGTGAGTGTTAAGTACATTTACATTTAAGTCGAGTAATTCGAATAAATAAATCAATAGCAAAACCATTAAAAAATATAATAAATACAAAAACCAATGGCCTGCGATAAATGATGGCAAAAATTATTATAAAATTAATTTAGCAGCTGAATACTTAAATAGATTGTCTAAAGAAAATATTTCAAAATGAAAATTTGTAAAAGAGAAAAAAACAAAAACTCGGCACTAATATTAATTAAACAAGATCCAAAAATAAAATCATCACGACAAATTGATTAAAATTCTACATACAAGTATTCCTTCTAATATAAAAAAAAGTACTCATTCCAATATAAATTGAAATACAGTTGGGTCGCATTCGTCCGCATTTGTCCGTAAAAAAACGCAAAAGAATACAAAGAGATCAAAAATGATCAAAGTACTATAGATGATCAAGATAATTGTAATAAGCCTGTAAAATCCTTATCTAGTAAATAATGTCACTCATTGATATAACAGATAAAACTCAATTAAAAACTATACAAAATAAAAAGCTGATTGTATTGATTTTAATAAATTATCCGTTGGTTCAAAATCAAAAGCATCAGATCAGTTATATACTAAAAACAGAATTTTTGAAGTATTAGGAATTGCAGCAGTTGATACAATTGAGAAAATGGAAGAAGAAATTGAATATAAAGACAATAAAATTAATGTGTTAGAGAAAGAATCATTATAATGAAGATAAAATCAATAATTTAATAAATAAACAGCCAATCATTAGATATGTTGAGCAGTTGATACAACTGAGAAAATGGAAGAAGAAATTGAATATAAAGACAATAAAATTAATGTGTTAGAGAAGGAATCATTATAATGAAGATAAAATCAATAATTTATTAAATAAACAGCCAATCATTAGATATGTTGACAGAAAAAGAGGAAAAAGACGTTTGTTTACTCTTTCAATCGCTAATAAATGATGACAAATGAATTATTGGATGATGCAGATTTAAAAATTAATTAATTGTATATGGAAAAATTTAACGGTTATTTATAAAACAGGCCTACTCATTTTTATAATCTTAGATATATCGGATATCATTATTGATTATTTGATTTTTAATATTTTTAACATCTTTTATTTTACTTTTAATATATTACTTGTTAATGTAGTTACTCAATCTCATTCTGTAATACTCTAGTTTTTCTCTAATCTCTTGTTTCTTTTCTAATTTTGTTATTGATAATTTAATATTTGCTTTATAATAATTTTCTCTAGACATTTCAATTCCCTTAATAATGTCAAACATAGTATTGCTACTAAATTCCTTGAAGTTTTACGAACGGCAGCTGTTTTGGGCTATTACTGTAGAGAACGGATGCAATTTCCATAAAACGCAATCGGCAATTGGAATTGTGTATAACGTCGCTCAGTACATCCCGGCGTAATTCAATGAAGTATTTGTTTGACTTACTCGGCCACCTGGTCTCAAGCGATAACAATGGACAACTGAGCTATTGTATTTGGAGAATATAGTGTTTTTAAAGTGTTTTCATGAGCGTAGATAGAAGCGGGGTTTTTATAATGTATTTTATTTATTAGTTTATATTTCGTAAGATAAATAATGTGCTGTGAGTAAGTTTCTTGTTTTCATAGTTTTAACTGTTAATTACATCGTAATTTTTGTGATAGATCCTGTTTAATATCGTTTGATTGAATCTATTTCTACCAATTATTTCGACGTAAGTGTGCATCGAATTTCGTTCAGTTTCAATAACTTACGCACACATTTTTAGTTTTCATTTATTTAGATCTAGAGCATTGTTTAAGTTACTTTTTCAGACATGATATGGAAGAATGTCGAGAACGGCATTGTAAAACAATGGCGAGTTGGATTGACGGTCATACTGATTGTATGTCCATTGTCAGTGATTCCGAAATTTATTACAAAATCCGTAAAATATCGTCAAAAATTCGTGACTTAGGATCGCAAACACATCTGAACTCTGTAAAACTTTTATGGCGGCTAATATTCCATTAAATAAACTTAGCAATCCCACTTTAAAAATATTTCTTCAAAAATATACTGGTCGAAATGTTCCTGATGAATCTACTTTACGCAAATATTATGTTTCTAGGTGCTATACGAGAACAGTAGAACGCATTAGAAGCCATCTTTTAAATCAATACATATGGATAAGCGCCGACGAAAGGGTGGATATGTTAGGACGCTGTGTGGTAAATGTTGTAGCTGGTGTACTACATCCAACTATTCCCTATAACTCATATGTAATAGCAACAAGTGTTATAAATAGAGTTGATGCGGAAACAGTCGCTGAAACCATTAAGGAGAATATGCAAAAAATGCTTCATTCGGACGCCACGTACAAAGAAAAAATACTTTTATTTGTCAGTGATAGTGCTGCGTATATGTTAAAGACAGGCAGACTATTGAAGAAAACATATCCTAATATGCTGCATATTACTTGTGTAGCACATGCTCTCCACAGAATCTGTGAATATATCAGAGACACTTTTCCGGAAGTTGATAGACTTGTATCAGCTTTTAAAAAAGTTTTCAGAAAAGCATCATTGAGAGTAGCTCTTTTCAGGGAAAAATTTCCATCTCTGTCACTGCCTTCCACTCCAGTAATAACTAGATGGGGAACATTGCTGGAAGCTACTAGTTATTATGCTGAGAATTTCGATAGTCTAAAACATTTCGTAACACTGCTAAAGGAGGATGCTAGAAGTATTGGTGAGTGCAAGGAGCTCACACAAATCCCAAATTTAAAAAATCAATTGTACTTTCTTCACGAACACTTTGGAAAATTGCCAAAACTAATCACTTATTTTGAAAATCGAAATCTCAAATTAAATGACGGATTAACCACATTAGATGTGGCTGTTAATAATTTGAAAAGTATTCCAAGTGACTTCGGATGTGGCCTTCGGCAAAAGTTTGAAGCAATTCTTAATAGAAATCCAGATTTAATTACATTGCAGCAATTATGTATGGAGACAATTCCACAAAATCTAACAGCTAAATATGAAGAAATAAAAGAATATTTCCAGTATGCACCTATAACCAGTTGCGATGTAGAAAGGACGTTTTCTATTTATAAGGATGTACTTAATTCAAAGAGAACAAAATTGACAGAAGAAAACCTTGAGAAATTATTGCTAGTCAATATTAATACTCCTTTACTCAACTTGAACGACAAAATTAACAAATAAAAATGTTCCAATTATAGAAATAAAATTAAAAACTTAAAAAATACAACTTTTCAACAAATACATATGTATTTCGTAATTTTATAGATCACCACCCGTTTGTTTTCCAATTATATAAATAAAATTAATTAATAAATATGTATTTCGTAATTTTAGATAGATAGATCACCACCCGTATGTTTTCCAATTATATAAATAAAATTAAAAACTTTATAAATACAACTTTTCAACAAATAAATATGTATTTCGTAATTTTATAGATCACCACCCGTTCGTTTTCCAATTATATAAATAAAATTAAATATTTTAGAAATACAGCCTTTCGCCTGTACTGCACTGGGCTTTGCGTCATGTGGTAAGCGTGTCCATTCTCTAGCTATTAGCTTTGTTCTTAAAATACACATTATAAGCAATCTGCCTCTGTCCACTTTTTACATATTTTTCTCTACGATTGTTTTATGGACCTGGTAAAGCTGCGTCATTCATGCTCTAAAACGTTTGCGATTATGCAAATTAAAGAAATTCATAAAAGTCATAAAATATCTCTGGAAAATTAGTTTTTCACTTTATAATCTCTATAAAGAACTATTTTTAACGAATATTAATAATAAATAGCACAATCAACACTATTGAAACACGCAATTGACTAGCACTGACAGAAATACTGATAGTGATCAGTATTGGCAGCAAAAAGAAAATTTGACAGAACAAAATAAATTTGATTGTGCCTGCATAAAAGCGGCCACTATTTTAGCCAATCACAAGCTTTTATTTTAAGCCCTATCTTTCTCAACGGGTTATTCTTATTTGGAATGGCACATAGGACATGCTGCCGAAAATTTAGTACACTTCATGCATAGATTTGAGCAGGTCGACTTAACACGTGACGCTTGAGTTTTTCCGCGGGCTTTCGTATTTCGTCGATAAGGTACGTAATTTTATTTTAAAGTAAGTTTAAATCGTGAATATTTATAGCCGTTTTGTTTTAATTCAGTTTAGAGTTTGATACGTCAGGTATGTACAAAATGACATATACCAACAAATTACAAAATGCCATAATATGTCATTTTACCCATACGTATTTTGTTGCATATTGAAAATAATGCCGCGCAATTATAAGAGATCTTCTGAACGCCAAAGCTGGAGTGAATTATCGATGACAAAGGCAATTGAAGCTGTGAAGACAAAGGAAATGGGATGGATGAGGACAGCTAAAACGTTTAGACTTCCTCAATCAACTTCAAGAAGACACACGCTTAATAAAAACAAAATCCTAAAACCTAAAAATATAAGGATTAAGATATCAAACTACTTTCCCGTTAAACATGGAGAACAGCTTGCAGATAATTTCAAATGGAAACGAGAAATTTTTGGTTTTACCTGCAAGGAACTACAAGTACTAGCACACGAACTAGCAGAAAAGAATGGTTTTAAGAATCGCTTTAATAAGGAGAGAAAAAGAGCAGGTCAGGAGTGGTTGCCTGGATTTCGACGAAGAAATAAAGACATCGGTTTAAGGAAGCTAGAGCCTACGTCTGCAGCTAGGGCCATGTAGAAAAGTTTTTAAAGCATCGCAAGACGTTTTAGAAAAGTATAAGATTTCTCTGTTTCACATGTACAACATATATGAATCGGTTACAATTGAAACAGACATGTAATATACATATCTGTAACTGTACACATGGACAATACACCTCGTATTTTCAGCATTTACTTCTGCTTAAGACACGTGTTTCTGCCATTACTATTAGGCGTCATCAGTTAAGCTAGTGAAGCAATGTAATACAAATGATACAAATCTTTATGAATAGATTTGTATCTGTATATAACATTAAGCCGAAATCGCCTACAAGATAAAGCAAATTTCATCCTGTACGGTGGCACTTATTTAATAAGTGACATCTGACGGACGAAAGAGACTTTGCCGAAAAAGGCGACCTTTTCGTTCGACCAGCTATGCTGGTTCGAAGAACGAAAAAAATACGGGTAGTCCATTAACAACGAGCCAGATGGCAGTAAATATACAAAAAGGTTTTAAGTATATCTATACGTTTATGTACGTATAACGTTTTGTTACAATTGAAACAGACATGTAATATACATCTCTGTAACTGTACACATGCACAAGACACCTCGTATTTTCAGCATTTACTTCTGCTTAAGACACGTGTTTCTGCCATTACTATTAGGCGTCATCAGTTAAGCTAGTGAAGCAATGTAATACAAATGATACAAATTTCATTCTGTAAGGTGGCACTTATTTAATAAGTGACATCTGACGGACGAAAGAGACTTTGCCGAAAAAGGCGACATCTGTCAGATGTCACTTATTAAATAAGTGCCACCTTACAGGATGAAATTTGCTTTATCTTGTAGGCGATTTCGGCTTAATGTTATATACAGATACAAATCTATTCATAAAGATATGTATCATTTATATTACATTGCTTCACTAGCTTAACTGATGACGCCTAATAGTAATGGCAGAAACACGTGTCTTAAGCAGAAGTAAATGCTGAAAATACGAGGTGTATTGTCCATGTGTACAGTTACAGATATGTATATTATATGTCTGTTTCAATTGTAACAAAAGCGTTATACGTGCATAAACGTATAGATATACTTAAAACCTTTTTGTATACATATTTACTGCCATCTGGCTCGTTGTTAATGGGCTACCCGTATTTTTTTCGTTCTTCGAACCAGCATAGCTGGTCGAACGAAAAGGTCGCCTTTTTCGGCAAAGTCTCTTTCGTCCGTCAGATGTCACTTATTAAATAAGTGCCACTTTACAGAATGAAATTTGCTTTATCTTGTAGGCGATTTTGGCTTAATGTTATATACAGATACAAATCTATTCATAAAGATTTGTATCATTTGTATTACATTGCTTCACTAGCTTAACTGATGACGCCTAATAGTAATGGCAGAAACACGTGTCTTAAGCAGAAGTAAATGCTGAAAATACGAGGTGTATTGTCCATCTGTACAGTTACAGATATGTATATTATATGTCTGTTTCAATTGTAACAAAAGCGTTATACGTGCGTAAACGTATAGATATACTTAAAACCTTTTTGTATATATGAATCGGGTTTATCTACAGTTCAGAGGCTTCAAAAGGTATTTGCAATAGCTGGGCGCAAGCAAGTTGGAATAATCACAAGTGTAGAAAAAGGATCCAACGTAACTTCTATTTGTTGCATGAGCGGAACAAATAATTTTATACCTCCTTTTCTTATATTTCCCCGGAAGAACATGAATAATGAGTTTACTGATGGGGCACTAATTGGCACCGTAAGTGTAGCATAAGAGTCAGGCTGGATGACTCCTATCCTGTTTTATAAATGACTTGTCCATTTTCGGTTATACGTAAAGGCGACTCCGGAAGATAACGTTCTGCTTATTTTAGATGGACATATCAGTCACAAGGGAATTGACACTTTGAATTTGGCCAAAGAAAACGGAATTATTCTCTTCTGTCTACCAGCCCACTACACCCACAGAATTCAACCTGGGTGTGCCCTTTTTCGGACCACTAAAGACTTATTTCAATCAAGTAATTACGTTGTGGTTAAAAGAACATCCTGACAGAGTGGTAGCGTACTTGAAGATTGGTCATCTTTTTGACAAGGCATATGAGAAAGCAGCAACTCTACCAAATGCCCGTAGTGTTTTAAGAAAACTGGTATATGGCCTCTAAATCCTCATATTTTTGGTGACTATGTATTCGAATCATCGGACACAACTAATATTCCTCAAGAATGCCTTAATAACACTAGACTTAGAGATATCAGACAAACAGCTGCAACACGTGAACCGGAGCCTGAATCTATTGCATCTGTTTCTCAAACAGAGATCGTAAGCACTTCGCCCAAAAACGTTTTACAGTTTCCTATTGACGTAATATCTCCCGTCCCACATGGATCATATATAACTGGACGAGGCAAAAGGAAACCCTGTACGAGACAGATCATTCATGAATTGACATCCATTCCATATATGGAAGAAGTTAAAGCTAAGATATCCTCTAAATCTGTAGAGCCCACACTCGCAGGAAAGAAAAAAAATACTAACATTGTAAATTTTTATATTGATGGTCCTTACCAACCAGCAACATCTACATGCAGAGAAAAAATACAAATGAGGCCTAGGTCCAAGCGCAAATTATCTAAACTTTTAGATCTGAGGAGCAACCATTTGACGATATGAATGTTGAAGACTGTTCATGGATTTATTGCAATGATTTCTTTTTGCATTCAAAACCAAATGAAATATGGCTCCAGTTCATGAATTGCAAAAAATGGGTATATTCCTTATGCACCGATGTCTCAATATCTACAAAATATTTTATTTGTGAACTGTGTTCCTAATTACTACTGCTCTCCTACTTTTTTCGCCCTATCTCATTTTGTACATATTGTATGGGTAAAATGGTTTTGGACTTACCCTTTAAGAAAGTTTGGAAACTCCTTTCTTTTGTGAACTCCTACTATTTAATTTTCTGTTTTTTAACCGTCAATATATCAATGGTTGTTTAGCTTATATGATTCTTTTTATATTCTGACAAATAAATTTTTGAAAAATTAAACTGAAAGCACTATGTCATTTTGTACATATTTCCCCTAGTTCCTATGGCTCCCATGGAACTTCCATTTTTGTAGCAGACGGTAGTGTAGAAAGATTATATCGCTTTGTAATTGCGAACTGTCTCTAGAGAAACTTAATGTAAAGTTAATTTGTGCATGCATAATAAGATCTTAATTGACTAAAGTGAATTACATTCATGTGTATGATACATGTTACTAAATAAAAATAAATTGCCCTTATTTCGTGTTAATATAAATCATGATTAGAAACAAGCGAAACTTTTCGTCAACATACGTGAATTATCCATTTTATTTTTTACCGGTACGCTTAGGATAGAAAAAAAGTTGTCGGTTTTTGGAATAGCGATACAACAAGCGTTTAAATCTTTGAGATACTCCCTGAGGGACATTTGCTACGACCCTCTTATGACCGAAAGTGGAAGTTAAAAGTTGAGGTAAGTACCGTACTCGTAAGTTACTCGCTCTGAAAAGTAAAAGTACTTGGGTATATCACAATTTCTGAGAGTTTCTCTAGTAGCTTATATTGCTGTAATACGTTTACAAAAGAAAATAAATGAAGGCTTTTAGACAAATTAGCTTGTACCTACGTGTCTAAAATTTATTGCATACAAGTTTAAATGAAGCTTAGGTAATTAATTACATGATGTTCAATTAATTATTATCGTTTGGAGTAATTAATTGCTTGATCTTTTATAATTAACTAAACGGCAATTTTACTAGATAACAAAAATCAGTTAGATAGCAAAAAAACTTTTTAATTATAGAAAATTTGTTAAGAACACCATATTCAATTTCTTATATTAATATATGCATTTGTGGGTTCACGTAATAAATTTTTATTACATTCGGAATAAAATCTTATTACATTCGGAATAAAATGTTCTTTTTACACGTGCAAATTTTCCGAATCCTGTCATGCCAGAGAAGTTAGAAAACTAAATATTCAGATTCACGAGAATAAGAACCAGTTGCAGCCGTTAACTTTCAGAAAATCCTGTCCTCCACTCCTAGATACTTCCAGAAAATAAAGAATCTATCCGGAGCAGCCAATTTTTAGAACCAATACACATTTTTATCTGAATAACAAGTTCAAGGTATTTAATTTTAAGGTTAAATCCTTCATATCATAATAAATTTTTATATTCACCAAAAATCTCAAGACCTTGTATAAAATATAAATAAATAGTAAATCAAATAAGATAAACTAGATTTCCTACAGCTAATACCTGCATAAAACACATTGCTGCATTTTTTATTTAATAAAACGCTTGTAAACGATAGCATAATAATCTTGTCTTTATATTTGCTTTAAAATATATCATCGTAAAGTTTAGAGGCCAAGTTTAGATATAGGCTCATATTTCATAATGTGTACAAACCCAATTTGTTATTATATCGATTTTACTAGACAATAAAATAACTTCTATTATTGAAACACCACTACATTGTTTCATTTGTAATATTATTTTTTTCAGTTTCACTTTAATAGAGAGAAAAGCACAAGTTAGTTTGAATTCAATACTTTTTTCGATAAAAGGAGAATTACGTGTGTTTTTTCACTGAATCGGCGACTAGCATCACTATATCAATTTCGTATGTGAATATTAAATTTTAAGAAACTAGAGGAACCTGACGAAAAAGATCTCATGATTGTGTAAGTATAAGTATTACCAATTATAATTTCTATTGTATTTATTCTCTTTAATTAAGCATGCATTTAAAGATTCTATAATTCACATTCTCAAAGTATACGTATATTTTTAAATGCACCTCTAACAATTACATTAATAAATTAATTATTTATTGAATGTTATTAATTTAAATATGCATAAACGTTAACATTTATTGACTAACCAACGTGGGGCGTTGTTATTAGTTTCCCGTTATAACAATATATATATATATATATATATATATATATATATATATATATATATATAGAGTCAGCCACAAAAAAGTTTTCAGAGTATGCCATGGATTAAATCAGTTATGTCTTAGATTGATTAAGTGATCAAACCTATATGTCGTACTATTAGTAATAGGTTAAATCGTAACTTGTCAATTTGACTATAATTATTTACAAATGACACTTCGTCAATTCTCTCAGCTCAGACGTGACTTATATGTCTATTTCAGTCGTTCATGGCCTTCCTAGGATACAAATTTTGTGCCACAAAATTATATATATATATATATATATATATATATATATATAGTAGATTTAATTAGTTGGCGATTTAAGGTCTGATTTGCTCAAAGAATTTAAAATATAAATTTTAAATTCTTTGAGAAAGGCACATTTGCCGAAACATGTAAGATTCTTTTAAATATATTCATTTTTAAGTAAAACCGGACCTTAAATCGCCAACTAATTAAATCTGCCATTACATACAAAGGTCACGAAATAATTATCTTTATATATATATATACATATATATATATATATATATATATATATATATATATATATATATATATATAATATTATATATATATATATATTATATATATATATATATATAATATTTTCGTGACCTTTGTATGATATGGTAAACTCAATCAGTCGGCGATTAAAGGTCTGGTTTATTACTTCAAAGTATATATATATATTTACTATATATATATATATATATATATATATATATATATATATAGGTCAAAATAAATTAAAAACGGGCAAGCAGTCTGTCAATTAAAACTTTATTAATTATCTCTATATTTCACAACGAGTTTGTTGCTTTTCGGGAGATAAAAATATAGAGTTCAAAACATCAAAGTGATTTAATCAATTTTGTCAAATTTGTTGTTAATCAATGTCTGTCTACGTCAGATATTTTTGTTAAAGTTAAGACACCGACTCTAGTCTAATTTAATGCCATACATACTAAATGCTCAAGTCTCATTTAAAAAATTAACCAGAAAAGTATACCTATGGACATTATTTAGGTGGTGATATATTTTTTTAAATATTTTTATTTTATTTGTAATATGACAATGTAAAATTTCTAGGATCATTATTGGTGATTCTATAAATTGTACGCTATTCATATTTCAAGTTGCTAATTTTCAAATAAAAAATGTGCAAAGTAAGTTTATGAAGCAAAACAGGTTATTTCATATATTTTTTATATCTACAAGTATTATAACTATCAAGTCAGTGCGCAACACAATTTATACAAATATTGTTTTGTTTTAAATATTCTTTGCATAGATTGTGGAGATATAAATCTCACATACATATTTCACATTTTTTAAACCATGTTTTTATGAAATATCCTACAACTAAACATTTTTAAACATGTGAAATTGTGTAAAAATTATATCTTTAAATTTACATTATAACTAAACATACAGTGCTTCTCAAAAGTCCTCTCCCCCCCTCTTATCTTTGGAACCATTATACATACACAAGTGAAATTTGGAAACTGTATATTATAGGTTGTAAACTTCCCTACTAGTGATGATAGATGACGAAATCGTCATAGATGACGTCACAAGGCCATTGTGACCAATAATTTTAAATGGAACGCTACGGCAAGCGACACCTCCTTTAAAAGGTATCGAAAAAACCTATTCAATGATACTAATTTTGTTTGTGTTTGAGGCAGTTTTAATGGCTCATTAGTAAACATGAAAATTTAAATTCCATTCAGTATGATATTAAATACAGATTTAAGAAACAGTATGTACTTATAGAAATTGCTCGAAGTGACCTCCATTTACTTCCTGACAGTAAAATATTCTATTTTTAAACTCTTCTCGTACTTATTCAAATGTGTCTACGGAAACAGCCTCACATTCTGCAACAATACGTTGTGTTGTTTTAAAACGTCAATATTGTCAAGTTCAGTGGCGTAAACCTTCGATTTAAGGTACCCCCACAGAAAAAAATCCAAAGGTGTGAGGTCCGGTGATCGAGGTGGCCATTCCGTTGAAACTCGTCGTCCAATCCATCTACAAGGATACTCCTCATGCAAATACCGTCTTACTGCACCGTAATAGTGTGGAGGAGCACCATCCTGTTGTTATTTCCAAATTGCCGAATTCATCTGGATTATCTTCCAAAATTTCAAGGATTAACGGTTCTATTGAGTTTTGAAACATCTCCAGATAAACCTCACCAGTTAAATTAGTATTTAAAAAAAGAGGCCCAACGATGTGGTTTCCCAGGATACCTGCCCAAATATTCACCTTCTGGGGAAATTGGGTGTGTGTTTCACGAAACAGGTGAGGATTTGCGTCACTCCAATACCTCACATTCTGTGTATTTACATTTCCGTTTAGATAGAAAGTACTTTCGTCACTAAAACAAATTGTTTTGACGTAGTCTGGCTGTTGGTTAATTTTAGTTTCCATATTTTCACAAAATTCTAGTCTTCGGTCTGGGTCGTCGTCTGAGAGTTAATGAACAATTTTTAATTTGTATGGGTGAAATTTGTATTTTTTCAACACCCTGTGTACTGTACTTCGAGTAACTTCACAGGTAGATGCAACTTGAGTTGTTGAAGAAGTAGGATTAACTCTTACTTCTGCCAGTATATCAATTTTTTTCTCATCAGAAATTTGTGGTCTGCCAGATCGTTTCGCATCATTAATACTACCCGTTGTTTCAAACTTACGAAGAAGCTCCCTTAAATAAGTCCTCGAAATGGGGCGATCGGGAAACCTCTCATTAAAAATGCGTTCTGCTGCATGAATATTTTGTCTAGTTTCACCAAGAATTAGGACCGCTGCTACTTTATCACCTAAAGCACGTACCATTTCGCTTCTTGAAGCACTTAAACTTTCGACTCACAACAGTTTAACAAATTATTAAAATGTCCAAAAATATTAAAAGTACCATAAGCTGTAAAAACAGTGAGACGTTCGATCAACAATACACAAATTATTAAATGTTCAAAAACTTGGACAATTACAAAAACGTCGAATATTGGAGACTAACAAAAACGTCAGATTATTTGACAACTAACCATAGGCGGAGCTTGAATTTGGAATTTTAGTATTAACTTGACAATTTGACGTTTTAAAACAACGTATTGTTGCAGAATGTGAGGCTGTTTTCGCAGACACATTTGAATAAGTACGAGAAGAGTTTAAAAATAGGATATTTTACTGTCAGGAAGTAAATGAAGGTCACTTCGAGCAATTTCTTTAAGTACATACTGTTTCTTAAATTTGTAGATAATATCATACTGAATGGAATTTAAATTTTCATGTTTACTAATGGGCCATTAAAACTGCCTCAAACACAAACAAAATTAGTATCATTGAATCGGTTTTTTCGATACCTTTTAAAAGAGGTGTCGCTTGCCGTAGCGTTCAATTTAAAATTATTGGTCACAATGGCCTTGTGACGTCATCTATGACGATTTCGTCATCTATCATCATTAGTAGGGAAGTTTATAACCTATAATATTCAGTTTCCAAATTTCACTTCTGTATGTATAATCGTTCCAAATATAAGAGGGGGGAGGGGACTTTTGAGAAGCACTGTATAATTTTCATAGATTGATTTTTATCTAGTTATTTAACAAAAACATTCTACTTATATTTCTTCTAGTTTAGTGTTTTAATTTTCTTTCTTTTAAAGTATAGTGATTTTATCCGATAAGTAAATATAAACAATAAATATTACTATTATTTTTTTTTTGCCTAGTGTAATGAATTATTATTTCGCCATCAAATGATTTACAATATGCATTTGATCCTTGTTAAAATAATTTAAAGATTACTATAAGACAATGGAAAACAACAAGTAAACTTTTATATTTTGTTAATTTATAATTTTCATGTTCAGTTTAATGTTCATATAATTATTTTTTTTTAAATTTATCTGTGATTATAGAAGTAATAGATGTACTTTTAATTAAAGTAAAGCATAATTAGTAATAAAATACACATACTTACGAAAAATTTAGTGTTTTTAAAATATTACACAAATTTCGCTAACCGTATGTTACTGCCAATATCAAATTGTATCATCACATGAAACACACTAAAATGAAAAATACTAACCTGTACACTTCGCTCGGTTCATTCAAAGGTACCACCACCACAAAGGTAACGTGCACTATGGAGTTGTGTATTTGGTAACTTACATGCGATTACCAGAGAGCGGACTGAAGCGATTGAATGACCAATTGTCCAGATAAAACGTTTTGGCGGTCTCAGGTATTGTATGCATATTATAACAGCCTCACTATTTGCTTGCTCGATTGCATTCCTCGAGCAGGTGTTTTAATTTCCGTCGTTATGTATAGTACATTGTGTGTATTCCTTCATAAATTAAATTCAACAGTGGCGTGTAAGATGGAATATTCGTTTATATATTATTTCGTTAGACTTCTTGAAATAATCGCTTAAAAAATTATATCCGCTAATTTCCAAAATGTATTCTCGTGTTTACATGCTATTATACATGCATATACATATATGTATTTATTGTTCTTGACAGTATATATTTATTCTCTTCTGTAAGGGATTGTATCTGGTTTCGTTTCTTTCAGTGTTATTTGGTTACAACGTTTAGTGTTCTAAAAAATCCTTTCATATTGTTATATTGTATATTTATTCTATAATTTTTTATAAATATTAAGTTTAATTTACTACCTTATTTTTGGAGTAATTTTAGTTTTTTCTTTTTAGTCTATTTCTCCCTGTTCTTAGTATTTATCTTTATTTTCATTAACTATGGAGAATTCTCATAGGGCAACCATGGTAGGATGGATTAGGGGCCATACAGATTGGTTGCATATTCGTAATGATACCGAGATATATTGCAGTGCCTGTTCACTAAGTTTAAGGCGTCAACAAAAGTGTAATGTGCAGACATGTTTCTTCAAAAACTCATCAAAATAACATATGACCATCTGCACCTAATACTTTTAACGAAGAATTTGTTGCCACGAGAGCTTCACACAGAGCTTCCATGACGGCCAATATCCCATTCAAAAAGTTTAACAATCCTCAGTCCTCAAGAGGTTCCTTACAAAATATACTGATCGTCATATACCAGATGAATCTACTTTACGTAAATACCACTTACCAAAATGTTATTTGAGAACCATTAGAAAAACACGAACCAACCTATCTGGTCATTATCTTTGGGTAAGTGCAGACGAAACAACGGATGTAATGGGACGATATGCGTTAAATGTAGTTGTTGGTATTCTTCATCCGACAGCTTCATACCAACCATACTTAACTGCAACTAAAATATTGCCACTCATAAATGGTGAAACAGTTGCAAAAGTAATTGATCAATGTAGTCATAATATTCTGTCACCGTATAACAACTACAAAGACAAGATTCTATTATTTTTAACTTATGCGGCAGCTTATGTATTAAAAACAGGGTAGTTATTAAAGCAATCTTATCCCAATATGCACACGTTACCTGTGCAGCACATGCACTACACAGAGTATGTGAATAAATTTTCCAAATTTTGATAAGTTAGTTTCATCATTTAAAAAGATATTTCTCAAAGTTGACACAAAAAGTTGATGCCATATTTAGCAGAAATCCAGATTTTAATATATTGTATCAATTCTGCATAGAGCCGATTGAAAAATCTATACGTTCGAAGTATGGTGCACTTTTACAACATTTTAATCACGCACCCATCACAGTTGTGACGTGGAACAGACATTTTCTATTTTTAAAGACATTTTAACATATAAAAGAACTAATTTAACACAGGAACACCTTGAACAAATTTGAGTTACAAGTAATACAAATCTGCATAAAACAAATCTGTATCTGTACACGTGGACATACAGCACGTATTTACTTGCTGTATGTCCATGTGTACAGATTTTTTTTATGCAGTTTTTTATTATTTGTAATAACGCTTGATGCGAGCTCTCACATCGATATGCTAATTTGTTTTTGTCAAATTTTAGTTGTTCATAGTAATGTTTTAGACTTTCAATGTTTCACAGAAAATACATAGTTTTGTTCTTTGTAAATTATTTTTATTCAAAATTCGATACGCAGTTCGCTTGTCAGCATTACTTTTGTTTCAGCAGTAGTTGCTGCCGATTACCAAACCGTTTATTACGTTCGCTCTGTTGTGCATTAACAGATAAGGAGTGAGACACAAAAGAAATTTTCAGAGTATGCCATGGATTAAATCAGTTGTCTTAGATTGATTAGGTGATCTGACCTAAATGTCGTACTATTAGTAATAGGTTAAATCGTAACTTGTCAATTTGACTTATGATTATTTACAAATGTCACTTCGTCAATTCTCTAACTCAGACGTGACTTATATGTCTATCTCAGTCGCTCACGGCCTACCTAGGATACAAATTTTGTGGCTCGCTTGATACATATTAACTACATATTGCTGTGGACTCTTCCCCATAAATAATATTAAAATTTATGTATTTATCTTTGAACAGTTATTTTGAACGCAAGTGTATATTTTTGAAATTTATTATTTTTGTAAAAAAAACTGGTTTTATATTCTAAGCCTGCGCGCTTGCTTTGACCTTTGGACAGACACAAGTGTACTCTGAGTAAAGAAAGTGGTGTTTATTTAAAGATAAATCTTTATCTTTGTTTTAGTAACTTCGGGTTGTTTTTTGATTTAAATTGTGGTTGGTGCTTGTTTTAATTCATTACCGATTTTTATACGAGTTTGTTTATCTCGTAATTGTTATATTTTACACTTTCTTACTCACGTATCTTGAATATATATTTTACGTAAGTAATATATTATTAAAGATATCTTATTTTTATATTGAATGAATTGAATATTGTATTATTATCATCGTTTTGTAATTTAGTCTTAGTTATTTGATATAAATAACAAAGAAGGTTTTTAAAATTTCTAGTAAAAAAAAAATTCTGTAACTGTAAAATTTAGTACGTTGGTTTATCAAGGGCATTTTTTGTCACATGTGGTTGCACATACGTTAGAGTTTGCTTTGGGCTGTCAAATCAGTTTGTTTATTTTGATTTTGTTTTTCTTGGAAGAAATTAAAAAGTTTCTTTGTAATTTATTATTTTTAATTTTGATCGGCTGTCATTAAGGTTTTTGCACGCATGCAGCTGTCATTTCCATGCGTTATTTTTACCTTTATAATATTGTTTAATGGGGCAATATTAATCTTTATACTTTATAAAGATTTTTTTTTTTTATTATTTTTTTATTTTTGTATTAAATTTTCATTTAAATTTTATATTGTGATTATTATTTAACCTTACTCCTAGAAGATTACAAGTAACTTAAAGAAATATAATTATAACATTTGTCAATACTCTTTTACTGGCCCCTTATAAATTTGTAGAAGAGACAACCACGTTTCCGATTGGAACCCTGAGAGGAAAGCAGTCCCATTTTGGAAATAAGCCGACTGAATATCCTAGCTGGATAGATTTGTCGTGAATGGTGGAATAGCTAATTTCCAAACCACAGTTCATAGCAATATGTAGATATGTGCCATTTATGCAGTGGCCACACGTATGAAATTGCTCGAAACTCATGGGTCGAACATATTGCGAATGTAAGGCAGACGCCTATGGGCTATAGATCATCAATCACTCGAGTCCGCTCTCTGGCGCTTACGCAAGCGTAACATAAGTTCACTAAATAAAAAGATTCTTCATTGTCAATCGCGTGAAATTGTTTTCATTGTTTACAATTATTTTAGTGAACATAAAACTAAAAAGTAAATACCGAAAGTTATAAAAGAATCCGTTTCCGAAGCAACGGGACTTTCAGTGAGAGCGATTGAGAGAATTATTGAGGAAGGGAACACTGAAACTAATCCTGGAAAAAGAAAGTTTTGCAGTCCTGGGAAAAAACAACGAACACATTCAGGAACAAATTTACCGGAACATGATATCATAAATGTTCGATATATATTTAATAACTACCACTGCACAGAAGGCAGAAGGATGTCGTGTGGTGTAACTGTATCAGATTTACATATACAAATTAAAAACAAATTTAAGCACACATCAGCATAAAGAAATTTAAAAAAGTTCAGATGTAAACAAAATAATAGAAAAACTTTAATTGAGCGGGTGAATATTTGAGAAAGATTATTTAAAAGAGCAAATATTTTCTTATGAAAATGCATATCCGATTGTTGTAATTTTTATTCGTTTTTCTTCAATTTATTTTTCCCTATCAATTTAAAACCAAACAAAACTTACCATTATATTCTTAATAAAGATTTACCGATTACTACTAAAGATATCGTCAACATTGGAAATATTTCCATCCAGTATGTATAAAGACTCTTTACATGGTGACCAAATGTTAATTTTTATTGCATTTTCTATTTCTAAAAAGTAGTATTTGTAGAATCGCAACCACTTACCATGAGTAATATTCACGACATTATTCATCGATCTCGTGCAAACTTTAACCATCATTGAAAATAACGATATTCCTTCATGCGAAAAATATCGTTCTTCCATGTAACGTATTTTCTAACAATGTCCTATGCCTTCGCATCGAGCGCATCTTCACGTAAATCAGAATGCTCTCGGCAAGACGTGGCCCTGCTCTAAACAAGAACGCATCCGACTGCATCTAAAAACCCACCAAATAAACGACCGCAGAAGATAAATCCATGCCACTGCAGCAGATGCAAATATTTCAGCCGTGTACACGAGACGCGAACATTTCTATCCGTATACCTCGTTCAAGGATTACTTGATGGCAATAAAAAAACACGCCTTTGCAAGAAAGACAAGTCAAGCTTGGTCTTAGTTGGTTACAAGAAGTAGGAGTATTTAACGTAACATAAGAGGATCCCATGTGACAAATGTTCGCTTGAAAAATTTTATATTTTACACATCTTTGTATTTTAATTTTTTATCTTCATTAATTTTCTCTAATATAAGTTTGGTGTATAATTGAACGTTTAATTGACGTAAATATCTAAGAATAAACGAATATATTTTCACCTTTTTAATAAATTATTCATATTTACACTGTTTAGCCATATATATATATATATATATATATATATATACCGTGTGCACAACGTCGTGCGATCGATGAATATATAAGTAATGACTGGCCAACTGCAAGTATATTCGCCTTGCTTGAACACAATAAGCGACTGATAGGAATATTCAATGTGTTAGAGAGAGATTATTTTATTCGTTCTTAGATCGTATGTAGAATGTGTTGGATAAAGAAATGGAACGCCCGTACAGTTAGTCAGTAGAACAGATTGAATATACTCTCTCAACCCTAACCACATAAACTCGCTATTCGTCTTCGTCTTACTACATTGTGGTAGATCAATCACTCCCCGGCGTTCATACGGTATATATATATATATAGATAATTATTTCGTGACCTTTGTATGTTATGGTAAATTCAATTTGTTGGCGAGTTAAGGTCTGGTTCTACTTCAAAATATATATATTTAAAACAATCCTACATGTTTCGGCAAATGATGCCTTTTTCAAGGAATATAAAATATAAATGACAGTATATTAATGTCATACATTTGTAGTTGCTATGGATAAAATTATTCAAAGATATATTCCAAAATTGAATAATAATAAATCATGCCTTAGTATTCTAAAATAGATAGACAACAAAAACAGGGAAGCACCAGACATGAGTTATCATTATGTATGCGCCCGTGGAGCGTCTTAAGATAAGGTGTCGGCATTCGCCCTAAACGAGAAGGAAAACCACGAAAACCTACTCGGATGGCTGTCCGACCTTCCTGTCCGACACCAGACCTTAAATCGCCAACAAATTGAATTTACTATATTCGTATATATACAGGCTGATTCATTTTCGGCCCTCACCATGGGGATCTCTCTTATTATTGGAGATAGAGTATATGTTTAAATTTGGCAAAGTTGTTAAATTTTGTGTTTGTTATAAATCCGTAAAGAAAATAGACCTGTGACGAATGACCTTCGTTATTTAAAAAAAAACGCGAAAACCCCATTTTCTTCTTTTACCTGTAGCACCGACATTTGGCCGTGTAGGGAAAAAATAAAAACACATCCTTGTGGCCATTTCTAAACCTCTATTCAGTGGTGTACTCTAAATTTTTATACGACGTTTCGTTTCTTTCTGGCCATCATCAACTATCTAATTTCTTATAGGCGCCATATTGGATTTAGACATTTTCAGAAAGAGTTTTTTTTTCTGATTTCAATCATGTACCACATGCTGACTATAGTTTTTGACATTAGGTTTTACATGTTTCGGCAATGATGCCTTTATCAAGGATATAAAATATAAATGACAGTATACAAATGTCATATAATTGAGTTGCTATACCATGTAATATCACTAAAGCACTTTCAGTTAGTTTTATTTCGCGCTTGATTTCTAATTTCGGCAATTTGTTTTAACTTCTTGCTTTCTCAATTAATTAGCGCTTATGTTAGTATTATATATATATATATATATATATACAAGGTGGTCCAAAAAGTTGTTTATATTTGCTTGTGATGAAGAAAATTTTATACGCAAGGTAGAGAGGTGGGGTCGGTCTTAAACGATAGCTCGGCTCTGGGAAACTTAGTCATCATGCAGCGCTACACAGGAGAGGAGCGCTTGTTTTGTGTGCGCGAATATTACCGTAACAACAATTCTGCCACCATTGCGCGCCGTAGATATCGACAACACTTCAATTTGCACGATATTCAGCAATGTCCAAGCATTCAGCTGATTAAGCAATGGGTTAATAAGTTTGAGGAAACCTGTTCAACGTTAAATAAGCGCGTTTTAGGACGTCCAAGGTCGGCGAGAACCGCTGAGAACATCGAGAGAGTGAGTCAGTCTGTGCGCGACCAACCAACCGTATCAACTCGAAAGCGCGCAGCTGCTTTAAATGTGACGAGAACCTCGGTGCTTCGCATTCCTCACAAAGATTTAGGCATGCATCCGTATAAGATTCAAATAGTGCAAGAACTGAAGGCTACAGATCCCGCTAATAGAGTTTTATTCGCTAACGAAATAAGGAACCGAATTCCAGCAGCAGTCGACATCTTATTCTCCGATGAGTCCCATTTCCACCTAAATGGCCACGTCAATACTCAAAATTGTCGCTACTGGAGTAGTGAAAACCCTAAACGGAAACATGAAAGGCCTTTGCATAGTCCGAAGGTCACAGTATGGGCTGCAATGTCGGCATCCGGAATAATTGGCCCTTTTTTTTCGAAGACCAACAAGGTCGCACAGTCACTGTAAATTCTCGGCGTTATGTAGTCATGATTCAAACTTTCCTCACTCCTGCTCTTCAAGAATTTGAAGGATACACTCAGGACACCTGGTTCCAACAGGACGGAGTCACCTGCCACACTTCCAATCTTTCTTTGCCTGTCGTTCAGGGGCTTTTTACGGGAAGACTGATTTCTCAAAGAGGGGATATTGAGTGGCCCCCCGAAGCCCTGACTTGAGTCCCTGTGATTTTTTTTTATGGGGTTATCTCAAAAGTAAAGTGTACAGCAACCGCCCTGCCATTCTGGAGGAACTAAAGAACAATATTCGACAAGAAATCGAAGGCATAACTGCAGACACTTGCCGCCGCGTTATGGAAAATTGGAGAGGTCGTCTTCAAGAGTGCCTGGACACAAATGGGGCACATTTAGATAACGTAATTTTTAAAAAATAAATTTCCCGTAATTTTTGTAAGCCTTAAGAATAAATTTGTTCAAGTAGATCAATTTGTATTGTTTTTAATTCTATTCAAAAAGTTAATATCTTTATGGACCACCTTGTATATATATATATATATACTGTATTTCAATGACGTACTAAAGCAGTACTAAGTTCGAAAAGTATGGAAAAT
This sequence comes from Melolontha melolontha, assembly GCA_935421215.2. Lineage (NCBI taxonomy): Eukaryota > Metazoa > Arthropoda > Insecta > Coleoptera > Scarabaeidae > Melolontha > Melolontha melolontha. Next base: position 131,320,657 of record OW285237.1, on the reverse strand, counting down.
AAGCTTTCAGAGGGTGTACAAGCAATTTCAAGTGTTCAAGTGCCTCGTGCGTTCACACGGTATTACAAACGACCTCAAACGATTCACGCACTGTTTCCATCAATATCATTAATGCAAATTCAAGAACAGTTAATTTCAGATTCTAGAATTTGGATGATGTTTCTTACAAGCCATGCCTTTCACATAATCCATAGTCGAGAGGGTTTTGATCATGACTATCAAACAGTCAAATGGAAGGCTTAATAAATTCAGGAACATTGTTTTTTGATCATGTTAGGGACCTTTTCGATTTGTGAAAGGGGGGCGAATCTCGCTAAAATACTCATTTCATCCCACTGAGATAGACCTGTGCGCTCTCTAGGGACTAGGATTAACTGCGTGTACTAATGTGCCCCAATAAAACGAAATAGACAACAACAAGACTCAAAACCGAAAGAAATGAAACGAAAACGAATCTGAATCAACAGAAGAACTAACATGAGCGCTAATTAATTGAGAAAGCAAGAAGTTAAAACAAATTGCCGAAATTAGAAATCAAGCGCGAAATAAAACTAACTGAAAGTGCTTTAGAAAACACAATATTTTAGCGGTTTAGCGTACTGCGTACTCCTAAAATGTCACAATACTAACATAGCCACAATATGTACATGGGGAAGAAAGATCTACTGTTCCGTCTAAAACTCTATTAAACAAGTTAATCTCAAAAATTAGAAGTCTAGAAGTCGTTAATTAAACACAATTTCTATGAATTCAGGAAGCATACAATGGTTTTAGTCAAATGAAACGTAAAAGCTTATAGAAGAACTACTTCAAATACTAGCACTAGAGTTCACATGTGGTACAAAGGCGAAAGGAATGTTAAGGATACAAAGGGGTTACTAATACTCAAAGTACGGCTACAAAGGATGAGAAATTCACACATTAAACATTAAATCTTCAGATGATATGAGGCCAAACGAGACATAACGGGATGATAAAGGAAAATGTCTGAAAGAAGTACAAAGGCTGTACGAAAAAGACGAGTTAATCAAAGATAAGTACGGAGTATAAAGATAAAGATTAAATTAGGAAGTTTTGCTACGAGTAACATATTACACAGTAGCTAATTATTAATAAGTAAGGACTTACATATAGTTAAAGTAATTCATAAATTTAAACATATAAAAAAAAACGTTATTATTGACAAGCTAGTAAATCTTTGTTTCTTAACATTTCATTTACTGATTTTATTATACAATAGTAATCTGCCATCATGTTTTGATTCCAGAAATCTTGGTATCGTTTTAGATTTATTGAATGTTATCATGAAAACGATCATCTTGTTCATCATCTACTATTCCAAGGATTTCAAAAAAAAGAAATAAATATGAAATATTTAGATATTTAGCAAATCTGATAGATAGATAAGTTCTTATTTGCATTTTTGTGGTAATATGGAGAAAAAAAAATTTCGTGTGTTAGTTTCTTATTTCGTATGAAAAGCGAAATAGAAATTTAGATATTAATGTATAAATCACTTTTATGACAAGAAAAAGGGCCATAATACTAATTTATATACTAATATCTAAATTTTTCAGCCAGTCCAGAGCTATAGGAGTTGCCTTGTTCAGCTCGTGGATGCCATCAGGGAAACTTCTTCTGCTAGTTTCCATTTATACAACACTGAGTTGCACCTTTCGTGGCCTGTGCGGAACCTATTTAATTGAGACCATTGTCTACATGGGAGGGTTACGCCCGGCAATATTCTGGAATTAGAGATTAAATCTCTATTCCTCAATTCGGGGTGCTGTTCGAGGAGGGCTAGCCAGTAGCCAGCAATAATTCAGATTGATGGGATGCTGAACTTCCGTATCCAGCCAAAACGGTCTCCTAGATTTCAGACGGGTCCTGGGGACGCTCTCAAAATCTTCGTGAATGGGAAGGTCAATGTTGTGCAAAATATTATCCTATTCATTCTGTGCTGTAGCGAGACGTCTGATATTCGGCGAGGAAATGTTAGAAACAATAGGTAATTAGAAACTAGGGGTGGATCTAACAGTGCCGGTGACGATCCTCATTGTATCGTTAAGTGAAACCTACTATCTAGGTGTGAGAGCTTTGGTACCAAACACCAGCACAGTATTCAGCAGGAGAGTAAATCAGGGCAATAGCTGCCCTTCTTAAGGTCTTCCAATTCGTTCCCCATGAAATGCTGGCATGTTTATATAATATATTATTGCCTGGCTTCACCTTTTGACTAGTTCTATAGATGTGCTGCTTGATTATCAGAGGCCGCTCTAACGTTACGCCCAGATAGTTAAGGTGGGAATTGTGGTTGATCAGACTACCACCAAAGTCAACATTCAGCTCTCTGTTGGCTTCCTTGTTGCATATAGAAATTATCGTGATTTTGTGGGAGGGAGTTCATTGGTGCAAATGTTGAACATTAGAGGAATCAGAACATCTATGCCATCGTAACGAGCGACCGCCGACTAAAAGTGTGTAGGATAACTAATGCCGTAAACATTTCAACATAATGGGTACACTATATTTTGCATCAACATTTAAATATGAAAACCATAACCGCAGAATAAGTGCCGCGTGTGATTACTGTTGACCAAATGCAAACTCATGTTATGATTTCGAGAGAGTTTTTTCGATATGTCACCGCAGATGGAACCTGAATACATCACTATACTCCAGAGACAAAAACACAGTAAAATTTCTTAGGAAGAACATGCTCCGGATAAGAAAAAAACGCTTTTTGGCCAATAAGATTATGGTCGTAATCTTTATTAACTATTTACAGAAAGGATTTACAATACGTGGCCATAATTATGTTGCTGTACTGATATGATTCGATGCCCAACTGAAGAAAAAGCGACATCATTTATTCAGAAAAGTTTAATTCATCAATCAGGGTGACGCGTTCTCTCATTCATTTGGTATTGCAATCGCTAAATTTATCAAATTGGGATACATTCATCATATTCACTAGATCTGACCCCGAGTAATTTCTTCTTGTTCCAAAACTTGAAAAAAAAGTTTGATGAAAAGAGATTAGAGAAAAATAAGGAAGTGATAGCGGCAACAAATGTATTTCTTTGAAAAGTCACTCTCCCGTCAAATCGCCCCGACTTACAAAAGAATTATACCGGGTGTCTTTGAAATTTGGGACATGTGATATACACCTTATGTTCTTTAAATCGAGCCTAATATTAATATTTTTTCACTTCCTGTTTAATCGAAAACTACCCTAACTTTTTTATTTTAGCATCCTGTATATTTTCCTCAAAATTTGTATTTAGACTTCAAAGCAGAGGTGAAATTGCATTTTAAATATTCAAAAATTCGGATTGTAGAAAATTATGAAAAGCATATTCATTATTTCGTATTTGGATCTAAAGTAGCAAAAATACACAAAAATGTATTTTTAAGATCTCTGTTAGAAAGAATATTCATTTAGACAAGAGTGATTTACAAACATTTTATTGAAAGTCAAATGACAGAAAAATAATGCAAAAAAAGTTATACTTATTAATTTTATTAATAATTTTATTAATATTATTAACTCGAACCGTGAGCGCCAGAAAAGATACTAAAGAAAATGTTCAAAATGTTGTCCATTGGCTTCAATACAATATTCGGCTCGATGCGAAAGTTCACGAGAGGTACAACTTCTTAATAATTCCACATTAAGAGTTGCGCATTAATTTCTAATTCTTTTTTTTTTTAATCTTCCAAATCTGCAAGAGGCGTGTGGTATACACTATCCATCAAATATCCCTATAGAAAATAATCTAACTGCATTAGATCGGGTGATCTTGCAGGCGTCTTATTGGTCCTTATTAGGGAAAATATGATTTACATAATCAGTCACAATTCTAGAATTGTGAGCGGGTGCCCCATCATGCTGAAAATACATGCTGGCACGTATATACATTTTCAAAAAAACCTGGAAATTCGTGCTGAAGGAATTCTAAATATGTCTAACTAGTTAAGGTTCCTTCCTAAAACTTTGGTCCAATAATGTGTCCATCAATCATATCGCACCATACATTAATTCCCCAAATTATCTGAAAGTTGACCTCTCACGTCCAATGAGGATTTTCTACGGCAATTGTGTCGATTTACGGTTCCATTATTATGAAAGCGACTCTCATCTGTCCATAATATTGAGTTAATAATGCCATCTTCACGGGCAATCGCTAGCCATGCAAGAAATGCCAGTCTTCAGTCATCATAGCCTGGTTCTAATCCTTGATGCGGATGAATTTTGAAATTTTGATATCGCATTCTGCTTGAATTTCTCGAATTGAAATAAGCCGATTATTAAGCACACTAGTGCAGGCTTTCTTTTAAAAATGGATTTTTTCTTTGAAAAGGCACCACATGTCTCCAAATTTGAAGTCATACGTGTAAAATTCATAGCGCTTGGCATACCGCTCTCTGTAAACACGGAAGGCATCACATTGTTTTTTCTACATTCACTATAAATGTGGATCATATTCAACGTTTCCTCATTTGTAAAATCGTCGTTATTCATTTTAAATACAAGTTTGCTCGAAGTAACATCGAGATAAATTTTAATAACAATTTATGAACTGTCAAAGTTAACAAACAAATAATGTCAAATTTTGCTTTAGTGTCCATAGATTTCTTTGGTTTCTGCAATCCAAATTTTTGAATATTTAAAATGAAATTCACCTCTGTTTTGAAGTCTAATTACAAAGAGTAATACTTCTTGAGAAAAACATTTTCCGTAGAATTCAAATTTTGAGGAAAATATATACTACTTAAAATAAATAAGTTAGAGTCGTTTCCAGTTAAACCGTAAGTGAAGAATATTAATATTAGGCTTAATTTAAAGAACATTAAGTGTGTATCAGGTGCCCCAAATTTCAAATTTTATTTTATTAGATAACGGAGGCACGCCATTGGAACAACATAACTGAAACACCCGGTATATCGAAAAGTAAGAAATACATTAATAAGAATCGCATACAGTATATGTGTATATAGGAAGGTATCGTACATGTAAATAGTAACTAAATCAATGAATTAATTATTTAAAGTTACCAGCTACCTTAATTAGATTCGTATTTAGTAAATAATAATTGAAATAAATATTAATTTAGTGCCAAATATTTCTGAACTCATTACGTACCATAATGGCGTGTATTAATTATATTAGTATGAACACAAGCGAAATATATAAATTAAAACAGGCGAGTATATTCCTTATATCATTGCAACCATCCCCGATTTAATTAAATCAGTATAATCAGTTGCAATTAAATCAGAAATTTATCATATAATTAACACTATATATATTTTCATTATCTGTAAGCAAATGTAGGTAAGTATGTTTAGTCTGTAAACTAAGAAAATCCAATATACTGAATGTAGGTCGCTAATGGTATTAGTACTTATTATACTTGCCTGTCTTGTGTGACAAATCCTTTTTTGCGAACGAACGTCCCGACAAATGCTGCACGAAATGGTTGTTATTATTTATAAAATTAATTAAATGAACCTGTTTTCCCTTTTGTGCAACCGTTTTTATCAAGGGTGTGTCATCTCATATTTAATGTGGTAGGGACAGGAAACAAAGCTTCTTTGTAAACTACATGAGGACGTGCAAAGTTATTTTTGCAAATACGCGTTCACCTTTTAATATACTCCTGGCGAATCTTTAGAAATTATAAACTTCTCGGTTTAACAGTATTAACAGGTTTGTATTAGACTTTCAAAATAAAAAAAAAGGAAACAAGCCACTAGAATTTTGTCCAATAATAATCTTCAAATTTTATACCGAAATACAGACATTCTCAAAAAGTGGCCGGAGGATCTCAGATTATCTCACGAAAATCGCAGGCAAATCTAGTAAAGATAAATAAATTTAAGTCCTCGTGAGAAATAAATTAAATTTAGGTATATTCGTTCAACTAATATAAAAAAAATTTCATTAATTAATTAAAATATCAGTCTCATACAGTAAAGGTTTAAAAATTACAATATGAATAAGAAAATTTCGGGTTGTTTTCGCGAAAGGTGAGATTCGTAGTATGGGTAGACAATTACATACCTAAACGACATCGCCTCAATAATCCACTCCAGATAATACAGAAGTGAATGATCGAAGACTGTTGAAGGTACTTGGGCAATATTTTCCAAAATCAGATTCCAAGTACAGCTATGCGCCTCCGATTTTCGGGCGAAAGTGAATGCCATACTGCAGTGCGCGACAGAAAACAGATCATACTCCGCAGTCAGGTCAACTAACGCCATAGTTGTCTTCAGCCGTTTTTGAAACCCTGTCTCAATGTGCATTGTTAACCTGCGCACCTGGCCAACACAGTTGGATCTGAACCCAGCGTGTTCTACAGGAACATGCTCCATTATTAATGATCTAAGTCGAGTTAATAATAACACAGGTCTACAGTGATTTTGATGTTTGAAAGCTGTTTGCTAATTTGTATGTTTGGGGGCCCTTAATCCAAAAAACGCCATATTTTTGCTCTATCACGTAAATTTTTTTTATAGCGCTCTATATCTTAAAAATGTTAATTTATTAATATACATACCTATGACAAGAATATGTTTGTTCCATGTTAGGCATGATTTTTAAATGAATTGATTTTTATGAAATTAAATGTGATTTGGCAACACTGGTTAATATTAGATTTCTCAGCAAAGCAACAGAGTCGGCGCAGAAGCGTCAATACAACGTTGAAACCTGCTTATGTGCAGCTTGGTTGTGTTAGTCGTCGTGCTACTGTGTCCGCGCGCTTTTTGTCTTCGTTGTTGCGTATTTTAAGTGTTCTAGAACGTATAAATATGGAAAGAAGACATTATGTGAACAATCCGAATAACTTTTGTTATATCTGTGGTAGTTATGTCGTAGTAAAGCAGAGGCAAACTATTACTTCGTTTGTGAAAAATGTATACCACGCTTATTTTGGTGTAAAAATTGGCGACCAAGACAAGTCCTGGGCTCCTCATACTGTTTGTCCCGTTTGCGTTGAAGCATTAAGAAACTGGCAAAAAGGTAGGAAGAAATGCTTAAGCTTTGGTGTTCCTATGGTATGGCGAGAGCCTAGAAATAACAGTGATGATTGTTATTTTTGTTCGTGCAATGTTCAAGGATTCAACAGAAAAAATAAGAAACAAATTGTGTATCTCAATCTTGACTCTGCTATTCGACCAGTTCCTCATGGACCAGATGTACCGATACCTACCGCCCCAAAAGCACTAGAAAACGTCATATCGTCAGAATCAGAGGAATCTAATTGCGACCCAGATGACTCAGATTTCACACCAGATTTCAGAGAGCCCGAAATGTTTAACCAGAGCGAACTAAATGATTTAATTAGAGATTTGCACCTTCCAAAGGATGCATCCGAATTGTTAGCCTCCCGACTTCGTGAGAAACATTTACTGGCACCTGGCGTCACATCAAGCTTTTACCGGGATCGCGAAAAAGAGTTATGTCAATATTTTACTCAAGACGGACCGCTAGTGTATTGCAACAATATACCTGACGTAATTTCAAAATTAGGAAATGTGCCGTATGTAAAAGAAGAATGGCGCCTGTTTATTGACTCAAGTAAGCGTAGTTTAAAATGCGTTTTATTGTACAATGGTAACGAGCTGGCCTCGGTTCCCGTTGCCCATTCGGTACATTTAATGGAAACGTATGAAAATCTTGAACTTCTTTTAAAGAAAATAAACTACCAAGAACATCAGTGGATGCTTTGTGGTGACCTTAAAGTGCTGTACATGCTACTAGGACAACAAGGAGGTTATACAAAATTTCCATGCTTTATTTGTGAGTGGGATAGTCGAGCAAGGGATAGACGTTGGACTCAAATAGAATGGCCCTCTAGAACAAGCCTTACACCTGGTAGCAAAAATGTATTAAGAGATAGCTTGGTTGACCCGAAAAAAGTTTTACTGCCTCCTCTCCATATCAAACTTGGCTAGATGAACCAGTTTGTTAAAGCCCTAGACAAAAATGGACAGTGTTTTAAATATTTGTGCGAGACATTTCCAGCCTTATCCGATGCCAAGTTAAAAGAAGGTATTTTTGTTGGCCGCAGATAAGAACATTATGCAAAGACAAGGATTTTCAAAACACAATGACTAATGTCGAGAAAAACGCCTGGGTTTCATTTAAAGAAGTAATTGATAAGTTTCTTGGGAACTCTAAGGACGAAAACTACGAAAATATTGTTCAAAATATGTTACAACACTTTCATCGTCTAGGTTGTAATATGAGTTTGAAAGTGCATTTCCTGTTTTCACACTTGAACTATTTTCCTGAAAATCTTGGAGCAGTTAGCGAAGAACAGGGAGGGAGGTTTCACCAAGACATTAAGGAAATGGAACGGCGATACCAAGGCAGATGGAGCATAACGATGATGGCGGACTACTGCTGGATTAAAACGGGATATGCCCTTAAAAACATACAACCGAATGTCCGGACAACGCAGCTTTCTGGCAAAAAGACAAAAATTTCACTTAAAAAAGACTGAGTAAAGTATTTTTTTCCACTTTTTTAACTTGTATTCCACCTTTTTACTCAATAAACAAATAATTTTTTTTAGATATATCGATTTTTTTCATTTAATATTTGCAAAAAAACCTAACGTGATACAAATAAATGCATAGAATTTTTTAAATCAGCCTACTAAAATTATATAAAATCAGTTTTCAAAATAAAAACATCTGTCAAAAAGTTTAATTTTGTAGACCTGTGTAATCTTTTACATTAACTTAATGTGCCCATCGAACGAAAGCTTTCAGGCAGGTTCTTGTGTTTGTACGGTTTCGGAACTGCAATTATTTTGGATTTCTTGAGCTCTATTGGGATATGTTCTGTCAATAGTATATCTGAGTAGAATTTACCCATCCACATCCTTGTGTGTTTCCCACAGTTCTTGAGGAATTCGGGATGGATTCCGTCGAATCCACCTGCTTTGCCAGATTTAGTGTCTTTAATCTACCTCCTCTACTGTGAATGGCTTGGAGTATTCAGGATTGGGTTTTATTGTTTGGCGGCGAAGTGTCAGTTCTTCCTTAATGTCTGCATTATGTTGGTTTGCACTTGGGACCTTAGGCAGTGTTGCAGTGTAGTTTCTTCGGGAGACTCCAAGCTTTCCTATTAGATCTTCTGAAGTCCTTACCAGCTACGATTATTGGAAGTTATTGTGCATGTAGTATGTGACTGTGGGATACTAAATCCTAGGACGCATTTGTTATTACGCAACATAAAATAGAAAGAGAATCATGCATAACACGCTATTCACAATCTGGTATAGTGAGGCGGGTACTATGAGTCATGACAGTTAGAGCACAATGAGCCTACACTCTGCAGCATTAGAAACAGAGACGTGGATATGGAAAAAAAATACGAGCAGAACTAGGAAGCGAAGCAGGTAGTGGCGTTACTTTGTTTTATTACAAATTAGGGGGGCGACACCTATTACAAACGGTGGCTTTTGGTGTGCTAATAATAATAAAATTATTTCCTAATAAAACAATTAATTGGTGGTGGTGAAGTTCCCTCAAAGGTCCAGGACGTGCGTGATGATTGTTAATTAAAATATATACTACAACTTACTTACTAAATAAAACACATGTTGTCCTTAAAGTTTGTATTTATATTTACATAAGAAAGAAATGAAATTGTTATATTTAACAGTAATTAAAACAAAAGTAATATGTACACGAGGAGCGGTAATTAAGTAGCTGAAAATTAACACAAAAATACTCTGAAACGAACGTTTAATTGAGCAGTAAATTAAGGGTTAATTAATATATATAAAATAACCTCTGTATCGAAGAATACAGAGTTACCTTTGATTTGCGGCGATGGGCGGCCACGTGGTCTGAAGATATACTCGGACAAGTATATGTAGAGCGAGGTTCGGCCGGAGGAATAAGAAATTAATTAGTTAAATTAATATGAATTCGCTTAAAAGAATAATATATATTAAACAATACAAAATTACCTTTAAATTGCGGTGAGATGCAGGGGCACTTGCATCGTGGGTGGCACTTGAACAGTACCGCGCGTAAGATGTGGATCTTACGAGCGTTGTAACGAGAAGGTATCTGATAGTTTGGTATCGAAAAGAAAAGGTCTAGAAAACGGTCTGTTTTATGATCTAAGTCGGAGAGAGGGTCGATATCTTGAATTATAATTAATAAGAAGCGCGACCTGAAGGGTTGATCTGTCAATGGCATCAATATTATTAAAATAACCCTTGTGACCTAAGCTTTCTAATAATATGAAACACCATATATAAAAGAAGATGTATAATTGAATTAAAACAATCAAAAAAAAAGAAATGTAAATAGAAAGAAATTCCACAGTGACGGTTATCGGTTATCGGTTAGGTAATGTAAAAATGTCTTACGTTAAAGATATTTTAAATCAAGATATTCAAAGAAGAAATATATTTAAAAAATAGATAAAAATATTTTATATGCTAAGCGTAACAGTTTGTATATCATGTGAAGTGTAAATAATATCCCTTGCTTGAATCGCCTCTTGTGAATTCTAGATAAGTTGTGTGATTTGTTGTTCATTAATTGATATTTCATAGTAGACCACTTCTTACGAACTGGTTCTGTAAAGCGCTTTAACTATGAAACAATTAGTAATGACACCCCTAGACACAATCTGATCCAGTGTTGATGGCAGTTACGCCTGTTACGCGTAAAATTAAGCGTGATAGATATTGTGGTAAATATCGAGTATTCAAAAGAGCTTTACGTCCCGAGCGCCTATGGATATTATTTTTTCTTAAATTTTCTATATGCCTTTGAATGACGTTTTATTTAAGGTTAGATACAATAGATTTAAATACAGAAATGTATTTTGCAGCCCATAGCCATCTGAGAACAGGGCTTTTTGAACACCTGTTACTTGAGCTATGATTTTGTATAAGCAGGAACTGAATATAAGTAATAGCCTGAGTGTGTACATCTTCTCAAATGAGGCGACGATACCAGCCAAAACACTCTAATATCTTTACATGTCGTTGACAAGTTAGCCCACTAAAAAACAAATTTTGAAATGAAAAAGTGAGAATAGTATTAAAGAAGCTGCAATAGGGACAAGCAACAAAAATGCTACTCCCGCATCATACGATGTTTTATAGTTTATTATTAAGTTGAGAAAGCTTATACCATTGCGTAGAAATTAATAATAGCCAAAGCCAAATTATGTAATCAGAAAAATGATGCAGTCTTGCAATTGACTGCATAATAGGAGTTGAGCAGAGTTTCGATATTTAACTACCTACTTAGTTAAACGACGAATCGGCGAAATATTCGAAAATGTGCAAGAACATATGACATTAACATTAAGATCCACAAAAATGTATTCTGTACAACTAAATGAGAATACCGATTTAACTAAAATATTCACATTAACTAGCTTTTGTGAAAGATTGAGTATGACAATAATCTCCTTTAAAATATATCAAAATGATAAAAATATGGATGAACATGTTGCTATGTATTGTGGTATCGATTAAAGATTTGAATTGGCCCGCAATACACAACAGCTTGCTCGGTTTAACTCAAGTCGGTTCAGCCTTCCTGGAGCTCTTATATCTTCAAGTTACCCACGAAGGGGTATGTGTTAAATAAAAAGGTATTAGAAATAATAATCACATTAACAACACAACATTTAATCAAAAAATAAAAATAAAAAAAAACTCTCTTAACAAAGTATTAAGAGTGTCTTATGCAACACAAATGCCATAGACTGAGGAAAACTTGTATGAATATTTACTCCCATACAAGAAAAAAACCTCAATTGACCGCGAATAAACCTAAACTAATTAAATAGTTAGAAAAACTTTCAAATTTAATTAATTAAGTTACCCCCCAAACCTCAAACGTCAGGCAGAAAAATAACTGTCAGCGCGCAACTCAAATGACCAGATCATGCGCTGAATAACATGATCAACTTTCCCTCCAAGAACCCTCACCTTCATACAACTACAACCAAAGAAAACAAAAACTAGCAAAAAAAAACTGAAATGTTGAAAATTTTCCTTGCTATTTTGACTATAAATATATATTAAATAAAAATTAATGAATTTACGAGCTTATGTCATATACAAATATCTTAAAGAAATAAATATAAATATAAATATACTTGCAAATGCACACGTACATTAATTAATGTGGTCGTCGTACATCACTCAAAAAAAATATACTTAAAGAGAGATTTCAGATAGATCGCATAAAATCAAAATTTACAAGTATCCAAAACTCGTAATAAATCGAAAATTACAGTAAACACATCAAAGATCACAACTAAAAACACAAACCGAAATTAACTCTAATACTTTGAATAAAGAGGAGGTCCTTATTCAAAAAAATTAACTCGACCTATCTATCTAAAGGATGAGAAATCTCTGAATCTCCTTCTGGGAAATGAAATATCTCCATGCATAAAATATAATTTCATCGTGAATTTATAAAATATAAATCAAAAGACCGACTACGGTGGATCTGCAACCGGCAACGGTCGAACTGCCCGGTTCAAGACAATGTTCGGACAACCTACAGTCATTGACAAAAATACACATTATAATCAAATTTTAAATTAAGTATAAAAAATCTCTAATTATTATCCTGGAATAAAATGTACATAAATATTAATAGTCTTTTAGTGTTTCTTTAATTTTTCTTCGGGGAAAAATCCATGACAATATGTGTATACACATTGACATACACCACGTATTCTAGCCAATGTCAACTTCAACCACAGACACATGTGTTTCTGTCTTGCGGCGTCATCAGTATGGCTTTATGGAGTTACGTTTAAAGGTTCGCTTTTGGTCAAATAGTAAATTTTATCCTATCAGGTGACACCAGATAATTTCGTGACATCTAACGGACAAAAAGAGACTACGCCGATAAAAGCGGTCACTCCTCGAATAGTAAAGCCATTACATGAAAAGAAAGAAATACGTATTATTGGTGTAGTTCAAAAAAATATAGCATATCGATTAGTAAATATACATCAAGTATATATTATATATATTGATATGTTATAGATAATAAACAAACGTATTATAAAATTTTTAAACCTAAAAATGATGAAACTGAGGGAAAAGTCTCCGAGATGAAAGAAAAATTGGCCAAAGGTTACCTCAGGATAGCACATTTCAGGATATTAGTTAGCAAAATCCTCTTTACTCAATATTAAAACTAAAATACTATTAAAAAAGGATACACCAAAGATAACAAAATTACATTTAATTAAAGAAAAACCATCGTAATATCATAATTCCAACTTCATTTAAATAAAATAATATCCATATCTATAACTAAAAGAAAAACAAACAGTTAAAAGCCAATGAAGGAACCAAAATACACACTAAACAGCTAATAAGCATGACATCCGCACAGAATTTATAGACATCGGGATACTACCAACCAAGTGAAGGAAGATTTTCACTTAAAAGCATATCAAATAAAACAATAATAGGTTTAAATTAATAAAGAGGGGCTTAATAAATAAGAACACATGGAATAATAAAATTAAAATTTTTGGAAATATAGTTAGAAATTTGGAAATTTTTAAAATAAAGCAAAACAAAAGGAGATAACACTTACTGAAAGGGTATAAATTTTTAACAACAATAATATAACATTAAATACAGCATAAATTCAAAAATAAGCTAAAATTTTGTAAAATAATTTTTTTTTGACAGCTATAATGGGTGTTTCAATAAGAGCGCAAGATTTGAATTGCGCGCCATGTTTGACAGTCATAACGTCACATGATTATGACGTGGCAGATCGATAGTTGACAGATGGGAGTTAGCAAACATGGAGCATTACACGGTAGAACAACGCGTCCTGATTGTCAAAAATTATTATGAAAATGGTGAAAGTTTAATTGCCAATATTCGTAAAGTGCGTCCAATGTTCGATCGAAATAATGTGCCTAATTCATCTACGGTTAAACGAATAATCGAAAAATTCGAAAGTACCGGTTCGGTTAGTGATGTGAAACACACGATACGAGCTCGTAGAGGTCGTTCAGAACAAAACATCACGGCAGTTCGCGAGAGTGTGACAGAAAGGCCAGAGACGTCAATTCGCCATCGGGCACAAGAATTGGACATTTCAACAGGCACTCTTCAGCGAATTCTCACTAAAGATTTACAGCTGCATGCCTACAAAATCCAACTGACTCAACAACTTCTGCCAGTAGACCATGAACAGCGAAGAGAATTCACCAATTGGAGCCTTGAGCAACCTGCTGATTTTGCAAACAAAATCATTTTCAGAGATGAGGCCCATTTTCACCTCGATGGCTTCGTTAATAGGCAAAACTGTCGTATTTGGGGCTTAGAAAATCCACGAATGATTTATCAGAAAGCAATGCATCCACAATGGGTCACTGTATGGTGTGCATTATGGTCTGGAGGAATAATTGGACCGTTTTTCTTCGAAAACGAAGAAGGTAATGCAGTAATGGTGAATGGTGAACGTTATCGTGCCATGATAACACAGTTTCTTGTGCCTCATTTGGAAGCTATTGATCTTGACGACATGTGGTTTCAGCAGGACGGTGCCACATGTCATACCGCCCGTGAAACATTGACGATCTTGCACGAGTTTGCTCCTGGTCGTGTCATTTCCCGATTTGGTGACCAGAATTGGCCTCCACGCTCTTGCGATTTAACGCCTTTAGACTTCTGGCTGCGGGGTTATCTGAAGTCACAGGTTTATGCCAATAAGCCTGCAACCATCGAAGCATTGAAAGCCGAAATTAGACGCTGTATCAATGAAATACCACCACATGTATTCAATAACGTTATTGAAAATTCGTCAAAAGGGTACGCATATGCCAGCAAAGCCGTGGCGGCCATTTCCAAGATATTTTGTTTCATACATAATTCCCAAATGTATATTTTCTAAATCAATAAATATTTCAATACTTTGCTACAGAAAACCATGTTTTATTGAACACTGAAATCTTGCGCTCTTATTGAAACACCCTTTATAAAAATGTGTAATATATAAATATTAATTAAAATAATTATATGAATATTAACACAAAAAATAGGGCTAATTTTTAATACTAACATCAAACTTCTAAAAGGCATTTAAAGAATTAAAGAAGAAGCGGTGCCGAAGTATCGTTTGGCTTTTGTTAAATGCCAATCTTATAAAAGCGAGAAGCTGAAAAAATTGAAGAAGAGTGTGATTTGACGCCGATATAATAATACGTACTTCGTATTAATGAACAAATAAATAATATGTAATTCGTATTAATAAGTAAAACAAATAAAATAATACGTTCTTCGTATTTGTGAATGTAATATACACGTACTGCATGGGAAGAAAATAAATCAGGTACCTACTGTTAACTTTTTTATGCTGTCAACCAAGATTCGAAGAGGTTAAGTAAACATCAACAACCAGTGAAGAATTTAGATACTACGTAAAGGAGAT
The DNA here is from genome assembly GCA_935421215.2 of Melolontha melolontha. Lineage (NCBI taxonomy): Eukaryota > Metazoa > Arthropoda > Insecta > Coleoptera > Scarabaeidae > Melolontha > Melolontha melolontha. The sequence goes on along the minus strand of OW285237.1, from coordinate 131,305,180 downwards.
AACTGCATATATTTAATAATAAAAGGAAAACTACCATAAGAGAGAGCCATGTATCATCAAGATATAAATGCCAATAATAAAAACCCCTATTTTTTTAAATATCACATTAATACGAAAATAAGCGTCAATTCATGAATGAAATTCAAAATAGAAAGAGTCACTAAATTTCAAAAACAATACATGTTCTTTGTCCTTGTTGATCAACGATCCACGAATATAATTTAAAAAACGCAATTTAGAAAATAAATCTTATAAAAAAAATAATAAGTTATACCCTGAGAAGTCCGAGTCCATGTGCTCGCAACTACAACGAAGAGCTAGTCGAGAAAGAATCTAAAGAACACCACGCCCACTGTTATTAATCTTATTTAAAATACAAATAAAGTATTAGTGTAATATATTTTGTTAGAAATAAAGAAATTTGTAGAAAAAAGTATTAAAGTTTTATTTATTTGTAGTTTAGAAATAATTTAAGATATCATATTTAGTTAAAAGTAAATCATTAAAACCCCAGTGCAGAGAGGGGTAATTCACACATAATATATATATATATATATATATATATATATATATATATATATATATATATATATATATATTGTTAAAGGACAGTGATATGGCTGAAATATATAAATGAGTATCACATTGGTTCGAGAAATGATTAGTTAAATTTATTTTGAAAAGATTAATTGGGCGCCTTATAAAAATGTGATAAACATCTCAAACTACGCTATCTCTGCGTTACTTCGCCAACTAGCCTCAGGGTGCATGAGAACTGTATAAATAACGTTTAAATAAATAATATATCTCAAGCTCGTCGCGAGTATTGGTTGTTGCTTCCTTATTAGTAAATCAAATATACAATTATCAAAAGAAATAACTCCTACAACTAAATCTACATCAATAAAAGATTTATATTAATATTAAAATAAAATATTTATTGTATGAAAAATAGGAAACTGTAATAAATTAACAAATATAGTGGATAAAGTGAAGTTTATGAACTAAATATATGTGTGACAACAAGATGTTAAATAGACAAGGTTATGTGTGTAATGTAATAATTAATATATGGATTAAATTACGTAGAAAATCTTTAATAAATAGGTGAGTACCTTCTTAATTAATTGTACTAAGTAAATTGGTATTTTATTTAGTAAAAAATATAGTATAGAATGCTATATGATAAAAGTAAAAATTCGAGAATCTTTATTTGTATGTGTTGATTTGATATTGATAAAATGAATGCTAAAGACGATATTTGTTTGTTCAGTATTAATAGTAAACCTGTTGTACTGATTTGTAGGTTCCAAGCTTCAATGTTGTTGAATCTTGACGATGAAAAACTTGTCCGATCGCTATCCAAAGTTTGGCGGCGTGTGCCTTGGGTATAGGTGACGCTCTGGAAATATTTCCTCGGACTCGGTTCAAAACGGCTTGTATCTCCCTGCGGCCTTGTAGGACTGCTGGATACTAGGTATTTACTTGAATTAACGATAATCTGATCAGTAAATGATCTGTAATTCTTCTTGGTTGGATATCTCGGGAATTTAGTGTAATTGTAGATGATATTTTTACAGTGACGCTTAATTATGCGTTTTATACGTAGAAGTCTGATTATCTGTTAGAATTTCACTTGTAATCTAAATCAGTATTAATGCTGGATGTTCATAATCACTTATTCAATGAAAACACGTTTAAAATTAATGATTTTTAAGAATTTCTAGGAGTAGATAAAAAATGCGTCTATTACTTTTAATAATTTTGCAAAAGATGATGCCGATAGCGTCTGTTTATTTATCAAAGCCTAGTTATCTTATATGCTAAAAAGTCTCGAAGTTTTGCCTTTTTAACTACTTTCTAAAACAAAATTTAACTATTTTTAATATATTATCTAAATTTAAATATTATTCAACGAATTCTAACGTAAGTTTAATATTAATCTTAACGCTAATTTTTGTGTACTGCGCACGATAAATATTTACATTGCTGGTTAATTTCTTTGTCACTTAGTGGGCGTGTTTTACTAGCGTCGATATAAAGTATAGATGTATATGAATTTAAATATCGGTGCTTTCGCGCTTAAATTTGAATTATGAATATAAAATAATAAAAATGAAATAGATGAAAGAAATAGAAATATACTAATTTTAAGACTGTAATATAATCGTTATATTAATTCGTATACATTTCGACACTACTAAAACTTGCTAACACCGCTTATCTAACCTTGTTTACATTAATTTTCTATATTGAGTAATTTATATTTCTCATTTCAGGTGCTGATCTAAGGGTATGTTTTGTATCACAACATTATATATATATATATATATATATATATATATATGTTATAGTAGGATATTACATGCACAAGTGCAAAGGAATAAATAATATAAATAAGTAAGAAAAACACAAACTCATACATACAGAACAACAAACAATGTGACAATTATCAAATTCAATATAATATTTACAAAACGACAAACAAACGCAACAAAAGTTGGAATTTATATTTTTAATTAGAAAAGCAGACAAAAGTATGTGGGCAAGAACATAGAAAATGTATATTTAGATATTAAGATTAATTTTAATACATACTTTATTGAAAGTTCTATTTAAAAAATGCAAACAACTAATGTAAAAACGCATCCACGCAAAAATAATTTAAAAACCAGGTATTTATAATCATATAAAATTACCCAAAAAAGATTGATACGTATCTAGGCAAGTTAATAAGAAATTTGGTTCCAAACGGCTATTAGAGCGTCAAAGATTCATAGAAGAAAAAGCCCGCGGAACAAGAACCGCGAAGTGGAGAAGGCAATTGTTATTCCAAAGGGCGCGCGTCCCGGCTTGAAATCGCCAACGAGGGACAGGTGAAGTGGCAGCCAATCAACGGACAACATCAACCGACAACAAATTCGCGCGCGAACGTATCTGCTAATCAAATATATGTTAGGTACATAAAAGCATTTGAATTACGTAAAATTTGGCAAAGCAATCCTAGAAATTATTATTATCATTATTACTAGTATTGATAAAAATATATGTGAAGCACTTACCTTTTACGAGATTAAGCATTTTTATATATAGTCAAAAGTAAAATTAGTCTGCGATTGAATCAAATAGAGTTGTCCAAAAATATAAATACCACTTTACAATAATAGCGTTGTTGCGTTTGTCACAAAAAGTGGCGAAAGACATTTATTTGTATAGTATATGAGTTTGATGTTATATTTAGTTTAAAGAGAAAAGATGAACGTTATATCATTATATTTTAAATAAGCACGTGTGCATAACTTGTACCACAAATTGTAACCATTGTTACATTGTTTTTTTTATGTTTTTTTCTTATGTTTTACATTAAATAAAGTATAAATTAATAACGTACTCACCTATTTCTCTACACCTAAACAGCGCTAAATAATACCAAAATTAAGGGCAATTATTGTCAATTTAAGTATCTTGAAATCCTTAATGCGGTTATAAAAGCATTTACGAGGCTCATATATACCCCCCCCCCCTTGTTAAGAACAAGAACTCACATTCGACAGGCAGTCGAATGGTTAGAAAATCTAGAGAAACTGGACCGCACTCGAGAAGACATGATCAGGGTAGAAAACGACTCACACAAATGAGAGATGATCGTTTTTTGAAACTGCAAGCTTTCGGAAATAGGCGAATAACAAGCACAGCGCTCAGTAACCTGCTTGAAGCGGTCAGAAATGCTTTAACTGTGAAGAGAAGGTTGGAGGAAGTAAGCTTGAATTGTAGGAGGTCTGCAGTTGGACAATTACTTACCGCAGCACGCAGAGTACAACGTTTGAGATTTGCCAGGAGTCATGCAAATTGGACAGATGAAGATTGGAAGTGAGTTTTGTTTTCGAACGTGACTAGTCTAAGTTTAAGATTACTAAATGGTCGCGAAAGAGTATGGCGAAGAACTGGAGAAAGATATCATGACTGCATAATTTCTCAAATAGAGCCAGGTTCTTTGGTGGTGGATCAAGAATGTTTTGGGGAGCTATTTGCTTTAACATCTATACAGAGTTAATCGCTATTCGCCAAAGGTCAATGAATGCTGAATACTAACTCGAGAACATTATTCAGGACCATGTAATGCCTTTTGTATTTGCCAAGCCATGGACTGGCCACTACGAGGTCCAGATTTAAATCCAATAGAACACGTATAAAGGTCAATAGGTGACATTTACCACCTATTGTTAATCTCCAGAAATTGAAACAAGCCGTTCTTTGCGAGTGGGATATATTCCCCAAGAAGTAATCCAAAATTTGATAGTGAGCTTACCACGGCGAATACAAGCAGTTATCAGAGCCAGAGGAGGTGTTATGCGTTAGTAACTTTTATTCTGTCGTTTTTTTTTTGTTTTTAGAATTTTTAAAAATTTGCATTAATATCGATTTGCTTCTGAATTTGTAATTTAAGGTCATTTATACATATTTAATTTCATTAAAAAAAAATTATAATTATCTTCAGTACAATTGTTTTATGATGATAGGTACTAAAAATTAATTAACCAATCAAACAATTATATAAAAATTATATTGAATTATTTGAGTGGTGCGTTAATTTTGAGCATGAATATATATTAAATTACCTATGTGTTATGTATCACTACAGTTACTATTCATGTTGCTGTTTTCATGTTATTTTCTGTCATTTAAATTTATCAACCATTACCTAAAAGGTAATTAAGAGGAAAATATAAACAAAATTTAGCAACGTTGTGTTACGCGATTACGACGTATTTTTGTAAATAGACTATGATAAAGTTATTCCATAAATGTGGCTTCCTGAGAAGAATTTTTCGTATCAGAAAATTCAAGTTCGCAAAAAATTAGTATTTTTTCGTGTGAGTGTAAGAAAAACAGACATATTGGATCAGCTATCTCAATTCAACATATTTCAATCTGATTGAATTTCAGCGATATGTATTTTTCTCTTTTTTATTTCGATATTTCCGAATAATATAATCCAAGAGCGTGACCTTTCTTCCTGCGATCTTTCTACGTAATACAAACGGATCTTCTTCCGGAAGACGGATATTTCGATTCTTGCGCCGTAGCCTATTCACCGTTTAATTGTTTGACGTTCAAAGCACGTGTTCAGACTAAACAATAGACCCCGAGAATCACAAAAAGACGACTGCAATCCGCAAGAAAAGTGAATACATGCATATACCCTATTTATTTTATCAACTCGCTATCTTAAACTGATTTTGAAATGGGGTTAACATTCTTTCGGCATCATCGGCGACACCATACCATGTACGCATATTCCAAATGAAGAAAGAGGAGGCCTGCAAACAGCTGCATCCGTCAAAGGTGTGCACGTGTCTCCATACGATCTACCTAAAAAAGGTCTGACGCGTTCTGTTAGAACCCTCGATTTTATAAAATCTGTTTTTGTCCATGCCCTTAACTCATACATCCCGTTTTGTATTAATGTATGTATATTTACTATACTGACAGTATGATGTATAACGTATGTTTTGCTACTTACATGCACATAGCACAGGAGAAACTCCATATCATTTTTTAGATATTCGTCTTATAGTACATGTGGTCTCGACTATAATAGTTTATACATTAATCGTGATATATAGTTTAACGTACACACATATTTGTATGCGTATGATAGGATGTTTATATAATAAACGAAGATAAAAATACTCTCTGAAAAATTTATAAAGCTGTACCACATTATTCACAGGATGATCTCAAATAATCATATGATATTGTGCGTTCAAAAATACCTGCCTCTAGTGAGCCATGATTTCTAAGTAATATAAAAAAGTATGTCGTAACTTTACCAATATGAATTTCTTAAATGACAGTTACATCTAAATGACAGACGGCTTTAGAAAATTGCAAGGTTAATTACTAGGTTATAATCTTCCTGTCATGAATAAATAAAATTCCGTGTTATCGCTTTTATAGATGACACTAATAACATTAACATTTGACAATTCAGAAGGGTGTGGTTAAGTTACGACATACCTAAAATGTTCATGGCCAACTCTGAGGCTTTTTTCTTTGAACGCACGATATAGGTACTGTTATACGTTCCGATTTCAGTTTTAAATAATCCTCATCTTATTGCATTTGCAATTCTAGCGAAGGAAGTTCAAACTAAATAGCTCTGTTTTGGGTAATGTAGAATTTGAAAACCTCACCTGCAATAGATGGTATACATTTTGCAATGGAATTTAAGAGAAGATACACCCTAAAGGAAACTTATACGAAGGTGACTTGACGAGAGAGTGATCTTTCAAACACTGTCGCTACTGTAACAATTTTGATCAAATCTGTTATGTGTATTGTCGCGTGCCAGTCTATTGAGGACATGTTTACAATGTTTCACCAGTTTAGACCCAGTAAATGGATTCATTATGGCTTTAATAGCTGCCCGACTATCAGTTATGATGTTGATTTATTTGTTCACATAGCTGGCTTGCCGAATTTCCTCGGCGCAAGCTGCGACTGCAATCAATTTAGCCTGGAAAACAGTTGCATGTTTGCCTAGATTTAACGATATCTTTCCTCCGGGGCAGATTCTGGGTATACCTGCACCTGTACCCTGATTGGATTGCGACCCATCCGTGCATCAGGTGCCGGCAGCACTATCGCTTGAGCGAGTTCTTGCCTATTCCCTGGTCGATATGGATATGTTTGGCTTAGCTATAAACAAAATCTCAGGTGCTATACTGTCCGCCGGCATTTAAAATATCGGCTCTCCCAGTATAGTTCCTGTGGTATCTGTATAGCACACTACAACCTTATTAGAACATCATACGATTTTGGCCTTTAACCTCAGGATTGCAGCCATGGCCTCCGCTTTCACAAATACTTCCAACGGAGGGAGACCTACGATGGCCTCCTTGGAGGCGGTTCCCGTGCTGTTCATAGCTCCCGCGATTCCCAACAGAGAGCCGTGAGGAGCCCCACCGACGATGTCATCTCCGTTCTCCTCCACCAGACAACTGCTGAATAGATAATTGTTGGTCTTACTACTACTGTGTACACACTTGGTTCTAGTCCCCAAGTCATACCAACACGTTGCCCTGTCCGCCAGTTTGAGTAGGCGCCTGCTTCAGTTCAGTTTTGCATCTAGTGTAATGCCTAGAAACTTCACTTCATTGGTTAGCTCTAACTCTTGTCCGAACAGCCTTACGCAACCCAGATCATTTAATTTTCTCATATTGGTAAAAGCTACCAACCGTTTTTGTTGGCGGAGGGGGGCAGTTAATCCCTCAAGGCACCATCTCTACAATTCGGAGAGTATTTCGCACGATTCTCGCCATTGTCTCCGGGAATTTCCCGGATGACAATGTCATCGGCAAACTCTGCATCCATATTTCCTGACATTTAATGTGCTGATGAGATTATTACTCCTCCTTGAGGTAACGTTTTTGTTGTGCTCATGGAGATCGTTTTGCCTTGCATTTGACCAAGCACTACTTTTCTACGCAATATGTTGTGGAGCCAATTACATGTGGTACTCTTTATGTTTCGATCTCTTAAGGATCGAATAATTGAAGACATCGAGGTGTTATCAAAAGTTCCCTCCATGTCTAAGAAAACTGCAAGCGCAATTTCCTTGTGGTGTAGGTTCCTTTCGCTCCCCCTCCCCCACCAGACTATGCAGGGCAGCCTCACCCAATTTTCCGATCTGGTACGACCATTGCAGTGGGTGTAGAGGAGATCTGTCCAATTTATCGCCTGTTAATTAAGGCATTATTTTTTGAGTGAAAAACCTATTAAAGAAGCTGTAGAAGAACTATATACATATTATTAGGTATCTCTTCCTTCCCATAGAATGATCTGTAAGAGGTTCGCTGCTTTAAAAAGTGGTCATATGAACACAACCGATTTAATTCATATGTAGAAGAATACCTAGGCATTTTAGTCAATACCCAGCTAGTTAACTTTACCGCCATTTCCGGATCTTAGATACTAATTGACATTAAAAACGTGCTTGATATTTGCTCTGCTTGTTCCAACCTCTGCCCCTTTCTGGATTAATTAATTGTTATTAAGTATTCTAATTAAGTAATTCTACACCTTTTTTTATCTATTTCTTTTCTTTTTTTTCACCTCTTATTTATTTTTTATCTTTATTTTATTTATTTTCTCCTCCTCTTTTCGTTTTTTTCCATTTATTTATTGCTTATTTTTTCTTCTTTTATTACCATTTATCTTACCTTTTATTGTCGTCGGGCACCTCCAGTAGCGTTCCGGTTCAGCATCAAATTAGGTAAACGTTAATCCACTCAAACTATGGTCATCTAGAGTCAATATTTCTTTCATTCTGGCAAAAATGAGCTTAAAAAGAACTGTCAATCGCCCATAAAAATCCCAAGTTTAACTACCTGGGTATGAGCCTCAATATGGGCAATCGCACAGGCAAGTCGCCTCCACCTCCGCCTCCTGCTTCTTAAAAAGGATCTTATATTATCTGCACGCATGGTTTTAGATGTGGCAACTACGGAGACTTCAAACTAAGAAGCATTGAAAATGTTCAAAGAAGGTTCTCAAAGTTTTCGATGCTTATTTTTGCTGCGGTTTATCCTGTAAGGGATTTATGATTCCTCAATAATGTTAATTTGACCTCATCTCCTTATCAACTAGAGGTAAAATTCCAAGCATTCAATTTTTGAACGACCTTTTACGCAAAAACATTCATTGTACGAGGGGCCGCTTTTGTTTGCTCGGACTAGGTAGTTTTAAATTTTAATGCAATTTCCCCTTATATTTTTTTGAAATGAATATATACTTAGGCAACTTGTGTGCGAATTTATCAAACATTTGCAACATTATTAATTTTTTTATCTGTCAGTTTGTGTTGTCGTGCATTGATTTTATATCAAAATAAACAAAGTCAAATATAGAGTCGGTATAAAGTTTCTTACGAAATAAGGAAAAGCTTACAAAAAATATTATTGACAAAATGTTGCTGTATACGGGAATGATTGTCCTTCCAAGTCAACTATTTGCGAGTGGTAAAAAAAATGTTTAAACATGAATCATTGAATGATGATCTCCGTCTCTAATGATGTGATCACGTCAGATGTTGTTGAGAAACCCAACTATTTAGTACTGGAACCGGGAAGATACAAGATTAAAGAAGCGACAATTAGTAAGTATTTACGATGTGTTTCAGAATCTACAGTTTTTAGAATTCAACTGGAAAGACAAAAGTTAGTTCAAGGTGGGTTCCACAAATGCTTCCGCCATGCAATTGCTTGTCCGGACAGAGACGTGTGAACAATTCTTAACACTTTGTGGGAATGATCCAGGTTTAATTAACCGACTTGTCACTGGAGATATAACTTGAGTACATTATTATGATCCGGAATCGATACAAGAGTCGATGCAGTGACAAGTTAAGGGCTCTAACCACCCCCAGAATTTTAAAGTCACCCCTTCTACGGAAAAAATAATAGCAACTGTTTTTAAGACTATTAAGAAATTTTGCCGATTGATATTAAGGGTAGTACCGTTAATGTAGTGTATTATTGGAGCTTGATGCAGCATTTCAGAGATTCTATTAAACTAAAAGATGCGGAAAACTCACGCAAGGTGCCTTGTTGCACCACGACAATGCACTAGTGCACAAGTCAAGATTTTCATTCAAAAGTTGCTCAGAAATTGAACATCCAGCTTATAGTCCAGATTTAGCACCTAGTGACTACTTTTTTATACGAATCTCAAAAAGTACACTTAGGGGTACAAAATTTAAGGACGATGACGAACTTATAGCAGCTGTAGAGAACCTGAAAAGTCACACCTAGCCTGGAATGAACAGATGCATTTCACCCTTATTGGAGCTTGTCAATGTACGGTATCCTGGACAGATATGACTTTTCACTTCGATACTTCGTGTATATATAGTTAATATTTTGAACTTATTTCAAATGAGAATTAATGACTATTGAATCTCATTTCTACATGCAAATCTCGCTTAATATGTAGCGTTAATTTCTACATTTTGACAAACTAAATTTACTAAGTTTATACACGAAGTCATGTCTGTTCAGGATGCCGTAGATTGACAAGCTCCAATAAGAGCGAAATACATCTATGCATTCTAGGATAGGTGTGGCTTTTCACGTATTTTTAATTATCCTAACGACCGGGAAAAGGTAACGTTGCGACGTGTGGGTACAAACTTAGTTTATCAAATTGCAGAAATTAATGCGACGCATTAGACGACATTTGCATGTTGAAATGAGATTCAATAGTCATTAATTCTTATTTCCAATAAGTTCAATAAACAAAAAGAATATTTTTACGATGGATTAAAGGTGTAATTGAAACGGTGTAATACCTGTATTGAAAAGCAAGGAAACTATATTGAAAAAATATTTTTATTGATGGTCTAGCCTTTTGTTTCATGCCTAGTCCGGGAAGATAAAAACGTCCCGTCGTAAGAATACTTCTGTATCTAATTCATTGTAAAATAAATAAAATTATCTCCTTCTATTATAATAGTTTATTCATTCATAAATACACATTTTTTTACAAGGATTGCTTAAAATATATGTCAAACATCTCCAAATAAATTTAAGTATTTTTGCATGCGTTTGCGTCATTGGTCTTCTCTGGGAATACCACTATGAAGAAGACCGTATTTAATCACCCACACGAGAACAAGAGAAACGGTAGCACGTGATTTGTAGAGCAGATACGAAGTTAAAGCACATCCGCCGCTCGTATATTTTCTTCCGCCTTTCCATCTTTGTGTTTTGTCCTGAGTATACCTGTTAGGTTGCGCACGAACTAATTTTAATTCAACCCTATTGTTTAAAATGGAATTTCAAGTACTCACAAACATTATGTATATATTATGTATATATATATATATATACATATGTATTATGTATTAGACAAGGAAGAGTTGTAAAAATATAAATAGATGGAAAGACTTATATGTACACAAAAAATTTTAATAATACTAAAATGAATGCTATGTAATTGTCACGCAATATACATCAATAAACAGTAATCGGTGGCGTAATTTAGAAAACAAAATAAATTAAGTACTAACAAACAAATATAATAAAGCAGAAATACCAATAAAATTTCTTCCCGATATGGTACCGTTAAAGTCAAAGTAAACGGTTATATAAAAGAAAAGTTGCCGGCGGCTATTACCAACAGATTTATAAATTCTGAGTGTGTCACTCTTATGAAACACGGTGTCTTGTTGTTAATAGATTTGGAAAAGAGGAAGAAAATAAGAAGTTCGTGATGAATTACAAATTAAATACAAAGACGGAAACCAAACATTTATACAATGAATATTAATTTACACTGAATGAGGGTCAGATTCTAAATCTAGTTTACTTTACCTTAGTAGTGACTAACATAGAATAACATAAAATGTAGTTGTAAAAAAAAATTTTAGCGTATTTTGATATAATTATAATACATATTACAGTACATAGTGTATCGTTTGAAAATTGTGCTTAAACCTGCTGCGAAAACTGTAAATATTTTGAAGAAAACTACAAAAACACCAAGACTTACTGAAAGGATTAAAAAATACATGTTGCTTGATTTGATCTTCAACACTAAAAATGTTTTCCCGAAACAAATCGAATTTGTACAGAAACTCTGACGCATAACAATTTTATATATTTAATTTTGTTTAGTTAGCCCTTACGAAATCATTTGAATTTCGCCAAATATTATTGCAATAAATGTTTATACTGTGTATGTGTAAGGAGGTGCCCATCGACTCTGTGTGTAGGTAAGCTAGAACAAACCGCAATTTGACGTAATCTGTGTTTTTTAAGACCTTTCTTTTCACTAGGGAGAAACTCTGACATTATGACAGTTAATTTGACAAGTCGTACCGCCATTTTATTCAGTATTATGTGACATTTCATAATGCAAAGTCTTACACATGAACAACGTTCACAAATTGTGAAAATTTATTTCTAAAATCAGTGTTCAGTAAAGAATGTTCACAGAGCACTTCGCCCAATTTACAGCATACATCATCGGCCAATTGAGACAACTATTCGCAATACAATTGAAAAATTTCACACTAAATTTATTCTTTTGAACTCCCGTCCACCAACGAGATAGCGTAGAATGTGCATTGAAGAAAATATCGACGCCGTTGAAGCCAGTGTTGAGAATGATCCAAATTCATCGATTCGTAATCAGGGGCAAAAACTTGGCCTGTGCCCCCATCGACTTTATGGAAGATTTTGCGCAAGGATTTTGGCTTACATGCCTACAAGATTTAATTGGTGCAAAAATTGAAGCCAACAGACCATCGCTTTCGGCGTCAGTTCGGTTATTGGGCGCATGAAATGTTGGAAATCGATCCACTGTTTTACCGGCAAATTGTGTTCAGTGATGAGGCTCACTTCTGGCTCAGAGGCTTTGTGAATAAGCAAAACAGCTGCATTTGGAGCGACACTAATCCACAGGTGACTCATCAACTACCGATGCGTTCCAAAAATTGCACTGTTTGGTGCGATTTGTAGGCCGGAGGCATAATCGGACCACATTGCTTCAAAAACGAAGAAAACCGAACTGTCACCGTCAATGGCGACCGGTATAGAGCCATACTCAACGATTTTTTGATCCCAAAAGTGCGTGAACATGGTCCGGAAGACTTTTGGTTTCAGCAAGATGGTGCTACATGCATACTGCCCACCAAACAATCGATTTATTGAAGGAAGTGTTCAGTGATAAGATTATCTCCAGAAATGAACCTGTACACCAGTCTTCAAAATCATGTGATTTGACGCCTTTGTACTATTTTCTGTGGGGCTATTAGAAGTCATTGGTCTACGGGAACAAGCCAACAACTATTGCAGCCTTAGAAACCAACATCGAGCGCACCATTCGTGACATAGGGCCTCAAATGCTCGAAAAAGTAGTTGAAAATTGGTGCTCCAGGATAACGTAGCTCAGACGCTCCGTGGTAGCCATATGCCTGAAATTATTCTCCATCACTAATGTCATGAAACTATCTGCAGATTAAAAAATATTCTCATTTCCCCAACACCTGTTTTTTAGTTTGTTATTTTTAGTATTTATCATGCTTAAAAGTTACTGTCATGCATGCAGACGAAAGAATGAGAAAACAAAGCTTAGACTGCCAAATCAAAAAGAACTTATTTATAGGAAATATTTGATAAATGGATTATTTCTATTAATAATCCTGTAAATATATATAAAAAAAATTTATAGGAATTGCGTTTGCTTGTAATTTTCATTTGAATTTACATTTTATGATATATTTTGAAGATATTTAAAAATGTGGAAAAAATTAAATAAAATATGGACAAAAAGAATGTTTCGTTCGAATAAATTCTGCATATGTATAGGAAGTTTATGTAATGGGTTCTAAATTACATATATTGATTTCAATACAGAAGTTAATCGAATAAAATATTTTTCCTTCATACATAAAATTTGAATAGCCCCAATAGTAATTTAACAACATCTATGTTGGTTGCATACACAATTATCCCTTTTCCCTTCACGGTGCCCAGTCCGGAAACTGTACATAGGGATCTATTTTACTATTAAGTTATACATCTATACTATTACAAATCTGTGGTATCTATCGTAAAAAGCTAAGAAAACCTTTAATTTGTTGCTGAATAAAACGCTCGTGCTAATTCTCCGGAAAATTAAAAACAGGTACATTTTGTATTTTAATACTATGTTTTTCCGGTGATTTTAGACTTTATTTGGAGAACACAAAAAAACGGCAATGGCTATTGGAACGAACGGTGGAAAAAGACGCGTTACTTTCACTTTTGTTTTCCAAGCTGGATTTTTTCGAATAACCCATAAGCTTTAATTTTAAATATTTAAATAAATATTATTAGTTTACATAATTTTTTCTCTCAATATCGTGCATAAAAATGATTAAGATTTATCATAATCATTTCGGACTTAACATAACATGGCATAGCTTATAATTCAGTGGCTTAAATAAGTGTGTTCGCACCGTTAAATTATGAAAAGTACACCTGTGTGCATAAATAAATGGGCTAATTTTCAACAATTTTGTAACTCTAAATGTCGAGTCGGACAGGTGAAATAGTTTGTTTTTATTGTAAATATATAAGTAACGGATTTTTCTTGAATTATTGGATGAATTTAGACATCAAAACAAAGCAAAAGAGACATTAAAAAAATTTCGTAACATACATTACATGGCTGTCAACATCGGCTTTTAAGTTACTATTTCTTAAATTAGAAAGATATTTAATTAACTTGTTTCTTCTTTAGGTATCCCTAAGATTTACTCAACCATTGTTTCATAACAGTATATATATATATATATATATATATATATATATATATATTAGATTCAATTAGTTGGCGATTTAAGGTCTGGTTTTACTTTAAAATGTATATATTTAAAATAATCTTACAAGTTTCGGCATATGATGCCTTTGTCAAAGAAATTTAAAATATAAATGACAGTATATTAATGTCATATATCTGTAGTTGTCATGGATAAAATTAAAATATTCAAAGTTACATTCAAGTTTAATAATAATAATTCATGCCTTAGCACTCTCAACAGCTAGATGCCAGTAACGTGGATTGGCAACCCATGAGTTATTATTATGTCTGCGCCCGTGGAGCGACTTAAGATATTAAGCTGTCGGCATTTGCCTGGAACGAGACGAAAAACCACGAAAATCTACTCGGACAGTCCAGTCAGGGACCTAAACACGGAACTACCAGCACGAAAAGCTAGTGTACAGATATTTAAATAACATATGATAGATAATTACATAATAACACCATATATTCATAATTTCAGATCGTTGCATTATTAGGTTACAGTATATACTGCTTAGATTTTTTATATCACTTCTGTTATTAATTGAATTTTTTTCTTGTTTAATATTAATAATTTTTTTAATTTCCCTTTTTATTGTGTGGTGTTCTTCATCGATTATCTATGTGTCTTCAAAATCGAAATAGTGATTACCTTGTGGTTTGTGTGCTGAAAAAGTAATTTTGTCTGTTTTTTCCAAGTCTTCCATGAAGAGGTTCGCTATTACTGGTGACAGAGAATACCTTTAGAAAACCAGGGAGTTTATGAAATTCCATGCTTTAATTGTGAGAAGACATACTTCGGCCAAACAAACAGGAGGGTAAACGTAAGAAGAGACGAACACCAAAACTTCGTAAGAAAAGACGAGAAAACTTCATCTTTGGCTCAGCATGTAAAGGAAACGTCCCACACGATAGACTTCAGTAATACCAAATTATTGGCGAACATAGAGCATATGAAAACCAGAATTATCAGGGAAGCTATCGAAATTGAGAAACATCCGGACAATTTGAATTCGCGAGATGATACCCAGAGGCTACCAACAGCACGGAAACCAGTATTAAGTAAAGAAGTTGTCAACAACAAACAAAGACACCTACACCACAAGCTAGCCAGTACATTCCAGCTACAGGCACAACGACACGAGCCGCGCACATACTCAACCAAGTGTAACCAACCAGAACGCTAAGCGGGTATATAACCACCATCCTAACCTCGACTACGTCAGTTTACGAGTAACCAGAAGCAGAAGCAGACAGTTATCGCAGACCTGAAGATGGTAAATGTTATTTTGCGGAAACTTCGTCCAGAAACCAGCACCGGTCTTTACGAAGACCAAACAGTGGAAACGCGGAAGAAAATCCGGAATCTGGTTACAACATATATATATATATATATATATATATATATACATATATACATATATATATATATATATATATATATATATATATATATATATATATATAGTAAACTTAATAAGTCGGCGATTAAAGGTCTGGTTTATTACTTCAAAGTATATATATTCAAAAAAACCCTACATGTTTCGGCAATTATGCCTTTATCAAGGATATAAAATATAGATAACAGAATATAAATGTCAAATAATTGAGTTCAATTTTTTTTTCTTCTAAATTTACAATTAAACTGAATGTATTGTACATCAATGAATTCAGGAAAAAAATCTCTATTCAATTATGCAAAAAAATATATACCGTGCAATTTGAAAAAAAAAATTGACAATCGCTAGGAATTGAAGATGGCGGTGGAAAAAAAAGTAAATGTAGCCCCAAACATAGTACTCATCAACCCATTTCATTTGATATCTATCTCATGAAAATCGAAATATAAATAACAGAGTTACAGCGTGGGGCGTTTTTTGTGTGACAGCCTGTATATATATATATATATATAATTTAATTCGGGATGATTTGATTGTGTTAATTAGTTGATGGTATTTTTTATTCAATTCCCGTACATTGTAGAGAGTTGTATTCTCGTAATTTTGATATAGTATTTGATTAAACAACGTTTTGCCGTAAACGTGTCTCCAATAAAAAATTTTTATGTAAGTAGAATTATATTCTTACGACGTCTTAATTAGAAAAGCTTTTAAAAGTGTATTTCAATTGTATTAATAATTAGTTAAGAGTCTTAATTAGTAGAAATAAATAATAAAGAGTATTTTTAAATTTCTATGTAAAAAAATATAACTGTGAAAAATTTTGCTCGTTTTTAAGTCAAGGGTATTTTTTGTTACATGTTATTACGCATGTGTAAAAATTTTGAACGTGTTTCAATACATATTATACAGTGTGGTTCTCTGGGGAGAAATTAAAAATAAATTTTATCATTTTTTAGATAAGGTAGTTCGGAGTAATTTAGAGGAAGTTTAAATCCACTTAGCTGTCAATTTACAGTGGATATATTTTACCTCATTGTGTCATTGAAAGATACAATATATTTATACTTTATAAAGATAGATTTTTTTCTTTTTTGATTTTTTTTTGTATTAAATATTCATTTAAATTTTATCCTGTGTTTATTTTTGTGTTCTGGCCTTTACTACGGTTTAATTAAAAAAATAAGTAACTTATATAACTTTACAGCTCATTTATTAAAATACAAGTAACTCAGAAAATATAAGTAACTCAGAAAATATAAGTAACAGAGAAAATATATAAATAAATTAGTGTGATTTATTCACTGGCGCCTAGTATTTTCTACAGAACACGGATTTCCTTATTGGAACCCTGAGAAGTAAGAAGTCTCATATTTTGAAAATCCACCGGCTGAGTATCCTAGTTGGGAAGATTAGTTGAGGATGGTGGCAAATTTATTCTACAAACCACTATTCATAGCAATATGTAGCGGCAACAAAAGGTCTATCAATATTCCAGCATACACCTAAACCAGCCGAACTCATCCAGGCCCACACGTTTACCGAAAATCTTCCAGATTTCTATGAGCTGTAAATATAATTTTCATTAAGTCCAGACTGCGGTGGTATATATATTCTCATTTTTCCGCTGTAAGATGATTGAAAACATTTTTCATCCGTAAATATTACTCTGTTCTAGTAGTCCTCCCCGTTATTGATACTATTTAAAGCGAACAGTAATCGCGAAAGCTTATTTTGGAATGTTAATAAAATCCTTGAACAGCCAGTAGAATTTATTAAATTGGAAACACGTATTCTTCAGCAGGCTGTAGATCTAGAAGCTGGAAAATATGTTTCTATAACTGCTTTTCTCGCTGTAATAAAGGGATTCATTCTTATGTAATTTATCAAAGCCGCATAATCAGCGTCAATGCTACTTCTAGGACGTTCAGAAGCGATTTTCCTTGCTAAAGACCCGTCCTGCATCCACCGTTTTTTTTTTACATAAAAAACGTTGCCACTCTTCGTATTGACCATCCATATTCTATTTTGGACACAATCTTGGCTTTCAACAGTTGATTTAAATGTTGAGGCATCTTTAATGGTGTTTTAATGTTTAGAAAATTTCAGTTATGTTGCTATATAATTTAATAAATGACACTGACAGGACATTAAGTCAACTGACATTCAATACGCAAAAGACCTCAATTACGCAACGTAAATATGTTTGTCGCAGATTTTATTGCATAGTGCTGTACATACTTTAAATATCCTTTTTCATTTATTTGATTTATATTTTATTTCGGAGGTAAATATAAAAAATATGGATCTATGTCAAATATTACAAGGTGCTACCCAGAAATTCCCCGGAATGTGAAAAAAGAACCACAATAAATTGTTTTTACAACTTATTAACTACCACCCCCTTCAAAGTTCTTTCCTTCCTTATGAATGCACCGATCTCAGTTACTTGTCCATGACTGGACGCAGTGCTGGAAGTGTTAAAGTGTTTAACACTGGTTGAGCTATAGAGCTGTACTATCATCCCTTTGCGCGCCACATTAAACTCCAGGGAATTTCTGGGTAGCACCTCGTATTAAACAAAGAACACTGACGAAGCTCTAAGTCTTAATTCCTAGTATTTCATGTTAACAATGTAGCTTTTTAGTTTTGTAATTTTTACTCAACTATTTTTTCGCCAGTGCTTTTAAGAGTTAATCATTTCTTTTTCAAGATTCTGTAAATAGTGGAATTAACAATTAAGAACAATTATGAGATTTCACCTTCCTATTGCAAATCTAATTTTGTCGTTTCGCATATAGATTGCATGTTTGAGTAATTATAAATAATAGGAACATTAATTGTAGATTTCCTGAAATATAGAATGAAGAAATAGATTAAACAATGCTAGATATTTATTTACAAAAGGTATATTAATTTTTTATTAGGTAGGCTTTACTTTGAATATGATCAAAACTCGGTTCAAGAATTGTTTTTGTTTTACATTGAGGACGATTAAACCGATATTGTTGTCGTTTAACAAATATTTACTTTGTTTAGGGTACCGTGAGAAACAATACACACGAACATAAATCTTCGACAGCGAATTTCACGCTTTTGACATGTCCAATCGTCGAAATCGAAATTATTTTCAATTTATCCATTTGGCGTATCCGACCAGTCGGTATATACGCATTGAAAATTGTATCCTGTAAATAAGACAGGCAATGGAATGAAAATGGCGATTTATGCTTCACATATATTTTGTTCGACGCCATGATATCAGAACGAATTTCGATAAAAATTACCATCCCTTTTCTACACAGAGCTGATGGCAGTATATTATTTGTGTCCGAAGATGTTAGTTTTTCACATATGCACGTAGGGGTGCAGCATATGGCATTTCAATAGAAAATATTGAATTAAGTTTGCGCAACATAACATTTTTCCTTTGAAATATTGTGTAAACCTTTTCGGAAGAAATTATTCATTTTATGTAAAACTATTTGAACCTGACAATGCTTTGCTATTGGCTAGTATATATATATATATATATATATATATATATATATATATATATATATATATATATATATATGAACTTCATGTGTATGAGAATTAATAATTATTAAATCTCATTTTACATGCGATTGTCGCTATAATTTGTTGCATTTAATTCTACAATTCGGCAAATCACTTTTGCCCTAGATTGTGGACGCAACAAGCCGCGACATCAACTGTACAAGTTGTCAGTACAAATGAAAAATTTTGTGAAAAACTTATCTGCGCGGAATGTGCATATATCGATATTTCACTGTTTTTTACAGATCATCAGTGCACCTTACCGAAGACAGATATGATATTCACTTCTATACTACGTGTATATATACGAACTGTAATGAACTTCATGTGTATGAGAATTAATAATTATTAAATCTCATTTTACATGCGATTGTCGCTATTTTACATGCGATTGTCGCTATAATTATAGCGACAATCGCATGTAAAATGAGATTTAATAATTATTAATTCTCATACACATGAAGTTCATTACAGTTCGTATATATACACGTAGTATAGAAGTGAATATCATGTCTGTCTTCGGTAAGGTGCACTGATGATCTGTAAAAAACAGTGAAATATCGATATATGCACATTCCGCGCAGATAAGTTTTTCACAAAATTTTTCATTTGTACTGACAACTTGTACAGTTGATGTCGCGGCTTGTTGCGTCCACAATCTAGGGCAAAAGTGATTTGCCGAATTGTAGAATTAAATGCAACAAATTATAGCGACAATCGCATGTAAAATGAGATTTAATAATTATTAATTCTCATACACATGAAGTTCATTACAGTTCGTATATATACACGTAGTATAGAAGTGAATATCATGTCTGTCTTCGGTAAGGTGCACTGATGATCTGTAAAAAACAGTGAAATATCGATATATGCACATTCCGCGCAGATACGTTTTTCACAAAATTTTTCATATATATATATATATATATATACGGATTAAATAAACACAATTGAAAGTTGATATTAATTATTGTATTTTGTTAAAATTAGATATTTACATATACATTCTTATTTTTGTATTGTAGGTTACATAAATTGTAATTACTGTTGTATTCAACTTTAAGTTCATTACAATGTTCTTGGATATACAATGTTTCACCTTCACTTTATAAAAGTAAGAATGTAAATAAATCCAATTATCAAAACAGCACTCGACCTTACTTCTACGCATGCCCAACAGAATTTCTTACGTCGGGAACTTCAGTTTGAGAAGTACTGTCTAGTGACGCCATCTAGCGGACAACGCGGATCATTTTGCAGTATTTTTTTAGTTTATAACGGACACACCCACGCATATATGTATATAGATTACGTAAAACAAACTCAATTTTTAGAATCTTAAAATGTAGATCTTTCATATACTTAAAAATCTAATTTATTTACTTTTAAATTAAATATAATCAAGATGTTTAGAATGGCGTACGAGAATGGTTTGACGGAAGATGAGACTCGCTTATCAGTATTTTTTTGTGAAAAAATTGGTAGTACTTTTGAGTAGGCCGTACTCTTGGAAGAGGCTATTTAAATTTTCATTATCGCCTGACGTTTAAGTTCGACAGATACAGTTGCTTAAAAAAGACGTGTTTAGTTAAAGTTGTAAAATAGATAAAATCGGCATTCGTGGTGCAATACAGTACATACTTACTTTTTAAGAAAAGAGATTTTGGCGGATATGCAGAAAACATTGGGTAACGATGCTCCTTCGAAGGCCACGATTTGCCTCTTAGTTAGCCACTTTAAATGTGTTTCGAAGATGAAGAACGTTTTGGCCAATCAAAACGAGGTATCATCTCAGAAATTGTTAAAAAAGTTCATGATGTTATGTTACATTATTGAAGAGTGAAAGTGGAGGAGATTGTCGAGATCGTGCACATTTTCCATGCTGTATACTAGGTGGGTACCACGTTTACTGAATGTAGACTGTCCTTTTGGACAAAGTGAATGTTGCCATTATCGAAAAAAGACGCGAAATTGCTCGAAAACATATGATATTCGACCATGACGATGCACTGACACATACCACACCTGTCGCATTGTTCAGGAAAAATTGGATGAATTACGATTCCATGTCTCTGGGCGCCCCGGTGAACACCCCTTCAGATTTATACTTATTTCCAAATCGAAGTTATTTTTCGCCGGAAGGAAATTCAATACAAACGAGGAAGGTATTGCAGAATTAGTTGACAATCTTGATGCTGATGATTATAAAACTGGCACGTTCCTCTCCAGAAAGATACATTCACAAATATATGAACCTGTATTGTGTTCTTCACACCAGATTTTTAATAATATTTTATATTATTAAAAATACTTTTGTATTATACAAAATTGATGAGGTTTTACATACTCATGTATGTTTCAAATTATTTTGTTATATGTAGTCTTACTTGACTAACAAACGAAATTATACGTACTGAAACAGGCAAAAACAAGAAAAATCTCCATCCACAATATAAATAAAAAACTCAAAATACGTATTTTTCGGCAACTAAGTTACCATTTTCAGTAGAACAATCTAAAAAATAGCGTTAAACGTATCGTCTTTGCTAAAACCTTCGAAGATATGTTCTTCACCAAATCGTCAGTGGGATGACACTGAAGTAAATGACTTCAATGAAATACCTCCTCATTTGACTCGAATCGTTTAACATCATTACATTTTCTTAAGTTTGGGAACAGAAAAAATCACTTATAGCCAAATTTGGTGAATATAGTGAATGACGCTGCGATTTATATCTTAGTTCGACAAATTTAGGGGTTGACACAGCAGGTGAATGGGAAAGCACGTTATTCTGATGTGACAAATGTTTTTTCTGGACAAATATGATCGTTTTCCTTTCAGTTCGCCATTTAAGCGTCAGTACTTCAGCATAATATTGGTCAGTTATTGTACAGCTGACCAATTTTCATGTGGCCGGTTAGAAGTACCGCCCTCGAGATGCGCACGAAATTTATAGGTAGGGGAACCTCTGGCATCCCTTACTATCCCTTACTACGTTCCAATGCACGACTCGCACAAAGAGTTTGCATTTCATTTTTCCGAATACTGTCTCTATCTAACACTGACCCTTACTTACGCACGTACAAATTTTCCCACCGGCCACATGAAAATCGGTCTGCTGTAGTTTCTTTTGAAAATAGTCAATAAAGATTATGAATTTGGAATCCCAAAAAATCGTCACCAGAATTTTATTGACTGAAAAAATGGTTTTTAAGATGTTCATAAGAAAAAATGGATTGTTTTGAATGAGTATAGTGATGTATCCAGACTTCAACTACGGTGATATATCGACAAAAAACTACTCTTGGATTTCGTTTGAACTTAGCTATACAATTATTTGAACTCATTGTATAGCTAAGCAATAAGCAAACGCGACCCCCATCTTGTGGTTAGCGTATTCATATGTAAGTGTTGATTTAAAATATCGCGCATCCGTTACGTTAATATGTTTACGGCATTATCTATCTCACACACTTTTATATGGCGATCTTTACAATGATATGAACTTTATTTAGTAATTTCTGGAGAAGTTAGCGTAAATGAAGGTCCCGGACGTTCAGCACCTTCTGTGCTAATGTAACACTTCTCAAAGCAGTGAACTATTTACAAATCATTACATGGGAAGGAGCAGATGCATTATATATTTATGTAACACTTCCCAGTGAACTACTTACAAATTATTACAAGGGAAGGAGCAGAAACATTATATATTTATGTAACTTTTCTCAGCTTCTTTAATGTTTTTTTCCACTTAAAAAATAATGTTTAATTAATAAACGATATTCTCTTTTCGCCATACTAGCACAAAAACAACAAGTAGTATACTTGAAACGTAAATGTAAGAACTTCTCTGTCTAGCAAATTTGGGAGAAATTTTGACAGTAGGCTTATACTAGGGATGTCCTTTCCTGTTGCGTTATAAAACGTCAGCTGCAAAATTTAATTAATTATATCAATTTTTCGTTAACCTAAACCTAAAGTTTCATCAAGATACGACAAGTGATTTTGTCATAGTAATTTTTTAAAGTTTATAAGAAAATTTTCGCGCAATAATTTTTTACAACTTTCGGAGAGGATTAACTCAACAACAATGTCTTGCTAAGTTGGTTTATGTTTTTGAAGATGAAGCACCACATCAATCGACAATTTCACGTTGGTATTGTGAATTCCACCTTGGACGCAGCAGTATCAGCGACGATCTCAGGACAGATTCGCCAAGAACAGCCGTCACCCAGAAAAACATCGATGCTGTGTGCCGGCTGATTAAATACATGTGACATGTCGTGAAATTCAGAGATCCATGGTTATTTCAAAGGTCTCAATTCAAACGATCCTACATGATGAACTGGGTGTGAGAAAATTAGTTTCCCTTTGGATTTCGCAACTTTTAACTGAAAAGCAAAAGTCGGCTGGCGTTAATTGGTGTCGGAAAACTTTAAGCTGGTTTAATAACGGAAATTCAAAAAACATCTATAGAATCATGAGTGGCGATGAGTCGCAACGTTTGTCTCAGAATCAGGTCATGTAGCTACAATTTCTTAGCAAGATCGAAGAACGGTTAATGCGAATTGATACATAACCGTTTGTTTGCCGACAAACCAACCCACAGCGGCTACATCATGACAATGCGAGTTCGCACACAGCTCGAAAGGCAATTGACTTTTTGGAGCAGTCAAACATCTTCCCTATAGACCCGACCTAAGTCCCCATGATTTTCTTTACGTTCTCAAGGATCAAGAATGAAATGCGTGGTCGACGATTTCAGTCCCCTTAAGAAGCAATAGATTCCAAATGGCAATTTTGACTTTCCCAACGAAGCCTGGAATAACTGCTTTGGCAACTGGTTTGAGCGAATGCAGAAGTGTATCAATTTTTGTGGAAAATATCTTGAAAATCAATAAAGCATTTTGAGTCGATCCACTGTTTGATTTTATAGCTATATGCAACACTAAAAACACATCCCTTGTATAAGCCTATTTTCAAAATTTCGCAGAAATTTATTCTGGAAAAAACCATTAAAGAAGTTGAGAAAAGTTACATAAATATATAATGCATCTGCTCCTTCCAATGCAATGATTTGTAAGTGATTCACTGCTTTGAGAAGTGTTATATGTGCATAGAAGATGCTGAACGTCCAGGACCTTCATTTACACTAACATCTCCAAAAATTACTAATAAAGTTTATATCATAATAACTGACCAATGTAAAAGTATGTGAGATAGATAATGCCGTAAACATCTTAACCAAACGGGTTCACAATATTTAAAATCAAATTTAAAAATGAAAATGCTAACCACGAGACGGGTGTCGCCTTTGCTTACTAAGTTGCAATTTTAAATCATTTTATGGTTAAGTTTAAACGAAATCCAAGAGTAGTTTTTCGTCGATATGTCACCGTAGATCAAACCATCACTATACTCCGCATTCTAGGCAATGCATTTTTTTCTTAACAACGATTTTTTTGAATTCCAAATTCATAATCTTTATTGACTGTTTTCAAAAGAAAGTAGAATAACTGACCAATATTATGCTGAACTACTGACGCGTTTAAATGCCGAACTGAAAAGAAAACGGTAGTATTTGTACAGAAAAAATTTTCGTCTCATCAGAATAACGTGCCCTTTCATTCATCCGCTATGCCAACTCTTAAATTTGTCGAATTATGATACCAATTGCTGCCACATTCACCATATTCACCAAATTTGGCTATAAGTAATTTTTTCTTGCACCAAAACTTGTCCAAATGTCATGTTAAGAGACTCGAGTCAAATGAGGAGGTGATAGCCGCAACGAATAGCTATTTTGACGAGCTTTCGAAAGATTTCTTTTAAGATGGCTTAAAGTTGGCCAAGTGTATACAATTGGATAAAAATTAAGAGTAATTTAACCCTAAAATAAATACCTATTTCATTGAAAACTCCTATCAAATTACCCTCGTACAACTTTTCGTCTAGATTCTATAATTTTATGATTGCAATACTAATTTGATTTTTGTAGAACCTACGAACAAGTTAAGTTTCGTCCTTGCAATTTTTACATATCTATAAGAAAAGGATTTAAAAATTCAAGTAGCACTTCGGAGGTTCTTCAATTATTCAAATAGTATTGAAAAACAATCATTGTTAAAATTATTGTTTTAAATTTGTGTTACTTTCTTGGTCAGCATACATCAAAACACTCACCTTCTTATGTGTGTATAAATTTTTGTGGAAAATATTTTGAAAAGCAATAAAACACTTTAAGTCGATCCACTATCTGATTTTATAGCTATATGCAACACTAAAAAGACATTCCTCGTAAAACAATTAGTAACAATGTTAGTAGTATATTCATCATGCGAAAGTGTCGCCAATTTAAAAAAGTTGTTCTTTTGTTAAATCACCTTCGTAATGTTAAGGAAAAATAGAATGTTAGAGAAAGTACGTTTAAAGAATATTACAAATTTAATTAAAATAATTAATTTATCTATCGAAAAGTAAAAAATCGTATATACTCTCCATAAGTTGTGAAATATATATTGTCAGTGCCAAAAACGTTTAGTACTCAGCTTTATATTCGGTGTGCGTTGAAATCAACAAAGCCCCTATGGACGATACATTATATGTACATACATACCTTTTTTAGAGATGCAGCAGCAACATTCACCCTTCGGACGTAATTTGCGATCTCCCTTCGATGATCAGATTATTTTTGGGGGTTGAAATGATTTAGGGTCGCCACGGTTTCCGAACTACTGCAGCACGTGTACTAAGTGCGTGTACACAATTCGGAAGTACCTTATTATAACGGGCTCGACATTTTCTCATCTCTCTTTCGAAGTCTTTCATGTTTATTTGAAGATTCCAGAAACGCAAAGAGAGATAAGGCGGCGTTCTCGCTGAGAGAAAAAATTCTATTATCCTTATGCCTATATCATTTTCTTTTTTTTTATTTAAACAAACAATAGAAAGCGTCTCCAAGATAGTAACGAAATAGAGATGAAAGTTACGAATATGTGAATTTAGAACACCAGAACGTGTGGAAGTAAATTTACATATGAGAATATCTATTAAATATAAAGAGAAGGAGCAGCAGTTAGATGAAAAGAAACTAAAAGAAACCTGTTAAGGCTTATTTCTATCATATTCCACAAATTATTATACCACAAATTTGATAAAAATATCTTTACAACCAAAAAGAAGTTTCGTTTTTCAAGATTCAAGCATATCTAGAAAAGTGCTCAACAAGTAAAATTTTCTGAATATGTTAGAATTTATATAATAATATGTATGTAATAATGTATAGAATGTATGTTAGTCTTTTTATACATATAATATTGTAGATTTTTAAATTAGCACGAAGGTGATTCGTAAAGAAAGTTCCGTTTGTTTATTAGAAAAACACCAATACATGAAGAGGTTATACCGCATGTGTCAAATATCATTAGGCATAGGGAATACGTATGAGTACATACGATGTATATGTATATCCAATGTCGGCGAAGACAGTGACGGCCGACAACGATTGTCTCCGATTGTTTCGCAAATACAAGCTAGCAGTAATCATTTGACCATCGACATAGGTACTTGTAATGCGTTCTAAAATTACATTTACGAATTGCAAGGGATTTGCTTTTCTTATTTCTTTCAGTAGATGCAGGACATTTTTAAGCTGCGGTGCGTCGCATAAACAAAAGCGTAATTCTAATAAAATTAAAGAATAATCCTAATAAAATAAATAAAAAAGGATTCTTAAAATTATAATAAATTATACAAGAGGTTAAAAAATTCCTCCTTGCACAGCAAGACATTGTCCTAGGCGGTCGTAGAAATTAGCTCTTACATTTGCTAACATGTCGGCAGTTAATGAATTCGCAGCCTCAGTTATTTTTTCTCTCAAGGCAACTAGACTTTCTGCTCTACCAGCTTCATGAATATAAACAATATTTTTTAGATATCCCCACAAAAAGAAATCATTTGGAGATAGATCAGGAGATCGCGGGGGCCATTTAATGTTTCTTGTTCCAGTAATAAGACGGTCAGGAAAAGTATTTCCTAGAAATTCCTTTACCCTCACTGCTTTATGTGTTAGACAGCCATCATGTTGAAACCAAACGATTTCCTGATTTATTCCAATGTTTTGAATGGCGTGAAGTATTTGATTTTTCAGTAATTCGAGATACTTGTCGGCATTTAATATACCATCAATAAAATAGGGGCCTATAGAATGGTCACCTAAAATACCTGCCCAAACGTTTGGTTTTTGAGGATACTGAATGCGATTTGCAAAATGCCGGTGTTGATTTTCCGAAGCCCGAATCGAAGAACAGAGGGATTGTGCTTTCCGTGTAATGGAAAAGTTGATTCATCGGTGAAGAGAATATTTTTAACGAAATTTTCATCTCGATATATCTTTTCCATAACGTCTTGACAAAACTCCATTCTCCGGAAATTGTCCTCGGGAAATATTTCTTGAGTTTTCGAATATTTGAAACATTTTAAACCATTACGTTTCCAAATACGTGAAATAGTTGTGTTACTTGTACCCAATTCCTCGGCAGCACTTCTAGTAGATCTCGTGTTATCAATTTTCACAATACTACAAATTAATACATCCCGCCGTTCTCTTTCCTCAATTTTTTGTGGTGATACCTCTCTTGGTTTGCATTTCGTACAGTTATTGAGACAGAAACAAGTTTCAAATTTATTTATAATATTATAAATTGTTTCTCTGCAAGGTACAAAACGGTCTGCAAAAGTTAGCGCAAACAAATTCATGCACTCCATTGCAGACTTGCCAGCATAAAATCATTTTACTAACTGAAGCTTTTCAGTGGGTGTATAAAGAGCCGTTATACATTAATTTTATTGTACGCTTTCAAACTGTAACGGCCGCAGCTAGACTGAATGTAAAATTTCCAGTCAATCGGTATCGGAGACAATCGTCAGTCGTCGCGGTCTTCGCTGGCATTGGACTGGCTTTCTCATGTACGTATACATTGTATGTACTCATA
Source organism: Melolontha melolontha (assembly GCA_935421215.2). Lineage (NCBI taxonomy): Eukaryota > Metazoa > Arthropoda > Insecta > Coleoptera > Scarabaeidae > Melolontha > Melolontha melolontha. The sequence goes on along the minus strand of OW285237.1, from coordinate 131,276,873 downwards.
CGTTTATTCTCTATGCCTAATGATATTTAACACATACGGTATATAAATTAACGATACTTCTTTCAGTTATTTTTCTACATAGTTGCTATTAAGATTGAGACCTTTGTCATAGCGATGAACCAGCTTCTTAAAGCCATTTTCATAGAACTCTACAGCCTGTGAATTAGGCTATGCTGTAACACTGTCCTCTAGTGTAAATATTGCTTTCTACATTTTATGACGTTAATTATTCGAATTTTTTAATTGGAAAAAATGTAGAAAGCAATATTTACATTTACATTACTTCTCGAAAATGCAATTCATTTGCAACAAGTGCCGACCACAGGCAAAAAGATTGACATGTGTTTCCTTAATGTAACTTATGGCTTCCCAATGTATTTGGGACCACACTTTTTAATAGCTTAGTGGCAGAGCAATGGTTCAGCAAACCAAGGACGTGGGTTCGAATCTTACTTAAGGGCGAATTTTTTCAATTAAAAAATTTGAATAATTAACGTCGTAAAATGTAGAAAGAAATATTTACATTTACATTACTTCGCGAAAATGCAATTAATTTGCAACTGCCCTCTAGTATTTATTGTGATCCTTCGTTTTATAAAGTCTACAAGAAGGACGCCTTTCTTGTCCCAAAAGGCAGCGGCCATGAGTTTTCTCGCAGAAAAAGTTTGACGGCAATTTAAAAGTTTCCTCGTAGGTGAGTTAGAATGACCTCACTGCATTAATTGTCTTTTCTTCCTAACGTTGACATAGGCGACCTAAGCATCATCATATGCGAAGAAATCTTCGCTTTCGACATTGTAACATGTCGGAAAAGCTAGTGCCGCTCGCATTCTCTTTGTTTTAAGGTCTTCGGTAAGAAGTTTTAGCGCTCACCGTGAACTTAATTTGTGATAACCTAAATGTTCAGTAACAACCTCGTACAAAACTGTACATGAAATTTGATGAAAAAGGCACTCAGTTATGTGATTGTGAATCGCTGATTTTCACGAATTTTTTCTCCACAAGTTCGTCCGTCGAACCAGTTGGCCTTCCACTGCGTTCTTCATCATAGACATTAATTCGTCCTTCTCAAAAGATATGGCACCATCTTCTAGCCATACTGTCATTCATAATATTTCCACCATAAACAGAACAAAGATGACGATGAATCTCAGTAGTTTTCATGTTATTTGCACACAGAAATCAGATAACAGCACGCAATTCACATGCGGCGGTATTTTCAATGGCAGCAGCGACCAAAATAGCACAAAAAATATCCGAACGCTTCTCTAACTAGCACTGTAAGACTCAAACTGAACCAGACTATACCGCAGCGCTGAGATCGCGCCGGTATTCTCAGTCCTCTGCTAACTAGGCGGAAAAGGAAGTAGCTTTAGGAATCGCCCTCGTATATTGAGTTTTTTCATATTTCGCCCTCGTATTTTATATAGAGAGGATGTACACCACCTTGATATTTCTATAAATTTTAAGCACACAAATTTACCATATCACCAATGTCATTTGAATAATCAGTTAAATGTGTTTAATTTTAAAAAGCAAATTTTCCATTAATTTACGCCAGCTTGCTATCGGCTGATTGGTGTATACTGGAAAGAACTGACGATGTCGACGAAGTCTGTATCATATTCTATAAAATCTTGTAAAGTATTTTTTCATTACCAGTACTGAAAACCATCTCTGAGATAGTTCAGACATTATACCCCAGGGTATAAGGAAGGATGGTGATAAGGAAAGTGTTATATGCTTACGGCACAAACATATACCATTTCTTTCTTATTGATATGTGAATATTTAAGGATGTGAATCTACATGAAAAATAAATGATAATTTGCTTTATAAACTATGATCCAAAAATGTCCCGTTACGAAAATACAGGCTGTTAAAGTTTTAGGAAAAAATGGAAATTAATTAATATTTTCGAAACCGCTTGAGATATTTCAGTTAAATTTCATACATAGCGTTGGATAATAAAGGTGCATATTAAAAATTCAAAATATAAATTATTTTTGAATTCCCCGTTCAATTTGAAACATAAGAGCTCTCTTGAGTTGTTTTCCTGTAATGCGTCGTTTTTTGAGTTAAAAAATAAAAATTTTATTATTGCAATCTTATTAATAATGGTGGCCTTGCCGATGGTAATGGTGAGCTAGTCAGACATATTTATCACCAGAGATATCGCAATCATGCTTTGCCAGATAGTCGAACCTTTTCTAATGTTCATCGCCGTCTTGTTGAAACTGATACTGTCCGAAGAGGTACATCTGAAGGTAAACCTCTTAGTGAAAACACCTGACATTGAGGAAGCGGTGCTACACGAAGTCGAAGAACATCCTGAAACCAGTACGAGGAAGATTGGTAAAAACTTGAATATTTGCCATTAAATTTTCTGGCGAATTTTAGTGGATATTTTGTTATATCCGTACCATATTTCAAGAGTACAGGCATTACTTGCCAGAAATTTTGCAAGGCGCGGGACCTTTTGTCAGTCGTATCTTCATAATATTGCACAAAATCGGCAATTTGAAATACACATTCTGTTCACGGACGAAGCTAACTTTTCAAGAAATGCCATTCAAAATTTGTGGGCGGAAGAAAATCCCTATGCCGTAACCTAAACCCATTTCCAACACCAGTTTTCGATTGATGTATGGGCAGGAATTATCGGTAACCACTTTATTGGCCCATTCTCTTAGCCGGGACGACTTGACGGACTATCTTACTTCAATTTCTTTCAACAACAACTACCTTTGCTGATTGAGGATGCTAGCAATAATAAACCATGTGTGGTACATGTACTAGCGAATTTCAGTGTAGTGGTTCGCAATGATTTACAAACTGTTTTTCCAAATCGTTGGATTGGCCGCGGTGGACCTCAAGAATGAGAAGAAGTAGTGAAAGGCGCCATTTTCAATAATTTTTGTAATAATCGTTCCATGTTAGTCATAATGTTACGTTAATATTGTATGTTGTCAGCTGTTGTTGATTATACGCTGATACCTACCCGTAATGTGTGTAATTTTTCCTATTAAATTAATAATAATTTTGAACGTCCTTCATAACTCGTCAAAAATAATTTATATTTTGGAAAAATAGACCTACCATTTTCTAACACCTTGTATTATCGTAACGGAACATTTTTGAATAATAGTTTATAAAGCAGACTATCATTTATTTTTCATGTAGATTCACACGCTTAAATATTCGCAATAAGGAACATCCTGTATATCTTCAGAGGCATTAACCGCCAGGATTGAAAAAGAAATTGTTATATGGTAATAGAACAAATATATAATGCTTCAGAGGTATAAAAGGTTCAAAATAACGTTTTTCTATGAACAATTTACGTTGCCAAACCAAATAATCGATGGCTGCCGCCTACAGAACGTAAGTCATTAGTGTTGAGGATAGTATTGCTATTAATCCTAAACAATTTTGGTGTTACGTCTAGTGTAAAAGGGGATGCTCTAGGATTCCTGGGTTGGTAAAATATAATGGAATGGAGTACGATTCGTCAGAATCTATTGCCTTTGGAAGCCTCAAGTGTACATTACATCTCAAAATAAAAATTTGACAATTATCCATGACCTTACTAATATCACAATTACTACAATATGTATATCTTTAAAAAATAGAGATGAAATTGAGTTAGATTTTATTCCAGATTGATTCTACGAGACTGTGGTGAAGTATTTGCTATACCATTACATGGCATATATAATTTAATATGTAATTTTACTACATTTCCATCAGCTTAGAAAACCGCTTATATAGCACCAGTTTTAAAGAAAGGGTGGCCCGTTTGCAGTACATAATTTCAGACAGATATCACTCCTTTCTAATTCTTTAAAAGTTTTTGAATTCATCTTATACAAACATATTTTTCAATATGTAAACATATCCCCTTATCAGCTTAGTTTTCTACAAAATAGATCAACGGTCACAAACCTTGCTTACTTCACTCAATTTGTTTCCGAGTTTGTGGATGATGGAGGAGGTTGATGTAATATACTTGTATTTTCAGAAAACTTGATCAAATCGACTACTATGATTTAATTCGTCGGTTTTTCTAACTCATTGCTTACACTTCTGAAATCCCATTTGATTAGTAGATAAGTAGATAGTTTTTGAATTCATCTTATACAAACATAATTTTCAATATGTAAACATATGCCCTTATCAGCATAGTTTTCTACAAAATAGATCAACGGTCTCAAACCTTGCTTACTTCACTCAATTTGTTTCCGAGGTTGTGGATTATGGAGGACAGGTTGATGTAATATACTTAAATTTTCAGAACACTTGATCAAATCGACTACTATGATTTAATTCGTCGGTTTTTCTGACTCATTGCACATATGCCGGCCAACTTGGGGAGTGGCTTAGGGTTCCCACCTGGGTCATCCATTATTTTTGGATTGTGAGAGGCTAATGTTACCCGATAACTTAAAACTTTTTTCAGCTATTACCTTCGTACGAGATTGCTTGTTATTACAAAACAATATTATTAAGCTATCTGATTGGAGTACTACCAATAGACTTAATATGAATATTTTAAAATGTATGGTTATTACATACTCAGGAAAGATTCATCCTATTGTTTATTACTATCAATTTTTCGGATGCATTTTAAAAATGTACTTATCAATCAATTATTTAGGTATTCTGTTTGATCTAAAACTTTCCTTTAGTAATTACACTGATTATGTAGTTAATAGCTATTTTAAAATATACTATTTTCTTTCGTTTCAAACACATTTACTTTGTTAAGTTCTCTCCGTTTTGCATAAAATTTTGATTCTTTCTAATTGAGATTTATTATCTCGAAAGGGGATATAATCATCGTTTGCTACTAGAAAAATTCCATACAACACCCCACTGCACATAAGGAAAGTAATTTAACTGAAATTTATTATTTCTCTACTAGCAAAGAAGAGAATTTATCGTTCACGATTACTAAGCAAACTAAATTTTAAAGTACCTAGAATAAGTTCTTGATCAACATCTACTTATATTGATTTTCGTAGAAATAACGTTTCAGTAGGATCTCCCATTTCATTACTGTGTACTTAGTTTAATCTGATCTCCTTTGTCTGTGACATTCAAGCTGATTCAGGAAGTTCCATAATTAATTATGAGTATTTGTATTTTTCTGAAAATACATACCTAAGTTTATTTTTTTCATTGAAACTTTTTAGTTCAGTTAATTATAAAATATTATTTTTATTATTTTTTCCTTTATTTTGCATTATTTCAGTCTTACTCTATTATTAAATTATATAATTATATTACTTAATGCATTGAATGTTAATGTTATCATCAGTATTATTATTTTGTTGTGTTTGAATAGTTGTGCTTACATTGATCTAATATTTCTTGTAAGTAGGGCCACTGTAGAATACACATTCTGTACTAAGTAGCTCTCTTTAAACTAAGAAGATCCTAATTAAAAGATCAGTATTAATGTCATACATTTGTAGCAACTACAAATGTATGACATTAATATACTGTCATTTATATTTTATATTCCTTGAAAAAGGCATCATTTGCCGAAACATATATATATATATTTTGAAGTAAAACCAGACCTTAAATCGCCAACAAATTGAATATAACATGCCCTGTCCATTTTAGGCGATGTGCTTTCACGTCTCTTATTATAGTTTCACCTGCTAATTCGTCCTCAATTTCCTTATTGGTCTTGCGCCTCGTTTCTCCATTGCTTGATATTTTTGGGTCTATTATGGTCCTTAAAAAAATGTCACTCATTATTTTGAATGTTTTTTTTTTCTTGCCTTGATGTCAAGTATGTTTTGTTTCGTTTGACTAATTCTCCATCTCTGCTTCTTTAAGAGATTCTAATAGTGAGCAAATTGGAACACTGAGTATGATAACATGAACAAATTTGTTTATATTTGAATAGTAAGTATGACAGCTAAAGTGACTAGGTTTTTAAAACTTTATTGTAAATGATGACGTTGTTTGATAAATCGAAGAAAAAACTTTTCAGTTTAAATATGTCAGACACATTTTTCTTACAATTAATTGTTCCAGTCTTAAATATTTTTTATTTATTTTGTTATTTACTGTATGTAATAAGTGCCATATCAACTATAAAGTAACAGTATTAAAAAGTATATCTTTCTCATTTTTCAATATTATTTTTATTTAGCGCATGGATTGAAATTTAAAGTTACGTATATATCTACACAGAACAGATTTAAATTTTAAAATCGAGGCCATTGATTCAGTCCAACATGGAGTCAGTGGCTTCAAGGAAGTCATTCATCTTACCTCCATATGATGTAGGAGGGCACTCAGCATATGGTGAATAGTTTGGCGAGGTTCTTCACATTCGCAAGCCGGTGTCTCAACCAGTCCCCATTTTTAGATTGAGTCACGATAGATGCCGCAGGACGTTCTTATTCTATTCGTGGCGAGGCAGCTTAATTCCTGGTAAGGGTACGATAGGATCAGTGATATGGCCAGCTTGAGCTGGTTTCAAGACTTCTCAACCTATCATTTAGGTTGAAATTTCCTGCTATTAGTCGTTCTGCTAGCAGTAGTGGTGGATATCTAAACTTCAGTTTTGACACATCGGCATCAGGCAGGTCACTGTGTACTGGGAGATAGGGATTCGATATTATTTTATTATATTCTCTAACCAAGCTTTCCTGACTCCGGATGGAGGAAGATGCAATATGGTTTAGAACGGGGAGCCAAGATATAGGTGTCCTTTTTAAACAACCGCTAGTTACATTGAGTTTGGTGTCATCTTTGCGTGGCAGCTATAATTGTCGTGTTGTCATCCTCGATCGAGAATATGCATATACATATTATGCTAATTGGATTGATTCGGCGTTTACTTCATGAAGATCCATAATTTAAAATAGAACAAGATTGCACTTTGCCAGTCATTTAATAGAGGAAAACCACACATTCAATAATGAATTTTCGATTATACGTTTAGGAAATGAAAGCGTACAATTAAATTTACTGGAAAGGTTAGAAATTTATAAATTAAAACACTCGCAGTTGGATTTACATAACTTACATTTGCTTAATTTATTCATTTACAACGACCGTTTAGACGATAATAAAAGTAAACATTTAGTTTATTAAAAGAAAATTATTTGTAAACATGTTTCCCAACAGTAAGGGCCGACCAGCTGGGTCACACATTTTTACCCGAATATTTGTGTAAATTCTGAAATTTTAAAGACACTATAAAATAATATTAACCTCTTTGTATTTATATGTACCGTTGTTAGTTTGTAGCTTGCTCTAGTAAGTAACTAACGAAGCCACCGTGTTGGCGAAATAATCACATATTAATAAAGTGAAGGTTTTAACTATAAGTTTATTTCTGTTTTATATGTTACTAGCTGCCCGTAGCCCGGCGTTGCTCAGTCACATTAAAAAAAAATTAAAACTTGCTTTGTGTTAACTGCCATTGAAAGATATAATTCTTTTTTTTTTATTCACTAGCTAAATGACATTGTTATAATAAATCTATCACGTTATTCCATTTGGTGCATAAATAAACAGAGCAGATGGTTTTCAATTCGCGAAAATGCTATATATATATATATATATATATATATATATACATGATGATTGGGAATTTCGAGCTGTTGTAATCATACATAGCAATTCGATAAATGTTGTAATCATACATAGCAATTCGATAAATGTGCTCGCAGGCAAAAATGCATTGCTCACCGTAATGTAAAAAAAAATGATAACAACCTTCCACACAACTTAAGGAATACACGCACAAAATTTGATCGAAATCGATTATGTAGTTTGTGAGTCTATAAATAACTAATTAAATGTTTTTGTTTTATACATATATAGCAAGCGCCAATTAAGTTGGCGCGAAGAGGGGGTGCGCAGAAGCCGTTTTTAAAAACGTCCACCCCCACTACTCAAATAATTGTCAGAATACATTTGTCATTTACGTTTGACGGAACATAATGTCTTTGTTAGGGGATCATAAATTGATACACGCTCAGAGGTTAGAATTATCTGACATTTGATGTAAAACCAAATATAAATCTCCCCACTACTTTTAATCCTGCGCGAACCCCTCCTCGCGCCAACTTAATTGGCGTTTGCTATACATATATATATATATATATATATATATATACATATATATATATATATATATGTATAATATGTATATATATATATATATATATATATATATAACATTTGATAAATTATTGGAGTTTATCGACTTTATTATATGATATATTTACAAATATTAAATTAGAATGTATGTAATTGCATATTCGTATATATATATATATATATATATATATATATATATATATATATATATATATAGATTAATAATTAATATCTAACAGTAAGTATATCTATTTACTTATGACTTATGCTGTATGATCTAACCAATTAAGCACTATTAAAAAAATTAACAATTGAATGCTTTTCTAAATTTTATATTTAAAATTAATATTGTCTGTTGTCCAGCAAGTGTTTGAATGTGAAAAAGGATCGTTCAATATCGACGGAAGTAATTGGAGCATAATACTTTAATTCTTATATGTTTCGGCACTTATGGCCTTCTTCAAAGAGTTTTTTTAAATATGAACATTCATTTACATATAATTTTAAAAAATGACACTATATTATATTTTGTACTGTCATATTTTATATGTCACGTTATTAATGTTTTTATATAATGATTTAAAATTATATTACATTTTTTTCCCATAGAAATTCATGTAATTTCAAATATTGTTAATTTGTTAATAATTGCCGATAAAATTTGGGGAAAAATATGATAACAATCTTTCACACAGTATAAGGAACACACAAAATTTTATGAAAATCGATTATGTAGTTTGTGAGTCTACAAAAAAAAAATAAAATGTTTTTGATTTTAATATAGATAGATGTTTACGTTACTCTTTTATAGTCTTTTAGTAAACGAGAAATAATTGTAATTTATATAAGATGAAGTGGATTTTTGAAAATTCCTGTTCGTGAGAGCTTATCACATAATTTATGTAAAAGGAAATCTGTAAGACAATTTCGAATACTTGTTTTTGAGTTTTATCTTTTTGATAGAACAGTAAACATACTAGATTTTTAAATAAATTTTTCTTTAGTAAGCATGCCGTATATGTACATAGGCCAAAGTTTTATGAATGGAAATCAGGTATGCAGGAAACGAATCTCACGCACACAGACACACACGGTTTTATACACGTACATTTATATACATGATTGTGCAACTCTGTTATTTGTACCGGGTAGCCGTTGCTAGCCGCAATCAGATGAATTTCATGCAAGCTGAGCTTTCGCGCAACAGAACGTAAACAGAAGTGTGCGCGTTAACCTATTGCGCACGTCGATCCATCGAGCGGGCTTTGAAATTTGTTGCGCGTTGCTCCGATCTTCTATCATTCTAGTGCTGTGCACGCGTTTGGCCATTGTGGGTGTTTAATAATTATGTGTTTTAACACGTGCGTTTGACACAGCGGATAGGTGACAGTCGATCGTGTGCGAGAACAGATACGGTGCCGGTAAACAGAAGAGATCTCAACGGATGTTAGATCTGTAGTGAATAGGTAAGTACTAGCACGTTACGTCATTCATAATTTAGACCACCAGGGGTGGTTGTTCGGTGTTTGCGTGTTGGGGATGCATCTTCTCATCTCCCTCTCTGAGGCTGGTCCATTGCGCCTGCGAAATACTGGATCGTGTATTTCAGCCATTCATCTCGTTTAGTAATGTCTTAAATATCACTATATTTTCCTCTAATTTTATGTAAATATGTACATCAATTCATCGTTGTTCAGTCCTATTATACTTAATATTTATAATATAAAATGTGAAAGTACACAAGCAAATAAATTTACAATAAAATTTGGACCTCTAATATTAAGTCGAAGTCACGAGATATGTATGTATATTTCGTTTTATGTATTTTGTTAGTTATTCTACTTGGTTATTTCCTTTTATTTCAGATCAAAAATAATTCACTCTAATATAAACTTTAAAAATACTAATTTCAAAATATGGTGGTAATATTGGTATACATACCTGTGTAAAATAAAATGGGAACAAGTCTAGCACTACAGGCACCATAGTTGCAAAAAGTATTACGACTTATTTGTCCTAAACTTTTATTTTATATCAATTAAGTTAACAAGGTCATCTACCAGCTGATTTGTGAAAACGTTTCACAACGTTGCCATGCATTAAGATTAATATCTTGCTTTGTTATTTGTTTAAGTTATATTACAAAATTCAGCTTCATATCTATATATGTGGAAATATTTTGCAGTCGTATAACGAATTTTGTTCATTTAAAGTGACAATTTACTTAATAATCTCTAATTTACTGTTTGTACAACAGCAATTCAAGGATAAATTAGTGAATTTTAGCTTTTTATTACTGCAATTTGCTATGGAAAGTAATAATATATTGATATGTATGGGTATGATATCGTATTTTGAGTTACCTCTTCAATAAATTAGGGAGAAATAGAAAATTTTGATCGAATATGGCAACACTGCCAAACATCATCTGGTATTTCGCGCTCTTAATGGGGATATCATGTAAAGCAAATTTCATATGCATGCTGTACAAGTTTAATTATTACTATACATACAGCGAAAGGGGATTTGAAGACCTATGAAACACACACTTACTGTATTTAGTGGTTAGTTTAATCAGGTATGCCTATTTTGATCAATTTGGGTAAGTTATTATTAGAGTGGACCAATTCGGAGCGAAAGCAGAGGCGTGACTTACGAATTGGTTCCCGCATGCGAAACATTATTAATATCTAGAGATATACTATCACGCACGGTGCTGTTATTATGTTATTAAGTAATATAATAAGTTATTATATTACTTAATACTACATATTTGTATTATATTTTGTTTATTTTAGTTCCAATTTACAGTCGTGTATTGTGTATTGTGCATTCTATAGAACAGGAAAGTGTTTTATATTTATATGAATATGAATATCACCTATATTTCTCTCAATACTGCTTTATAGAAATTATGTGTCAACAAATTTTTGCTGTTCCCTAGTTTTGATTTATTATAATTCCTACCTTTATCCGTCGTCTAAAGTTTAATAGACATATGTAGCTGTCATAATAAGCAATTATTTATTGATTTTGTTCACGATTAGGCTTTTTCGAATGAATAGAGATGGGAAATTAGTTAAATATCTACTGAAATAATATTTGAACACTTCATATCGATTCTAAATAGGTTACTCTAATCTAAGCAGCTTGAGGTTGCCGTCGCTCTGGATATAGTTCTGGATATAGTAAGAAGCTACTAGCTGCATTATCAAAATTTGTCTCCATATTACGATTTTGTAGCAAGATGAAGCATGTTTATATAAATGTTTCTGTTTTATAAAATAAACAAATTGTAGCAGGAGATAATTAAGCAAAAAACGAATTAACTTATTAATTGTTGAAATTTATCATCCTGTCATTAACAACTGGAAACTGCTTGCAATGTTATTTGACAGATAATTTTTATTTCATTGTGATTACATAAAAAATAAAATCGATAAAACACTAGAACAATGGCAATTGAGTAATGAAAATGAGCTGCAAACGTGTGCTCTAAGAACGTTTAAGCAAAAAATGCTGTTTTGTGCAAAACTATTTGCTCAAAATAGGGCAGTTATGTATAGCAACCAACGATGGCCTTTTTTGAATATTTGAAGAACTTTTGTTATTTTGTTTAGTTCTCATTAATTACTTGAATCCTTTAGCTATTTTTAGATATTGTTTAATTATATGTTGAATGACCCTTTTATTATTTTGTTCTTAAAATACATTGATGATGCGATTTCCTTGCAATTTAATTATTTTTATAAATAAATCCAATTGTGTTACTTTCTTCTTCTTCTTAAACCTTTTTACAATGAGATGTAAGGCGGTTTGGGTTGAATTTAGTGAATTTTTTCCTTATTAAATATTTCTCGCTTCACAACTTTCTATTTTCTTTTTTTATTCCTCTCTTTTTGGTTTCTTCCTTTCTTTCCTCCTCTTATGTTTTTGTAGGTATTCCTCTTGGCTTTTTTTCTTGCATTTTTGTTTCATACTGTTTTTGTCTTCCTTCTGACATTCAGTATACATGTCCGAACCATCTTAGCTGGTGCTCTTCTTAGTTGTTGGCTGAATGTGTCCCAAGGCGTTATACTTCTATAAAGTTAATCTATCTTTTTGATTTTGTTACCGCCTATTACGAAAGTAATTTGAGTACATCAATACGTTAAGCACACATTGCGCAATTGTTACAAATGAAACAGATATGCATTACACATACTTGTATCTGTCGCTATTTTCGGCGAAGTCTCTTTTGTATGTCAGATGTTACTAGATTATCTAGTGCCACCAGATAGGACAAAGTTTGCTACTTACCTAGAAGACAAGCCATTAAACCTTACTTCATTAGCCAAATTGACGAAGTCCCTTGAAACATAAATCCGTGTCTTTGGCTGAAGTAAACTTTGGAAAATACGAGGTGTATGTCCTTCTGTACTACTACGACTTACTTGAAATAAGCAACTGTTAAAAAAAATTTCAAAATATAAAAGTTGTTTAGATCAGAGTAACATATTTGGAATCTAAATAAAAAAGTACTTTAAAGATATTCTTTCTTTTAAATTAGGATTGGTTTGGTTTCTCGCTCTCTTAAAGACGTTAAAATATTAGTTCGTTATTTTTTAAATGAAATGAGCTAAATGAAAAAAAATGAAAATGTAATTTCTTATTTTTTCACGTATACGGTCCATATCGTTTATTATTATATCAGGTTTCCTTGAAATAAAGAGACACCGTATGAATAGTGGAAGGATGCAATTATATAAATCCAAAATATTGTTCCAAAATTTCCTCTTATAAGCGAGAAAGAAAATGACAAAGATGTTTAAAAATTATTAGTCGCGCTACTGTGCGATCGAATATATCATAAAGAGTATCGGAGACGATATTTTAAACCTGACCGACAATAACGAAAAGAGTAGTCTCCGAGTCAGTTGTCGATTGTTACATGTGTACGTTCGATATGGTTTACATTTACGTCTTCGATTAAAGGCATATTGTTACCAAATTGGACGTAAAATGCCCCATCTTACATCTTCTTTTAATATATCTTCTTTTAAGAATTCGCAAGTATAAATTTCTAACAACGTATTTTTCGGTACTATGTCATCGAACCCTTACCATACAAAGCTGTCTAAACAATGTTATCTTCTAGAATTTTTATAAATATAAACATTGCAGCATGTGTTTGCGTGTAAATTTAAAACCGTCTTTTTAAAGGCATTCCGAATCCATATTAATATTTTATATTTGTTACTTTTCGTAACAAAAAAATATTCACGTAATGAAATTTTTAATAATTGAATTGAATGTATAAACAGCTGATTTTGTACGTAAATATATTGAGGTTATTGACTTTAGTCAATGTTATACTTTTTATAACATTGACAGCTGTTACGTATGTAAACATACGCTGTAGCGTATGTGTGTGTGTGTGTGTAACTTTAATTAATGTATTTATTAATTATACACACATTGAATATTTTGAATTCATAGGCGGTGCATAATAGAACTTTCAGGGACTTTTTAATTTTGGTGTTCGTGTCGTAATTATCTCACAATATTTTGGATTTATATTCTATGTAATTACATCTTCCTACTTTTCATATGTATGTCTCTTTATTTCAAGGACATCTTGTATATTATTTTTTATTATTTTAAATATTCACCTCATATAACCTATTCTCTATCCCTGTCCGAAGAAATAAAATTTGAAAAAGTGCCATAATGTAAACTAATATGTAGTGGTAAGAGCATTCGACAACGGGAATGAGAGTTCTTTGGTCCAAAGGTGAACCTCAGAACTGGCACGTGCGAGGTTGGTTTTTCCGGATTGGCAGTTTCTAGATACCTTTAAATGTTGAAGGAGTGCTTCCAGCTTAAGACGGTGGGGCTACACACATGCCAAATTAACTCTGCTGGTCTATTCATATGTACTATACACTTGTATCCTTCGGGTCAATATGACCCTAACTATTCAAAGAAACGAAAGAAATTGCATAAGTAACTAGTATTTGTTTATTTAATGCAAAAGTAACAAATAAGTATTCTTAATAATTTAGAAATTACGGATTATAATGAAATATTGTTATAAAAATCCATTTTTATGTTTTATAATTTGGACAAAAGTATGTACAGTGAGTTTTACGACAATAATTACACACTATATTTGTTTTATTGTCATTAGTTAGATTGCAAGTTAGATTGTGACCTCTAAGTTCGTAACTAAGATCGCATACAACCTGGATGCCTTGATTTTTTTCAGGAGCTGCACCCGTTTCTATTTCTGTATATATTTGTAATTTAAATGCATAGGAAGTTACACTATCACAAAGGGTCCAAATTTTTATTCCATACTTTGCCGGTTTGCTGGGAATGTACTGTTTGAAAGAGTAGTGCCCTCTAACTGTCGCTAACTGTTCGTTAACCATAACATTTACTCCAGCATTATACAATTTTAGAAAAAACATCTATTCCATCTCTCCCAGGTTACTCAAATATGGGCAAGCTTATCAGCACGCCTTCTCTTTTTTGTTTTGTACTTCTGTCGTCAAATCGAATTACGCGAGATATCATGGAAAATGTTTCCAATGACATACTTGCTCTAAATATATTTCTACCAGTTTCGGTATCACACAAGCTTTTAGTAGATTCTGTGACCGATAAACCACAGTAAGTAACAACGATCGTAAGCTTCAAAAAACAGTACTATCCAAATTTTTCCAATCATCACCGTAAACCCTTCGTCCTTCACGATTTGTCATTTTAATTATTTATTTTCTACAACATTATCAAATATAACTTGAAATGACAACTTGATGTCATCAATGCGGCTATTAGCATATCTTGTAATTCCTGGTGTTTGATTAATTACATTGGCAGCACAAAATGATCACGTTGCTGCGGTTGTTCAGACTTCCATTCTAAGAAAAACTTTGCACACTGTACTTCAATGCATATTATCGACCTCATTATCACTTTGAGACGCTTCACTTGTATGATCTTCATATTCGGAAATATCATCATTATTGTCAGATGTTTCAATATGCGCTTGTAACTCAACATCTGCGATCTGCCATGTTGAATCTAAAGTTGAATCCTGAATCATAACTAGAGTTGTTATTTTTTCCCACATTCCGGAGTATTACTCAGCACAAGTTAATATGTATAAATGTTTTCAAGATACATCTCGTTTTATAACGAAGGCTTGCCCGTAAGAAATTATAACTCAGCGAGAAATAAAAAAACACTTACCTAAAATGGATGAAATGCCCTCTACACATCAACGGTTTATCGCAAACTTTGCACATAATTTTAGCACCATTACAATATAAATCGGGAAATTCTCCGATAAACTTTTTCACTGTGTCAAACATTGGTTAACTTTCCTTCAACATACTGATATATGTATTTATAGCATCACAAGTTCAACCGCCTCGCGTCGAGATCTACGCTTAACTAAAATATAAACATCTGGTCGACACACAATGTATACAATGAACCTGCCTATCTTCAAATTCGCAACCTTTCTTTTGTAACTGGGTGCGTCTCATAAAAAAAACAAAACTTTTCGTAAACATATCTTACAATAAGTAATTTATTTGTTAATACTTAAATCTCATCGGATTGTATATATTAACAAAAATGCTGATTTATAATTTCATACGAACACGTGTTCTTTATCAAACACTCTGTGCTTTGAAAACGTTCTTACGTATATATTAACTTATAGTGAGTAGGATTCTGGAATGTGGTAAAAATCTGACAACGCTAATCATAACTGCATCGATGCTTTGTTTTATAGTCTCAACATCGTTAGCAAGCGCAGACTTGTCAGCGCATGCGTGTAATGAACTCTTATGGATATACGCTATAAGAATCTATGGTCGCAGATACAAGTACAGACTTGTTACTTACTCTATATACATATATAGCTAAAGTTTTCACTATATTTTTACTTCAAACAATATATTTTAGTTGAAAATCTAATAAAATAAAATTCGGGTCATATTGACACCCGAACGGTATGTGTAATATTTGCAAGTGTACTCAAAAAAATACATAACATTTAAAAATGTAATATGAAATAACGAAGCCCTAATATTGACAAATAAAGTCGCCAGTGCCCAAAATGACAAAAAAATTATATTTTCTTTCGGGTCAAATATACCCGAAGAATACAGCAGGGTCAAAAAAAAACTAGGTAATATTTAAATTTGATATATTTTTCAGACATCTATCTATATTTCAACGTATTAAACAATATAAGAACGTAGTTAATCTTAAAAGCCGTACTCCTTAATATCAGCTTTGTACACATACATATTTTATAATTTATTTGATGTTTAAAAAAACGTATCTAAAAATATTGAATATTAAGAAAAAATTTCAGAAAAACCAGTTTAAGATAAGATAAGAAAACAGTAAGAAATATCGTAGAAGGGGGAATGAAGTACGCAGTATTTTCTCTGTAATCACTTAGGAACATAATTCAGAGGAGGGCGGGAGAGAAGAAAGGCTTTTTGATTAAAAAAGGAAAGATTCTTTTTCGAATTGATGCCGTGATGCCAAAAAAATTTCTTTTACTGCTCTGCGCGCATTTTATCTTAACATTTGCTTTTGTATCTCTTAATTGTAAAGTTGATTTGCTTTTTTATTTTTCAGCATTAGTTTTTGCACAGCAATTTACTTTTATGGTCTAATAATCTTCCGCTTTTTTCAGTTTTCAACTATTCGTATTTTGATTTAATGTAAAATGTACTAGATAGATAGATATGGTAGATTTAATTAGTCGGCGATTTAAGGTCTAGTTTTACTTCAATATGTATGCATTTAAAACAATCCTACATGTTTCGGCATATGATGCCTTTTTCAAAGAAATTTAAAATATAAATGACAGTATATTAATGTCATACTATATATCTGTAGTTGTCATGGACAAAATTATTCAAAGATACATTCAAGTTCAATAATAATAAATAATGCCTTGGCATTCTCTAACCGGTTAGACATTAAAAAGGAGGGAATGGCAAGCCATGAGTTATTATTACGTCTGCGCCCGTGGGGCGGCTTAAGATGATCAGCTGTCGGCATTTGCTTTAAACGAGAAAGAAAACCACGAAACCCTATTCGGACAGCCAGCCAGGAATCTAAACACGGAACTGTCAGTATGATAAGCAAATGTATAGCTATTTAAATAACATTATATATATTTATATAACAGCAACATATATTACGATGGTAAATTGCTGATCGTTACATTATTAGGTTATAATATATACTGCTTGGATTTTGTATATCACTTTTGTTGTTAATTGAATTTTTTCTTGTTTAATATTAATCATTTCTTTAATTTCCCTTTTCACTTCAATTTAGCACAAATATTAAATACTTATTCATACTAAAATGTGATATTTAGTATTTAATCATATTTCCACTAAGTCTACGTATCTACTAGTATGGCAACTAAGTAATTGCAATTTTATAACAAAATAAAAGACAATTTTTGTACAAAAGTGTCATTTGACATTTTTATCATAAACATTATTGAAGCTTTCATGATTCAAAAAGTTGCAAAGAACGAAATAAATGGTAATCAGTTGGTGTAAGTTTAGGACTATATGGTGGGTGTACCAACACATTTCGACTAAGCTCTGGAACAAAATACAAGGGTGGTTCAATAACTCCTTAGAAAATCCAAAAGATGGCGCTAGAAATATGACAAGTGTCATTAGACTGCTGCTAAAGTTTCAAATCAATTGCGTGGGTTCATTTTTATACTCGATTGAAGCAACAAACTTTGGTTAATTTAGAAAAATGAAAAAGAAATGAGTTTCGTGCGATGATCTTAAAAGGTTTAACACCGAAAGAGATCAAAGCCGAATTGGATGAAGTTCATGGCACATCTGCTTCTGTGTTTGCGACTGATTACATTAAATGAGTTTAAGTGTAGCCGTACGTCAAAAGGTGAACATCGTTCGGGACGTCCAGTGGAAATGCCTTCCTCCGAAAGTATTGACAAAATCCACGATATGGTTTTGAGTGGTCGACGATTCAAAGTGCGCGAAATAGTTGAAGCCACAAGTATATCACAAGGCACAAAATCTGAATGAACGCAATCGTGTGATCGAATCGGAGGCTGGTTTGGCACTTTTCCGTCGCAATCCTGACGAGTTTCCACGTCGCTACATAACTGTGGACGAAACATGGATACACTACTATACTCCAGAAACAATGCAACAGTCTAAACAGTGGGTTTTTAAAGGCGATCCGGCTCCGAAGAAGGCAAAGACGGTGAAATCGGCCAACAAGGTGATGGCCAGCGTGTTTTGGGATGCTCGTGGAATCATCTACATCGATTACTTGGAAAATGGACAAACGATAAATGGAGAGTATTATGTAACGTTAGTGCACCGGTTGAGCGAAGAAATGAAGGAGAAACGTCCTGATTTGGCAAAGAAAATAATTCTCTTCAACCAAGACAATGCACTAGTGCACACTTGTGCAGTTTTGACGGCGAAAATCATCGAATTAAACTTAAAATTATTACGAATCCACCGTCCTCGCCAGATTTTGCTCCCAGTGACTGCTTTTTATTCCCAAATTTGATAAGAATGGTTTGGCGGAAAACGATTTACATCGAACGAGGAGGTCATGGCCCAGACAGGTACCTATTTTGAGGACCTTCCGAAATCTTACTTTTTGGACGGCTTGAAAAAGTTGGAGAAACCTTGAGAAAAGTGTATGCAGCTAAAAGACCATGTTGAAAAATTTTAAAAAAATTCCAAACTTATTTGTTTTTCTATCTTTTTCTAAGGAATTATTGAATTACCCTCGTATATTTAGAATTTGCCAATTCTTGTGTTTTTTTTGAATTGTATTGAATGTATATCTGAATTGATTGTTCGGTTGTGTGGTAAAATTTCAAAGTAGACAATTTCTTGACAATCGCTTCAAATTGATAATACAATACAAGCTTTTAATAAATTTAAGTTTTTGATCTTCGAGATCGTGAAGCAAGCAAAAAGAACCTTTTGCTTACTCCAGGATCTGTATCGATTGACTTTATTGTTCTCTGTGAATCGTTTCAAAGTGGACCGAATAGCAGATGCTATTGCATTGGGTTTAGTGAATATATGTAAGTTCATTAGGAGCTCATAGAATATTTTCTTATGTAGCAAGTTAATGAAAATGCTTCTCAAAGCATATAATGGGTGATTCATTTGGAGGTACTTTTTTAGGTGGGGATTAATGGCTGAGCGCGCATGCGACGCGTCAGCGGACTGCGCATTCTGGTTCAGTACTATTTGACATTACGTATTGGAAAGACTTAGCCCGGCACAGCGTCTACAAATAGTACAGCCTTATTACGAAAATGGGCGTTCTACAAGGGAATGTGTATCGTGCGCTTAGAGCAACATATGGACCACATAATCGGCCTACCGAACGCACAATTCGCTATACCATCAATAAGTTTGAAACTCAATTTACAATAATGGATAATACGCGACCACATAGACCTCATCCAGCACTTAGTGAAGGAAATATAGCGGCGGTAGCAGCGAGTTTACGCGAAGACCGGGAAGAATCAATTCGTCGCCGTTCACAACAGCTTGGTTTGTCGTATGCAACAACTTGGCGTATTTTACGAAAGGATCTTGGTTTAAAGGCATACAAAATTCAACTAGTGCAAGAACTAAAGGCGACCGACCTTCCGAATCGTTTCAGCCGTTGGACTCTTGATAAACTTGCGGAAGATCCACTGTTTTCGACAAAAATTTTGTTCTCCGATGAGGCCCATTTCTGGCTTAATGGGTACGTGAATAAGCAAAATGCCCGTATTTGGAGTGATGAGCAACCTGAAGAGATTGAAGTGCTACCATTACATCCAGACAAAACAACTGTTTGGTGCGGATTATGGGCCGGTGGAATAATTGGTCTATATTTCTTCAAAACAGAAGCCGGCCGGAATGTGACTGTGAATGGCGACCGTTATCGCGCCTTGATAAGGGACTATTTGCTGCCTGAACTTGACACCCGTGGTCTACAAGACATTTACTTCCAACAAGATGGCGCGAATAGCCATACAGCTCGTGAAACTATGGCTTTACTGCGAGAACGATTCGGTGAACATTTAATTTCACGCTTCGAACCAGTAAATTGGCCGCCTAGATCGTGTGACATCACACCATTAGACTTTTTTCTGTGGGGCTACGTGAAGTCTAAAGTCTACATGGATAAACCAGCTACAATTGAGGCATTGGAGGCCAATATTACTCGAGTCATTGGACAAATACCACTCGAAATGCTAGAACGCGTCATTGAAAATTGGAACAGCAGAATAGACTACGTTAACCGCAGTCGCGGCCAACATTTGAGAGAAATAATCTTTAAAAAATAATTGTAAAGAATGGTTCTTTTGTATGATAATCAAGTTTCTTAAATAAATTGGCCTTTTTCATTTGTTCTTTGCTTTTGGAAAAAGTATTTCTAAATGAATCACCCATTATAAGTATAATAAATCCATCTTTTTTACGTATTTCACGTATTGTGCTATAACGATCCGCATGAATTATTGTTTTGATTTAGTCGTTATAAAATTCAACGGGATGATTAGAGTGTTGTTCTTGTTTGAGTGATAAATCACCAAAATGCAATTTAACCAATCAATTTAACATTGCCGTTCTTCTAAAATTTCGTCACCATAAACAGCAGATATCTTCTTACGATCTTACTTCTTACTTATATAAGCTTACGATGAGTGTTTACCGTTACGGAAATAAAAAAAAAAGCATGGCGGAAATATGTGTTCTGTTTTGCCATTTTTCAGTAGACGGCAAATAAAGGCTACGCGAACTATCCATATAATTTTTTATACTGAATGACAACCGAAGTACCACCTATGAAACAATCGTATGGGTTTGACATTTTGAATACTTCAGCTTGCCACACTAAGGTCACTTAAGACTGCGAAAAAGAATGTTTTTCAGAAATGTTTGAGAGCTTTGTCAATCATAACGTTTTCTGATATAATTTTTCAATTGTCGTAAAATATTGGATGTTCGAACTTTGACAATGGGACATATATGGGCTAGAAAATATTGTAGGAAGATGCTCGTTAAATACATATCGTCTGTTGTAATATTTGCCGGCTATAGGGAGGACCACAGTTGACCATAATTTGTACTTTCGTGACTGATTTAGAACATACTATTTTTCTTTTATTGAGTAAGAATTTTATTTCGCTTCCTTGTTATTTATGTTGTACTTTAAACTATTAGTTTTAATAATCTTGTATTGGCATTCTAAAACAGTTTCCTTTTGATTATTTTTAAAATCATGTTATACATAAATTTTGATTTTAGAAGCATTTGTTTACCAAAACAATACAGCATATCCATGCGTAAACACACATCAAGCGTATGTATAAAAATAATACAAATATTCATAAACCTATCTGTAGCTGTGTACATAGACATACACCACGTATTTAGCCAGTGGTTACTTCAACCACAGATACATGCGTTTCTGTCTTACGACTTCATCAGTGCGGTTTATGAAGTAACGTTTAAAGGTTCGCTTTCGCCTAGCAGTAAATTTTATCCTATCAGGTGACACCAGATAATCTCGTGACATCTGACGGACAAAAGAGATTACGCCCATAGAAGTGGTTTCTTCTTGAATGGTTACGCCATTATATAAGATAAAAAATACGCATATTAGTGTAGTCCATTAACTCGTAGCCATATTTCTGTCCAGATGGCTGTCGCTAGATGTCACCTGATAGGATAAAATTTACGACTTTGCGAAAGCGAATCTTTAGACGCTTCTTTATAAACCCGCACTGATGAAATCGTAAGGCAGAAATGCATATGTCTGTGGTTGAAGGTTTATGTCCATAAGTACAAATACATACCGTGTGCACAACGTCGTGCGATCGATGGATATATAAGTAATGACTGGCCAACTGCAAGTATATTCGCCTTGCTTGAACACAATAAGCGACTGATAGGAATATTCAATGTGTTAGAGAGAGATTATTTTATTCGTTCTTAGATCGTATGTAGAATGTGTTGGATAAAGAAATGGAACGCCCGTACAGTTAGACAGTAGAACAGATTGAATATACTCTCTCAACCCTAACCACATAAACTCGCTATTCGTCTTCGTCTTACTACATTGTGGTAGATCAATCACTCCCCGGCGTTCATACGGTACCTATATCTTTATGCATATTTGTATTATTTATAAGCATCTGTTTGTTGCTTTTTAGAAATACTTTAAAAGATTAATCTGTTTATTCAGTATAGCTGTAGACTATGCGTTGAACATTTGTGTATTACTTTCAAGTAACTTCAGTTTAATTTTAGAATTTTCGCTATTTATATTGATGTATAAAACATATTTCGTATTTAGAAAGTTCATTTATTTACTTTGAAATAATAGATTTCATTTATTTTTAGAAATGCATTTATTAATTTATTCGTATTTTTATGGCAAAACACCAGTTTATTTATCTAATTAAACTAAGAGGAATTTTTTTTATTTATGAACTATAGTGATACACTTAAGTTAAATATTCCTTTTTATTTTTAAATAATCATCGTTAGAGTCTGTCAGTATGATACAAATTTCGTTGTAAGATATAATCATACTGGTGGGTTATCTGACGATTATCCAGATTAACTAAGTGAGTAGCTCATACGCATATCGTACAACCGCATAGATAACGTATTATACATGCCTATTGCAAGCGGCAACTGTGTTTGTCGTTTGTATGGAAGGAACGATCATCCATAAATATTTACAGACCGGTATATGGCATAGGATTCTCAGATATCTCAATAACGGTTACGTAGGGGTAATAATTTTCTGAAAGTTAAGAATTCATTTCCTCGTCTATCGGGAACATTACGAAGGTAAATAAGTTTACCTTACTTCCCTTATGTTTTAAATAAGCGACAGGAATATATTGTGATGACTCATCCAACGACGCGTCGCGCGTCGTCATACCTCTGCCATTTTCTCGAGCGTTCTGCATGCATCGAGAAAATATAAGCCGCGATATGAAAGCCGTCGAAGAAGGGATTGAACCATTCCATACCGAATCATCGCGGATTAAAGTTACATAAATATAAATACATAAATGTGCTTATTGTTAGGAGTTAGTTTTTATATTGTTATTCGTTTTATTATTAATATAGTGTGTGTATAGTGTTATGTAACGTTATGACCATTTGTAATACCACGCATTTTGAATAAAAACTATTATTAATTTCTTATATATTTTGCTGATATTCATTGATGTTTTCCGCACATTGTAACTTTTGAGTTTTCAATTCTACTGTTTTTCTACTTTTTTGATCTGCATTTTTAAAAATGTTTTTTTAATCTATTCTCAGTGCTATTGTATTTAGAGATAAATAATATTTGAATTTTACGTTATAATAATTTCAACGTCCTGAAGTTATTAGGAAGTAGAGTTCTCAATATTTTTTAAATATATTACGTACCAAATACAAATACTGCCTTTGATTGAATAAAATTATAGTTTTCAAACGAACTTCCAATATGATAAAATGGTTTTTACCTCATAGATAGTGTTAGCCATCGATATCATACGTTTCCTTTAATAATAATTTATCATGATATAAAAATTACATTTTACAAATAATTTTTTTAAAGAGAATTTTTATTTATTTAAATATAAATCTGACATTTTCTTTTTCTATTGTTTAATTATCCCTCTCTAATTATCCCTTATTTTTACTTGTGTAATTATTACTGTGTAAGGTGTGCTTTCTATTAAAAGGTTCTTATTAATTCATGAAAGATTGTCGAAATATTGAACGGTTGAAAGTGTGGATTTTCATAAATTAGTTTGAATTATTAACTTCTAATAATCTTATGAGCAACAGCTCTGTGAAGTTGTTTAATATTTTCTTTTTTTTCATTGTTTAACATGTTATATTTATCAATTATGTTACTATACCTGTCTGCTTTTGTAATTATTACTGTGCAATGTGTGTTTTCTATGAAAAAGTTCTTATTAATTCACGAAAGATTGTCGTAATATTGAACGGTAGAAAGTCTAGGATTTTCATAAATTAATTTGAATTATTAACTTTTAATAATCTTATGAGCAACAGCTCGGCGAAGTTGTAAATTTTCAGGGAGTATACGAAAAATTTTAATTTTAGAATTAGCAGTAAATTTTCACCGAGTTTTCTAAAAATTTCAGTTTCAGGTTGCGTAATATGTTCTTTTTTATTGTTTAACATGTTATATTTATCCCTTATGTTGCTATACATTTTTACTTTTGTAATTATTACTGTGCAACGCGTCTTCCATTAAAAAGTTTTTATTAATTTATGAGAGATTGCCGTAATGCTGAACGCTAGAAAGTATAGGATTTTCATAAATTAGTTTGAATTATTAACTTCCAATAATCTTATAAGCAACAGCTCGGCGAAGTTGTTATAAATTATCAGCGAATTTCCAGACAATTTAACTTTGAAATCTCCCAGGTAATATGTAATATTTCTTAAAATAACTGTTTTGTTTCACCTTTCTTGTAATAAATTTTCTTTAAAATTAACGTTTTCTTTTTACTGTTGCAGAAATAATGTATAAACAATGATTTCAACTCAAAAAAAATAATGTCGACAAACTACTAGGTCTAGTTTATACGTGCTTGTAAAAATGTTGATTCGTTATTATCAAACACATAGGCAAACAGTTGCGTTACTGCGATGGCTTTACTAAAATAAAAGTGCGCGTTATTTAGAAAAATGCTTTCCGTTTGAATTACACTTATGCGTATTTGTAAATACGTCTATACGTCTATAAACAACTTTACACCACAATAGATGTCCATGTACGAGGGTTGTCTTTTATATTTTACATATAGAGCTGAAATAAATCAGTAGATAGCTTTTAAAGACTTTATTGTTTTTAGCTTTTAAAGACTTTATTGTTTTTAGCTTTTAAAGACTTTATTGTTTTTCGAAGTGTTCTCCACGAAGATTGATGCATTTTTGCATGCGCTCTAACTATCTCTGGAAGCAGTTATTGCACTCATTTGTTGGTAGTCAAAATAACATTTTTGAAGGTATCGACTGCTCTTTCTGACGACTGGAACCTTTGGCCACGCAGTTCCTGTTTCTCGGAAAGGTAAAGAAATCGTTGGGGCTTTTGCTTCGTTAAAAATTCAATTGTCTTGCGAGCAGTGTGCGAACTTGCATTGCCTTGGCGGAGAATGATTCGTCGTTGTGGGTTGGTTTCTCGAAGCTCAGCTCAGTCCTTCGTATTATTTATTAAATTATTAATAAAGTCCCGAAATTTTTTATTCCTGCTGTAAAATATAAACGAACTGTCTGGCATTTTTGTGATCTCTTCTGCTTTACTCTATTCAAAAAATCCTAAGAAAAGTCTATGATATTTAAATCAAGGCTTTGGGGTAGCCAAATCATCGTTTTCACAAGACTTTCTTTTATTTCAAGGTACCCAACTCAAGGTAAATTTTTTACTAATAAGATGGCTTTGGACGAGAACTGTGTATTGCAATATTTTAAATAACGTTCGGCCGTTAGCCGACCGTCAATTTTTATAATTGCAACTGTACTGCGAACCCATACCTGTACAGAGCCACCGCGGGATGGGTTACATGCACGTTAGTTAATATGTTTTTCTGACCCTTCAGTTTATGTATTGACTTCTTTTACTGCCGAAGAGTTCATATTTTTGTGATCTCTTCTGCTTTACTCTAATCAAAAAATCCTAAGAAAAGTCTATGATATTTAAGTCAAGGCTTTGGGGTAGCCAAATCATCGTTTTCACAAGACTTTCTTTTATTTCAAGGTACCCAACTCAAGGTAAATTTTTTACTAATAAGATGGCTTTGGACGAGAACTGTGTATTGCAATATTTTAAATAACTTTCGGCCGTTAGCTGACCGTCAATTTTTATAATTGCAACTGTACTGCGAACCCATACCTGTACAGAGCCACCGCGGGATGGGTTATATGCACGTTAGTTTATATGTTTTTCTGACCCTTAAGTTTATGTATTGACTTCTTTTACTGCCGAAGAGTTCATATTTTTGTGATCTCTTCTGCTTTACTCTAATCAAAAAATCCTAAGAAGAGTCTATGATATTTAAGTCAAGGCTTTGGGGTAGCCAAATCATCGTTTTCACAAGACTTTCTTTTATTTCAAGGAACCCAACTCAAGGTAAATTTTTTACTAATAAGATGGCTTTTGACGAGAACTGTGTATTGCAATATTTTAAATAACGTTCGGCCGTTAGCCGACCGTTAATTTTTATAATTGCAACTGTACTGCGAACCCATACCTGTACAGAGCCACCGCGGGATGGGGTATATGCACGTTAGTTTATATGTTTTTCTGACCCTTCAGTTTATGTATTGACTTCTTTTACTGCCGAAGAGTTCATATTTTTGTGATCTCTTCTGCTTTACTCTAATCAAAAAATCCTAAGAAAAGTCTATGATATTTAAGTCAAGGCTTTGGGGTAGCCAAATCATCGTTTTCACAAGACTTTCTTTTATTTCAACGTACCCAACTCAAGGTAAATTTTTTACTAATAAGATGGCTTTTGACGAGAACTGTGTATTGCAATATTTTAAATAACGTTCGGCCGTTAGCCGACCGTCAATTTTTATAATTGCAACTGTACTGCGAACCCATACCTGTACAGAGCCACCGCGGGATGGGTTATATGCACGTTAGTTTATATGTTTTTCTGACCCTTCAGTTTATGTATTGACTTCTTTTACTGCCGACGAGTTCATATTTTTGTGATCTCTTCTGCTTTACTCTAATCAAAAAATCCTAAGAAAAGTCTATGATATTTAAGTCAAGGCTTTGGGGTAGCCAAATCATCGTTTTCACAAGACTTTCTTTTATTTCAAGGTACCCAACTCAAGGTACATTTTTTACTAATTAGATGGCTTTCGACGAGAACTGTGTAATGTAATATTTTAAATAACGTTCGGCCGTTAGCCGATCGTCAATTTTTATAATTGCAACTGTACTGCGAACCCATACCTGTACAGAGCCACTGCGGGATGGATAGTTTATATATTTTTCTGACCCTTCAGTTTATGTATTGACTTCTTTTACCTGTCGAAGAGTTCATATTTCGACTCACCCGCTTACAATACTCAATCTCAGTCTTTATCGGCCCGTTTAGCATGTCTCCTTTCGTATTACAGGTCATTGTTACCTCTTCTTAGTACGGGTTTTCTTCTGATAACTCGTCATCTAAAACTTTCATTAATTATATGTTCGCATACTGAAAACGAATGCGTTGCAACACTTGCCTCTTCTTCTAAGTCTATTGCGGATAGTGCTGCTCGGGTATGATTTCTTAAGGAAGTGAGCCGTAAGTACGGTATTTCTTTCTTTGAACCTGTGTAGGTGTTCCTTGTCAAAGTATTACTTACCGCACCTGTTCCTACTTTCCTACCTTCCAAAAAATTATTCTATGCTTATCTTTCATCGATAGCACAACTCTGCAACAAAAAACCTGCAAAGAATTTTTATACTGTGTCTTGTAGATTTTTACTCACTAAAACCGGGAAAAATTTCGTCTCGTCAGGTTTTCTTGCAAAACTCGTATTTGTAGTTTCATCTAGAGTAAAACGCCCATCTAGCGAAAAGTGAGGAACCTTACTGGCTGGGTTGAAGTTATTTATACATGTTTGTCAGGGTATTAGGAATGAGTATAAACAAGCGTATTGTCAGAATTAATCATGTTCCATCATGATAATTAAGTTCGGGATTTTGGTTGCTGTATAAATCACACTCAGTTTATATTTGGCATTCAAACGTGATTGTACTCTTGTAATTAGTTACATATTATAAGTCCAATAGGTTCTGTTATTTCTCCTCACAACTATTGTTTCATTTGTAATGAATACACTGTTAAAAGTCAGCAAAGTGATTTCGTGAAGAAAGTGTATATTGCTTAGTTCAAGTTGAAACTTAGTGATCAATACAAAGCCTGGGTTCCTTATAAGGTGTGTAAAAGGTGCGAGGAAGATCTTAGTTTGTTGTTTAAGAGTGAAAATACTCATTTCGTTTTGGCATTTCTGTTCTGTGGCGTGAACAGCAATACCACTCTACCAACTTCTGTTTTTGTGTGGTAGACGTGAAAGGTTTCAATAAAGAAAATACCTTATCCAAACCCTAATTCAGCTATCCATCCAGTGCTTCATTGCTTTGAAATACCAGTTCCACACCCACCTTCCAGTTTGAACGATATTTCTGAGTGATTCCGAGGATAGAAATATATTACCTCCCCGGGATGAATCTAGTTCAGATTTTTTTGATAATGATGGATCCCTAACTTTTTCTCAGAACGAGCTCAGTAAACTGATTAGAGATTTAGGCATTTCAAAAGATGCTGCCGAATTACTGGGGTCGAGACTAAAAAATAAGAACCTGGTGTCACCCGGAGCCTCGTTTTCGTATTACAGCCAACGAGAGGAATGATTCACTAAATTCTTCTCCAAAGAAGGAAATATCGTTTTTTGTAGTGATGTTCAAGGGAAAATGAAGTGTTTTGAAATAGAATATGATTCATCTGAGTGGCGTCCATTCCTTGATTCGTCAAACACAAGCCGTAAAGCAGTCTTGTTGCATAATAGGAATAAATATGCATTTGTATTTTACAAAAAAACTGCATGCGATGGAGGGAAATTGAGATAATTTTCCCATGCTTCTAAAATTAATAAAAACATGTTTCAGATTTACGCTGACCTTTCTTTTCAATAATCCACTAATTATTCGATACAAGAGTAATAATTATACCAAGAAGTAGGAATCTTTTGCCATTGATCTTTTTTACATGATAAGGCATCCTATAATGGATATTATGCCATCTTCTTCTTTTCATTCATTTAGGTTGGACGTCAGTAAGTCCAGGCACTTGAGTACCTGCTCTTTGTACTACCTCCAATAGATCTGTCAGATCTGTCAGTAGCTATCAGTCATTATGTTGATTTTTTTGTTTGCGTTGCCGGCTTCCCGAATTTCCTCGGCAAAGGCTGCGACTGCAAACAATTCTGCCTGGAAAACCGTTATATGTTTCCCCAGATTTAACGATATCTTTTTTTTATATACCTGTACCTGTGACCCGATTGGATTGTGATCCATCAGTGTTCCAGGTGCCGGCAGCCCAATCGCGCAAGCGACTTTTCCCTGTTCCCCGGTCGGTGTAGAGGTTCAGCTTAGCTGTAAACATAATCTCAAACGCCATACTGTCCGCCGGCATTTGTGATATCGGCTCTCCCAGTATAGTTTCCGTGGCATCTGTATGGCCCCTACAACCTTATTAGGACATCATAAGCCATTAGGCTTCAGCCTCAGGATCGCAGCCATGGCCTCGATATTATACCTTGATATTTTTACGTTTCCTACAAATTCTATTTAAGGATGATCTCTCACATTATAAATAGGTTGTTAAAAAATATTACGTTCTCAATATACATATAATAAAATTAAATTGGCGTAATTTGAAATTTATTTACAGGCGGTTACTTATTTATGCACACTACTGTATATTAAGTATATTTTTGAAGGAATTTGCATTCGTATTCGCATTTAATCTATGTCGTCTGCAACAGTTATATTATTTTTTCCTGAACATTTTTCTGAAATCATAAATCATTGTTTTTTTGTCATGCTTTTATCCCAGAACGCACATATGTATCGCGTTGATTTTATTAGACTTTCAACTTCCACATAAAAGCTACAACGATGGCACATTAAACTTCCACAAATAATAATGGATAAAAAAATTTATCGTTCAATCTAGAATACACACGGATATAAAACCGGAAGAATTTCATTTTTCGGTTGCTTACTGCTTTTCTAACATAGGTGTATCAAATAGTTAAACGATGTTTTCCGCTTTATATATACACCCTCTGATTTTTATTGCTTATAGTTAAATATCCCTTGTTTTTCTCGTTCACTTGAAATGCAACTGCCAGTAAAAATATTCAGAGAGACTCGAACAGTTATTTCCTTGTCACGCTTAATTAATCTTCATTGGTCTGCATCGTTAATTTGCAGGATGTTTACGATGTCCACTTTAAATTCCCTACCTTTGTGTTAGTACCTTCGTATAGTCAAGCATGTATGTATATACATGTGTATATAGCTGCGTCAAAAATAATTATACACAAACCCATAGAAAATAGAAAACATTAAATACTTATTTTTCTTTAATTTTCATTGCAAGTGAGTAAATACTATAGAATATCTTAAAATTAAAACAAAAAATAGAATAATAAAACACACAAGCATAATAATAAAAATAATAATTTATTTTGTTCTTATTATCAACAATAAATACATCTAGACTTAATAAAACAATAAAATAAGGCATACGTTATAATTGTTATAACAAATCAAATAGGTTAAAATATGGAATAAATAAAGGGTTATTCAAAAGTAAGTTATATTTTGAAATTGCCGTCGTTTTGTTAAATAGTAAAGGATACACAAAATAAAAACACATTTGTGCTAAAAAAGTTTAAGTTAAGCACGTATTACGAATTTGTTACAAATGAAACAGACATGCAATATGCACGTCTGTAAGTGTACACATGGACATACACCCTGTATTTTCCAACATTTACTTCTGCCTAAGACACGTGTTTCTGCCATCTACTATCAGTCTTCAGGCTTAGTTAGGCTAGTGAAGTAAAACTTAAAGAAATCGCCTCATAAGGTATAGCAAATTCTGTCCTATCAGATGACACCATATAATCTAGTGACATCTGACGGACAAAGAGACTATGCCGAAAGTGGTAATTTTTTCTCTTCTGGAACGGCGTAGCCGGTCAAGGGAAAATTGCCACTTTCGGCATAGTTTCTTGTCCGTCAGATGTCACTAGATTATATGATGTCACCTGCTAGGACAGAATTTGCGAAGTTGTAAAAAGCATTTTGCATTAAATATCTTCGGAGTACAGTTCGAAATTGTCTTGATGTTAGTGTTTTCATGCTTTCAGGTATATGATTATTAAGGCTTGGAAAATATGCACTAAGAAAGTTAAGGAAAATGCATGCAAATATGCAAGATAAACTATTAAATTATGTCCTTAACCATGCGTTTATGCTTTGAAAGATACAATTATTGTACTAATCTGTATAGGTAATAAAATAATTATTATATTAATAATAACATCTAATATAATAAGAAAAAGTATGTATTCATGTTCAGGTTGCATAGAGTGTTTAAGGTAATAAAAAGTTCTAAAGCAACTGTTTTGTTGATGAAATTATTTACTTTAGGTAGTGGAGAAACAATAAAAATAATATACAGAAAATATAGTACTTTTGCATTAACAATATGTATACAAATGAAACAGATATGAAATATACACGTCTGTATCTATACACATGGACATACACGTACTTTTTTCTCTTCTGTACCGGCATACCGGTCAAGACAAAATTGACACTTTCGGCATAGTCTCTTTTGTCTATCAGATATCACTTGATATTATCTGGTGCCACCTGATAGGACAAAATTGGCTATGCCTATGCGGCGATTTAATACTTTACTTCACTAGCCAAGCTGACGAAATCTTATAGCTGATGACAGGAACACGTGTCTTTGGCAGAAGTAAATGTTGGAAAATATGAGGTGTATGTCCATGTGTACAAATACAGATGTGTATGTTGCATATTTGTTTCATTTGTAACAAATGCGTAATACGTGCTTAACGTATTGATATACACTAATTTTTTTGGAACAATATGTACATTTAAATTTAAAACACTACAATTTTTCTAATCATAATTAATTAATTATTACTTGAATAATAACAGTAAGTAATCAAATGGTTTTCTAGATTGTCCATTGTAAAACTCTGTCGTCGTTCATTTACCGTTAAATATCACAGGAAGTTATTGGAGCATACTTCAATTTGCACATTACATTTGGACTGAAATTGATACTTTCTTCTAAATTTTCTTGCGAGATATCATTTTTGTCTAACACCGAATTGAGTTTTTTACTAATATTATTTTCGCCCACCGAAGTTTCGAGACGACCTTTTTACAGAATTTATAGTTTCTAGTTTTGTGATAGCGGTAGCAATACACAAAAAAATACTTTTAATAAAACACAATTGATTAGTAATTAAAGTGTTTTCAAATAAACTAATGCGCTTTCTAATTGCTGCCGAGCAATCTGGATCAAAATGTGTCCGATGCCTGTTTTAAAGGAAGAAAAAATACGAGAGAACCTAGTATAAAGTAAATAATGGGATTCAAGACAGAACAATATCAACCTCGACTTTCAACATATACTTAAGGCTAATAATTTGAGTTTTGAAAAAGTTCGCCTATTTTTTAAATATGAATCAAATACTACCACTAATTCCAATTCCATATATTTTCATTTTTCGGTAGCCTTTTTTTCTAAATTTTCGATATACGTACAGTTTACTTCAACCTCAGTAGGAAATACAGTTCTAATGGGAATATCTAAGTTGCTCTAAAATTTGTATATAATCTGCATTTTATGAAATTGTAAACACTCTACATTATAAAATTTATATGTGCTAAAATTAAATTTACTTACATTTTAATACAAAGTTGCGAATACTGAATGTGTCCAAACTTTTATATTTCCAAATTAAGTTCATATTTTATCATTAATAAGGATTTAAATAGAGTAACTACAGATATGATTAAAAAATTCCAACGAAATCATATTATATGAATTTGTTGTTAATAACAACAGTAATTTATTTAATTATATATAAAAATAATATCAGTTACGTGATGATGAAATAAGAAATGTTTTGTCCACCATAGTGTACAAACTACAATTAATTATTGAAATAAGTTTATGACGACAGACTTATAAGTACTTATAAGTACTGATTTGTGGCCAGCCACCAGACTTAACACCTACAGATTTTTCCTTGTTTGTAGAGGAACATTTTTAATAATACGAGAAGTCTTGAACGATGGGGTCATTTTGACCATCTTTTATAGTGCTTAATACTTTAGATCTGCAATACAGTGGTTTTTGGTATCTTTGTGTCAAGCAAAATATAATCATTACTTTAAATGAACATATTTTTTTTATTAATGCAGGACTATTTGCAAAAGATAAATTGAAATTAATTTTTTGAAACATATTCAAAAAATATAATATAAAACTTGTGTTATTGAATTACCAATAGGATAACTTACATTAATTATTTTGGCAGTTTAATGTCATGAGGCTCCGTCAGAAATAACATGTCAAGAAGGATAAACAGTATAGCCAATATTACATTGGTGCCTATCCAAGTAGTTAATTGCCAACTGCAAACGCTATATTACACACGCGGTATTTGAATTGTGGTGTTTATTTAATTTGGAATTTGTGTTATAAATTATATGTGAAACTTTTAATTACGATTTAAAGTTTTCGCACGAAGAATGACAATAAAATAGAAGTTAGCTCCTAAAGTTTTAAATCGGGTGTTAAAATTTTAACTTGATTAATTCACATAAATTCGCGAAGTTTGAAGAGCTTTTTCAAATTAAGAGCATATAGCTATACGGGCTTTAAACTCTGTACGTGTTATTGTAATGTCTCTGTTACTGCGAAAGAAAACTGTATTGAAGTTCAGGGGAAAGCTATCTACTCGTATGTATGTAGATGTTTAATCCATGAAAGTCCATTCAATATTTTAGATTTCGAAATCGTAGTTCCAACGTAAGGCCAGACTTTATTGTATTTTAGGTGTTTATATGTAAATTGCGTGCATGTTTCTACGTAGCGCACCTGCATTTATGACATGTGTGTGGACATGTATGCAATTAATACGTGCCTAACTCATCTGTCTGTTCGTCTAGACATGGATATATATTGCTATGAACTGTGGTTTTCATATTTACTGTACCACGGTTCACAACTAATCTACCCAACTAGGATCCTCAGTCGGTTTATTTCAAAAAATGGGACTGCTTTCTTCTCAGGGTTCCAATCGGAAACGTGGTTGTCTTTACTAAAATTCTTGGCGCCAGTCAAAATGTATTGACAAATATAATAATTATATTTCTTTAAGTTACTTATTAAATTCGTGGTGAAAGGTTAATTAAATAATGAGCACAATATAAAATTTAAATGAATATTTAATACAAAAAAAATCCAAAAAAGAAAAAAAAAATCTTTATAAAGTATAAAGATTGTGTAATAAATTAATTACAACCAGAGGTAAAAGAATTCATTGGATATGACAGCTAAATGAATTAAAAACCCTCTATGACTTCCGAACAAACTTATTTTAAATAACAAAGTTTATTTTTAAATTCTCCCCAGAGAACAACATAAAATAAACAAACTTGACAACACGATCAAAAATCTACTACATGCGCGCTCACATGTAACAAAAAGTTCCCTTGATTTCCAAACGAAATAAAATTTTACAATGATATATTTTTACGTAGAAATATTAAAAATACTCTTTATCATTTATCTCAACTAATTAAGACTAAATCTCTTAAATAACAATATTGATACAATTGAAATACAATATTCAAATCTTTTGAATTAATAAGATAGCTTTTAAAAATATATATATTTTTACTTACATAAAAAAATTATATGAGACACGTTGCTTAACAAAATGCAATCAAAATTGCGAGACTACAATCTCGCAGAATAAACGGGAATTGAATAACAAACACCCTCAACGATATAACACAATCAAACCCGAAGTTACTTTCAATATCACTTACTGTTAAACTGTATTTGTCCACATCAATCGCGGAGGCTTCGCATAAGGCTGACCTTCAATAATACAAGTTTTTTTTGCGACACATGAAATACATACGGATATACACAGATATCCAAAAATAATAGTACATTCATTTTTAAATAAATTTTTAATATTAATTGGTGAAAAAACCATAGCAATATGTACTTATTATTTGTAATATTGTAAAATTTTATTGAAGTTCGGAGCAATGTAAATGTAATAAACGTTATGTGTTTAATCCATACCAAAGACCATTTAATATTTTAGATTTATTTAAATTTAGAAGAATTAAAATGGAAAATAGAAGATTATGGCACACTGTGATAAACATATAGAACATTAAACAATTTAAATGGAAAAATCCATTACTTATGTTATTTGTTGGCCTTAAACAAGCAAATAATAACAAATGCAAATATAAAATAAGCTACTTAATGCAATACAAAGTAAAATTTGAACCTCGTAAATAATAGAGGGAAATTCCACAGTGCAGCAGATGCCAACACTATGGTCACATAAAGAAATATTGCCGCCTTAAACCGACCTTATTGCCAACTGAGCATTGTCCTAGAGAGGAAAGGTCGATTGGGGCAAAATCCACTCTGTGTGAGGATAATCACCCAGCAAACTAAGAAGGTTGAATGGCTTACACAGAATTGCTCAAAAAGAAATCAGAAGCACACAAGAATCATTCAATCCGATGTGCATCTGTGCACAAATTATTAACAACCAATAACAAGATCAAATATTGCAAAATAATCGAGTAAATCATGTCTATTGAACTAAGTGAATCGAAAAATATGATAAAAGGTTTAGTGGGGGAAATGGGAACAAATCTATTAAACGCAGTAGTCACAAAGCTCACAAAATGACTAAATTTCTAAACATAGGAATATGGAATGTAAATGGCCTAAATGAAACCAAAGCATTTGTTATCAATCCAACATTGATATATTACTGATCTCAGAAACGCATTTTTGCATTAGAAGTTATTTCAAAGAATCTAAATGTAAAACTTATGACACCCAGCACCCTGGCGGTACTGCCTATGGTGATATAGTTTATTGTTTATCGAAATACAGGATTAAAGCAGAAAAGTTGGAGGAATTTGTCAAAGCATTGTAATCGTTTCATTGCTGGAGGTAATTACAATGCTAAGCATATCTAAGAGAGGTCAAGACTTATCACTCCGACGACTGAGTAACACTATATATGAATGAATGAAATTATTGGCCTACAGACGGGAACAGAAAGCCTGATTTAGTTGATCTTTATATGACTAAGACTATATCTAGCAAGTTAATGGTAGAAAAATCTTGCTTTGATCTGTCGCTCATTATAGTTCTTATCGAAAGCAGTAAACCTTTGATTTTAGGCAATGAATATACTAGTTGGAAAGATTTTAGTGTACTGATTAACACCTGGTTAAGCTTGATTATACATCTGAAAAGTAAGTTGGACATTGGCCAAGCGATTGAAAGCTTAACGTTTATAATCCAAGATTTTGTATCGAAATATACCCTAATAACAAATAGAAATAAGAAGAATGATTAATCTTCTACTTTTATTAGAGATGAAATAACTAAGGAGCGTGACACATTCGCTGAAAAAAATATTAAGTGAAGAAAAATAATGGTTTCACAAAAACTTGGCTAACTTAACAGTCACGAACGCTACCATGCCACCTAATATGCTTTGTGGAAGGCAACCAAAATAATAAGCCAATCGTAGTCTTACCACCGTCCCCTCTAAACTGAAGAGGGTCAATGGGTTAAAAACAATAGCGAAGAAGCATTACTATTTGTCAGGCACTTGGAATGTGTTTTTCAACCATTGGATAACATGGGCAACAATGATGAAGAAATTTGTCAGCTGTTAAATTTGCCATTCAATTAGAATTGCTACTTGGAAAGTTACTCTAGGACAAGTGACAAATTTTATTAAAACAAGATTAAACCCGTAAATCACCTGGCTACGACCTTATTACTGCAAAATTTCCTCAAGAATTATCCTATAAAGCTTATAAATAAAGTACCTTACATGGATATGCAATGTTATTTTAAAAACATCTCTGCTTCCAGTGGAAAGTAGCATAAATCATCTTACTCTCAAAATCAGGGAAATCGCTAGAATAAATAAAATCTCATGGGCTTATAAGTCTGCTTTCAGTAATGTCTAGACTTTTCGAAAAGTTAATCTACTATAGAATATAATTGATAAAAGAACAACGCAAATTAGTACCTAGTCATCAATTTGGATTCAGAGATGAGTATGCCATTATCGAACAAGTACATCGAGTTGTTAAAGAAAAGACTTTAGAAAAAATAATGTTCTAGATATCACTCAAAGCGTTTGATAAGGTTTGGAATACTGGGTTCTTATACAAAATCAGAAAAGCTCTACCTCTTAACTATTTCCTCATCCTTAGATCCTATCATGAAGACTGTTACTTTTTTGTTAAACACTCTAATGAACAAACATTATTCTACAAAATGATCTCCCACAAGGAAGTATGCTTTAGCCGTTGCTTTACTTATTATATGCAGCCGGTCTGCTAACTAGCAAAAATACCTTAGCCGCAACATTCGCTGACGATACGACTATTCTGAAATCTCATGAAGACTATGCTATTGCCTTTAATGTATTACAAAATCATTTTCATAAAGTAGAAGATTGGACAAGAAAAGGTGTATTGGTGTCAACGAACTAAAGTCTGTTCACATCTGTTTTACCAATCGTGAAGGGATCTGTCTACTAGTTACATTAAATGATAGGATATTACCACACCAGGAAGATGTCAAATACTTTCCAATTTATTACTGACAATAAACTGTTAATTTACAAACCTCTGGTCCTATGGAATTCAGTTCTGGAGTCCGTGTTTATCTCCAATATTGAAATAATGGAAAAGTTCCAGTTCAAAGTGTTGAGCATAATTGTGAATGCTTAGCGGTTTGTCTCATACTCCATAATCGTCATCTCCACATGGAAACAGTGAAATCAGAAATAAAGAACTTTTGTAATAAATGTATCAGTATATTAAGAGGTCATCCAGATAACCTTGCTATTAATTTGATGAAACAACCGGCAGTGCAACACACTACACAGACTTAAGCGCGATACTTCCTGTGATTTAGTTGCAGAATTTAAGTTATTGTGTTTCCCAAAGACAAAACTAGTTAATGTAACAAAAATAATTTGAAACATACTTGAGTGGGTAAAACCTCACCACTTTTTGTATAAAACAAAAACATTTTTAATAACATCTAAACATTATTAAAAATCGAGCGTGGGGAATACAAGTTAATATTTGTATGAAAATTGCTATCCAGACATGCGTGTCTTGCTATAAACTCCTCAGTGCATGATGCTGTAACGACAAAATTCACTACAAAAACTCCTTTACTACATATAATTAAGTTATAAACGACAACATTGAAGAACATTCAGCGCCATCTATTAACTAATGTCAATATCGCGAACGCCCAAATCAACTACTGCCGTAGCGGCGTGTATACCGTGGAAGCTAGGGAAGCACAGCTTCCTCATGAACCAAGTAAAATACAAGTAAAACCAAGTAAAAACCAAGTAAAATATAAATAAAACGGTTTAATATTATCTATTAAATTATTACCTAATATTATTAATTGAAGTGCACCCATGTCGATTTGAATGCTGACGTTAGCGATGGATGACGAACCATGAGACGTGTCCACCCGAATGAATAACCTGTTACGCTAGATATCTACAGCATACGGCTTATATAGGCAGTTTCTTAAGCATCGCGTTTGAATGGGCGTGTCTAGGAATATTTGCAAATAAAATAAATACTCTTTTATTTAGTTTCATTTTGGAATTATGCACATGAAATAAGTTAGTTATTAATTTATAATATTTATATACAATACAAATATACTGTGTTAACGCAAAAATCTTTCGTTTTCATAGATTATTTCGTTTGAAAATCGAATTAAAATAGTTTATTGTGTAAGCTGTGTTTTCGTGTTTACTATATTATATAAGGATGGAGATCGAAAACAAATTATTGTCAAAGGTAGAGCAACTCCAAATTTGACTAATTTAATAAAACACTATATTGTATGTAAGACCTTTTCAAACAGACAATAAGT
Organism: Melolontha melolontha; assembly: GCA_935421215.2. Lineage (NCBI taxonomy): Eukaryota > Metazoa > Arthropoda > Insecta > Coleoptera > Scarabaeidae > Melolontha > Melolontha melolontha. The sequence goes on along the minus strand of OW285237.1, from coordinate 131,237,827 downwards.
CTGCCACCAATCTAAAATGTCTCTTTTATTTTGCCGATCATGTATTTTATTTTCAAGTGAAGAAAATTGTGGAATAAAAATAGGTTTGCTGATATAAATAAGTAATAATTTGCATTTCAATAATTATTAATTTACACAAATTAATAAAATGGCAAGGGTTGAGTTAACCACACTTACTGCGATAATTAAAGGAAAATCAGAATTGAACACATTAGACAATGAGTTAAGAATTAATACAGTAAAACATAATCAAGCAGTACGAGAAACCCTGAAATACTTAAGAGGTTGATAGATGTGGTTTGTTTCGTGGGAGAACATAAACTTGCATTTTGTGGTCATAGTGAAATTGGAAACAAGGGAAACTACGTAAATCTAGCAAATTTATTGGCAAAGTATGACGAAATTTTACAATCTCATTTGGATAATTCTATAAGGTTTAAAGGAGCTTCCAATTTAATACAAAGCGATCTTATTCCATACACAGAAAACGTAATGTTGAGAAAAATAAAATTTGAAGTAGAAGAAGCCTCTTCTGTTGCCATAATTCTTGACGAAACTACAGATGTGTCAAGTGTTGGTTATCAAAAGTTATGTAACAAAAAATGTGAAATGAAGGAACGCCCTATAGGATTTTTAAATGTTTCCACGTAAAGAATAGCTTCTGCTTTGTATTGTATTCTTCAGACTATGAACGATTATAATTGTGGTCCAAAATTAGTAGCTAGCTCAAAGTTATGATGGAGCAACAGTAATGGCAGGTGGATTAGGGGAGTTACAGCTTAAAGTAAAAGAAGCGTATCCAACCGCACTTTTTGTACATTGTTTGGCACATCGCCTAAATTTTGATTTACAATAGTCTCTTAATATAATAAAGGAATATAAGTTTTTTTTCAAACTTTGAGAAGTTTGGCAGAATTTTTTCCAAACTTAAAAAACAAACAGGGCATTATATCTGGAGGCTCACAAAAGGTTATCGAAAGTAGCCTCCACTTGATGGAATTACACCGGTAGGTTAGTACTAACTGAATTTGAATTTCGACAACCACTTATTATTTCTTTTCAAAATATTATGGATAACCAGGAAGAAAGACTCGAGTTTGCTTTTGAGGATATTTTAATACCTTAGAAATTGAAACTAATTTTAACCTTTCATTAGTTATTTTTCTGATATATTTCCATTTTGTCACAACTTATTTGCCGTTTTACAAAATAAAACGAGCGATCTTAATTCTTGTATAAAAGAATCCAGGAATTCAAATCCATTGTTTTTTCTAAAAGACAATAATTTGATATTTACGGAATAAATCTGAGCGTTTAAATATTCAACCACAAACGGATAGAATACCAACCGATATTTTTAAAGAACCCAAAACCGATGAAAAATCGCGATTCCTTAAGTTGATCTTTAATATTTCTGCCAACATAGGCACCAGATTTAAGAACTTTAACACTCTTAAATATTTAGAATTAGTTGATTTTTTCGATAAACCTACAGTTTCTGAAGGGGCCTTTGAATTTCTTAAACTAAATTATCCACAATATTTTGACTTTCCTGCATTACTTTCCGAAAAGAAGGCTTAAATAAAACAACATAATTTGAAACATACTTGAGTGGGTAAAACCTCACTACATTTGTATAATACCAAAGTATTTTTAATAATATAAAAAATATTATTAAAAATGGGGTGTGAAGAACACAATACAAGTTCATTTATGTATTTTTGAATGTATCTTCTCCAAAGACGTAGATACGTATTTCACATTTCTACATGATTCTCAATACGCCCCTGTTGGAGAAGACACATTCAAACAAACATAACTACGTTACTATCTAGTCGTAATTACTCAGACAGAGCGTGAAGGAACATTCAGCGCTGTCCAGACAATAAAAGCCGAAGCAGACGTGTTTTCTATAGTCGGTAACCACCGTATCTATAAAAGAAGAGCAGATACATTCAAAAATACATAAATGAACTTGTATTGTGTTCTTCACATCCCATTTTTAATAATATTTTTTATATTATTAAAAATACTTTGGTATTAAATAAAACAAGTGTTAGTGACTTATGTAAATTAGCACTCACCATCCCCGTCACAAGTGCGTCTGAAGAACGTTCCTTTTCTGCGCTTAATCTAATAAAAATTTTTGTTAGGAATTCTACAGGACAAGAAAGACTTTCTGCTTTGGGATTAATATCAATTGGAATATTAGGAACAAGAAATTAGTGCAGGAATGTTCTCGCCAAAAATGTTTTTATGATGAAGTCATAGATGAGTTTGCAAAAGAAAATAGACGTATGGCACTTCATTTTAAGTGTGGTAGGATTCTGTTGTGGTTGGTAACAAATTTTATCTTTTTTTACTCTATAGCTTGTTGAATTTCATTAATTGACGTAGCAGACACTTCTTGGTGAAACATTTTGTAATTAACAAATTTATTATAACAACACACTTGGTTATTTCACAATTTTTTATTAGATTATTTCTAACATATGTTTCGGCTGTTATGCCATTGTCAAAGAGTATCTTAAAACTAACTTACAATACGTGCCCTTTTAACTTTTATACCTATTTTTTAGTGCTGGGGTGATGGTTAAGACATATTTACAATCGTGTCTATTATGGGGGTGTTAACAAATTCTAACTGTGTATTCGTAATTATTATATTTTGTTTTTGCGCTTTTTTAATTTCTAATATTTCTAATAAATCTAGTCTTCTACTTTTTATTACGTTATGTAACACGGTGGAGCTATTAATGTCAGGCAAATGGCTTGGTTCGATACAGTGTGTCGAAAAACCTGTGTTTTTATTACTATATTTTACGTCTCTTACGTGTTCGGATATGCGTTTTTTAATGGATCTTCCACTTTGCCCTATATATATAGCTTCACAGTTATTACATTTTATTGTGTATACTCCTGATTTTTCTATATTTTCTATTTTATCTTTGTTATTATTTAACATTGTACCTAATTTTGTTTTATTGCTATATATGATTTGAATATCTAATTTTCTTAATATTTTGTTTACTTTGTCTGTGATTTGGGGAATATATGTAATTGCGTGCTAAATGGGTTTATTTTCTTTTATTTCCGGATATAAGAATTTTTTCTGAATATTCTTTTGTTCGTTTCGGTTTAATATTTTGTCTACTATGTTGGGATTGTATCCATTATTTTCTGCTATTTTTTTAATATATATTATATCTTCTTGAAAAGCATCAGTATTCAATGGTATGTGAGTTGCTCTATGCACTATTCTATAGTTATATACATAGAGCAACTCACATACCATTGAATACTGATGCTTTTAAAGAAGAAATAATATATATTAAAAAAATAGCAGAAACTAATGGATACAATCCCAACATAGTAGACAAAATATTAAACCGAAACGAACAAAAGAATATTCAGAAAAAATTCTTATATCCGGAAATAAAAGAAAATAAACCCATTTAGCACGCAAATACATATATTCCCCAAATCACAGACAAAGTAAACAAAATATTAAGAAAATTAGATATTCAAATCATATGTAGCAATAAAACAAAATTAGGTACAATGTTAAATAATAACAAAGATAAAATAGAAAATATAGAAAAATCAGGAGTATACACAATAAAATGTAATGACTGTGAAGCTATATATATATAGGGCAAAGTGGAAGATCCATTAAAAAACGCATATCCGAACACGTAGGAGACGTAAAATATAGTAATAAAGACACAGGTTTTTCGACACACTGTATCGAACAAAGCCATTTGCCTGACATTAATAGCTCCACCGTGTTACATAACGTAATAAAAAGTAGAAGACTAGATTTATTAGAAATACTAGAAATTAAAAAAGCGCAAAAACAAAATATAATAATTACGAATACACAGTTAGAATTTGTTAACACCCCCATAATAGACGCGATTGTAAATATGTCTTAACCATCACCCCAGCACTAAAAACTAGGTATAAAAGTTAAAAGGGAATTATGTGAACACAGCATTTAGATAAATAAGACATCTCTTGCTACTCATATGTATGTTCTATGTACTTGCTTATCTTTTGTCAACCATGCATTTTTATCTTTAATTACATTTTATAATACATTCTGTTTTAACATATACAGTCAGTCAGTAATTAGCATTAGTAAGAAACACATGTAAATTTTATATAATAATAAAAAATCTTTTAAAAAGTCAGTGCCTTAATTGAAACAAATAATTGGCGCAGTCAGTAGGATTTTGTCGAATATTTGTATCGAACAAGTATTTCGTATTTACGATTAATCGGCAATCCAGTGTGCAGTTTGGAAGTTAGTACCTGAAGTGGCTCATACATCGAGATACAGTTCATCGTGAACCCGCTGAAGATCTATCTCCAAATCATACGAAGAACGGAAGGAAATCGTCATTTCTTGCGAGAAAAGTTCAAGAAAACAGACAAAAATCGCTGGACCCTTGTAACGGACTCTCATAATTAAGATGAAAACGGCGCTGACTCTACTAATGTGAGTACGATTATTGTATTATATGTCGCTAGAAAATTTATTTAAAAATTTACAAATATCGTCTCAAACTGACTCAGACGAAAATACAAATTTAAAAATATTAGAAAAAAATAATTTACACGACAATACTATTCAAGAAAATACAAGTAATATTAAAATTATTAAAATGGCAAATAATTTCAAACCAGAGTATTTAAATACAGTACCAGAGTTTGATGGTAACCCAATTGAACTCAGTAGATTCATAGCAACATGTGAAACTTTAATTACTCATTTTTATAATAATAACGAACCAGATAATTTTCAAAATATTTATTTACTTCACTCATTGATAGGTAAATTAAAAGGAAATGCAAAACTTGTTGTCAATATACAAAGTGTTACTACTTGGAACGAATTAAAACAAACTTTAACTAGGAATTTTGCTGATCAAAGAGATGAAATATGTCTTAATAGAGATTTAATTTTAATGAGGCAATCACCAAACGAGAAACCTCATCAATTTTTTGATAGATGTTTACAAATTTTGAATTTATTATGTTCATATATTGATATGCATGAAACAACCGAAGAAGCAAAAGTATTAAAACGTGATTTATATAATAAGTTAACTTTAAAAACATTCTTAGCCGGATTAAAAGAACCATTAGGAACAACTATTCGTTGCATGAAACCTAGTAGTTTAAACGAAGCGTTACAATTTATTAATCAGGAAGAAAATATACATTATTTTCAAAATTCCACAGGTAAACCGCAAATTAAGCAAAATTTTACACAAATAAGACCGACACAACAAAGACCTTTCATTCAACAAAATTCAAATTTTCAACGTCCTTATTTTAATCCAAATTTTAGCAATCAAACACGTAATACTAATCAATTCCCTTCACAACCTATTCCTATACAACCGAGACCAAATGTTACACCTCAGAGATTTTTTACAAACTCGCAAGTATTTAAACAACCCCACCAAAAACCAAACCAAAACGTATTTAGACCCGGTCAACATAAAAATTTACCAACACCCACTCCTATGAGTGTTTCGACCAGGCAAACTAATAATTATTCGAGACCAATAACCCAAAACTCGCAAAGAAATTTCAATTCTGAACAACTTTACAATACTTACGTAAACGACGTAGATGAGACATCCGATATTAATTATGATTTTCAGAATTCAGAATTAATTCCCGAAATTTCTGATTCAAATAACGAAGAATTTTTGGAAGATTCACAAACGGCAAACGATAACATTGACGAGTCATATTATCATGAAAATTTTCACAAACCCCCTCAAACAACCGATCAAACGTAAAACCCCATATTATATCTTTTAATACCACTAATGAAAGTGAATTACCATATATAGTACTACCCGAACATAATTTAAAATTTTTAATAGATTCTGGCTCTACTAAATCTTTCATCGATCCAGATCTTGCTTATAAATTTTATTCTAATTATATATATGATGATCCTTTTATAGTTTCAACAGTATTTCAGAAGTCTGCTCATAAATATAGTATGTTCATGCCAGCTTCAAATTTATTTAAATTACCACAACAAACCAAGTTAAAATTTCATTTATTTAAATTTCATAACATTTTCCATGGACTAATCGGATTAGATAATCTAAAATTATTACAAGCCAATGTAGATTTTGCATCAGGTATTCTTAAAACACCGTATGCACAAATAAAGGTACAATATCAAAAGTTAAAAAATGATTTAAACCTTGTAACGGTTAATGCACGCACAAAACAAATAATCAAAATAAAAACGAGTATTAAAAATGGCGAGATAATAATACCATATCAAAAGATTCATAATTGTGAAATTCCCGAATGTTTAACGATAGCAAATAACGGCATAGCTATTACCACAATTTTAAATAATACGACAAAACCAATAACATTAAATTTTTCTGAACCAATTAGAGTAGAACCATTTATTCGAAAAGAAATACAAGAAATAAATTTAAACAATTTTGATAATATTCCAAAACAAAATTTTAATTTTTCAAAAATTCGTACAAATCATTTAAATTCAGAAGAAAAATTTCAAATTGAAAACTTATGCAAAGATTTCTCTGATATATTTTATGTTGAAAACAGTAAATTAACTTTTACAAACCAAGTCACCCATAGAATTCGCACAAATGATGAAATACCTATTTATACAAAAAATTATAGATATCCATTTATTCATAAAGAAGAAGTTGAAAGTTAAAGTTTGTTTTATTTACCCAAAATAAGCTGGGTAAATAAAACAAATTTGGGAACAATATTAGCAACAACAAAGATAAAAGAGATAAAATGGACCAATCAGGTGTTTATAAATTAAAATGTAAAGACTGTGAGGCTATCTATATCGGCTAAAGTGGACGAGCCATTAAAAACAGAGTTAAAGAACACAAAAAGTCAATTTTATATAGTGAGAAAAACACAGGCTTTGCCGAACACTGTATAGAACGCAACCACTTCCCCGATATAGATAACTGCGACTTAATACACAATATCACAAAAAGCAAGAGATTGGACCTACTAGAAATATTAGAAATAAAACTAGCGAAAAAACAAAATCTATCAATCACCAACACTCAGATAGAATATGCCAATACACCCTTTATAGACACCGTAATACACAACATAGTACCACCCCCACTACACACAAGAACAGACAACATATAAGAAGAAGTACGATAGTCTTTAAGTTAGATTTATAGATCTCTTTGAGAATGGCATAACAGCCGAAACAGATGTTAGAGAATTTAAATAAATCTCATAGTGAAACAAGCCAAGTGTTTTAATTTTTTATTATTTACCGTATGAAGTTAAAATGTTTCACCAAGAAGTATCTGCAACAACAGCCGAGAAAAAAAAATGTACGGTCCATTTTTTCTTCAATGAACAATAATCCGAATATGTTGCCGTTGTAGTTGTTTAAGCAATTAATAGATGATTCCAACAATTTCATAATCCAATAAAACTTGGCTACCCTTTATTGCTACGGTGACTTGCGTAAATAAGGAACTCCGGCCACTCACAAGACTAGCTTGATAGATTGCACACAGATTTTGTAAGATTTTGGAAAAACCAAATGTTATTGATGTTGGCAAATTATGAATAACATTATTTAGTTATGTATGTACAAAGTTTTCTTCTGACATGAATCATTAAACTCCATTTCTTTCCCGGCACCCAACTTAACTTCATAACGGTCTTTCTTTTGCTTTTTTACTAATTCGTTTGTAGGTTTTGGTGGTACTCCTAATGCTTTCCATACTATTTGATTCCTTACTCCACCTCTTTATGTCCGCGGTTCTTCCAGTTCTTCATTAATAACTTGTAATTAGTACTTAGTTCAATTTTCTTTTAAGTTTTGTCGTATGCTTATTGTTACGATGAAAATATAAAACAGGTCTGTCAGGGAGGCAATTGTTCACAATTATTACGTTGATCCTAAACCGCTTTGGCTCTGTGAATTAACACAGAATCTAACGGAAATGTTTATCGTTGATTTTCGAACAGAATTTGTGATTGATACACATATTCGACCACGGTTCGCTGGTATTCTGTTGTTGAGGGTTTAATACTTTTTGTATACAAAATTTTATTAATTTTATGTTTACTCTCCTTTTACTTTTTATTTTAGCTGATACGATTATACTACTACTACTACTACTATTTTAAATGCATTTCAAGGACGCATTTAAAATAGATGAACATTTTATAAATATTATAAGAGGATTACGATTACCTAATTCTTGAAACGAAAAGAATTAAAATTGATATTATTTGCATTATAATCTGAAGTATAGTAATGACTTGTTTACTAAATATAATCCACTCTTGAACCTTGTTTTCACCAATTACATAATAAATCGAGAACGGACACGCTTACCACATGACGCAAAGCCCAGTGCAGTACTGGCGAAATAAAATATTTAATTTTATTTATATAATTGGAAAACGAACGGGTGGTGATCTATAAAATTATGAAATACATATTTATTTGTTGAAAAGTTGTATTTAAAAAGTATTTAATTTTATTTCTATAATTGGAACATTTTTATTTGTTCATTTTGTCGTTCAAGTTGTCAGGAGTTCAAGTTAAAGGAGTATTAATATTGACTAGCAATAGTTTCTCAAGGTTTTCTTCTGTCAATTTTGTTCTCTTTGAATTAAGTACATCCTTATAAATAGAAAACGTCCTTTCCTTTCTACATCGCAACTGATTATAGGTGCATACTGGAAATATTCTTTTATTTCTTCATATTTAGCCGTTAGATTTTGTGGAATTGTCTCCATACATAATTGCTGCAATGTAATTAAATCTGGATTTCTATTAAGAATTGCTTCAAACTTTTGCCGAAGGCCACATCCGAAGTCACTTGGAATACTTTTCAAATTATTAACAGCCACATCTAATGTGGTTAATCCGTCATTTAATTTGAGATTTCGATTTTCAAAATAAGTGATTAGTTTTGGCAATTTTCCAAAGTGTTCGTGAAGAAAGTACAACTGATTTTTTAAATTTGGGATTTGTGTGAGCTGCTTGCACTCACCAATACTTCTAGCATCCTCCTTTAGCAGTGTTACGAAATGTTTTAGACTATCGAAATTCTCAGCATAATAACTAGTAGCTTCCAGCCATGTTCCCAATCTAGCTATTACTTGAGTGGGAGGCAGTGAGAGATGGAAATGCTTTTCTGAAAACTTTTTTAAAAGCTGATACAAGTCTATCAACTTCCGGAAAAGTGTCTCTGATATATTCACAGATATGCAGTAATATGCAGCATATTAGGATATGTTTTCTTCAATAGTCTGCCTGTTTTTAACATATACGCAGCACTATCACTGACTAATAAAAGTATTTTTTCTTTGTACGTGGCGTCCGAATGAAGCATTTTTTGCATATTCTCCTTAATGGTTTCAGCAACTGTTTCCGCATCAACTCTATTTATAACACTTGTTGCTATTACATATGAGTTATAGGGAATAGTTGGATGTAGTACACCAGCTACAACATTTACCACACAGCGTCCTAACATATCCACCGTTTCGTCGGCGCTTATCCATATGTATTGATTTAAAAGATGGCTTCTAATGCGTTCTACTGTTCTCGTATAGCACCTAGAAACATAATATTTGCGTAAAGTTGATTCATCAGGAACATTTCGACCAGTATATTTTTGAAGAAATATTTTTAAAGTGGGATTGCTAACATTATGAAACAGACATGTAAATAATTTACACATCTGTAACTGTATCATGGACAATACACCTCGTATTTTCGGCGTTAACTTCTGCTTAAGACATATGTTTCTGCCATCTATAGGCGTCGTCAGTTAAGCTAGTGAAGCAATGTATACAAATGATACAAATCTTTATAAATAGATCTGTATCTGTATATAACATTAAGCCGCAATCCCTATTAGATAAAGCAAATTTTATCCTTTAAGGTGGCACTTATTAATAAGTGACATCTGACGAACGAAAGAGACTTTGCCGGAAAAGGGACCTTTCGTTTGTGACCAGCTATGCTGGTACGACAAGCGAAACAATACGGGTAGTCCATTAACAACAAGCCAGATGGCGGTAAATATACAAAAAGGTTTTAAATATTTCTATACGTTAATGCACGTATAATGCTTTTGTTTCATTATGAAACAGACATGTAAATAATTTACACATCTGTAACTGTATCATGGACAATACACCTCGTATTTTCGGTATTAACTTCTGCTTAAGACATATGTTTCTGCTATCTATAGGCGTCGTCAGTTAAGCTAGTGAAGCAATGTATATAAATGATACAAATCTTTATAAAATACGAAAAATACGAAAATACGAGGTGTATTGTCCATGATACAGTTACAGATGTGTAAATTATTTACATGTCTGTTTCATAATGAATCAAAAGCATTATACGTGCATTAACGTATAGAAATATTTAAAACCTTTTTGGAATTGCTAAGTTTATTTAATGGAATATTAGCCGCCCTAAAAGTTTTACAGAGTTCAGATGTGTTTGCGATCCTAAGTGACTAATTTTTGACGATATTTTACGGATTTTGTAATAAATTTCGGAATCACTGACAATGGACATACAATCAGTATGACCGTCAATCCAACTAGCAATTGTTTTACAATGCCGTTCTCGACATTCTTCCATATCATGTCTGAAAAAGTAACTTAAACAATGCTCTAGATCTAAATAAATGAAAACTAAAAATGTGTGCGTAAGTTATTGAAACTGAACGAAATTCAATGCACACTTACGTCGAAATAATTGGTAGAAATAGATTCAATCAAACTATAACAGGATCTATCATAAAAATTACGATGTAATTAACAGTTAAAACTATGAAAACAAGAAACTTACTCACAGCACTTTATTTATCTTACGAAATATAAACTAATAAATAAAATACATTATAAAAACCCCGCTTCTATCTACGCTCATGAAAACACTTTAAAAAACACTATATTCTACGAATACAATAGCTCAGTCGTCCATTGTTATCGCTGCGAGACCAGATGGCCGAGTAAGTCAAACAAATACTTCATTGAATTACGCCGGGATGCACTGAGCGACGTTATACACAATTCCAATTGCCGATTGTGTTTTATGGAAATTGCATCCGTTCTCTAATAATAAACCAGCTAGTCCTTTATTATCCAGTATATACATACAGTAGAATCTTCATGGCGATACTACAAAATGTTTGTGGAATTTTGATTTCGCGACGTTCTTTTTCATAGTAAAACGGAAAGAAATGAGAGAAAATGTAAATAGTAAAGCCCATGAAATAGTGTTCAATTTGTTTAAGTACTTTAAGGAAACTTTGCCTGATAGTAAAAACAAAAAACAAGAAATTAATGGAATAGTGTCGAAAGCAACCGGTGTATCGATAAAAAGTGTGGAATAAGGAAAGAAATGTATTGAAGACAATAAACTATTGTTTGTGAGTCCACCAAAACGATCACGTCATTCAACTTGAAATTTCTGAAAAAAATTTATTTCGGCATTTTATAAACAATTTACACAATACCGACGGTTGTCGCGTAACAGTGAGGGCGTTATAAGAAAAGTTGCGTTCTGAGAAGCATTGGAAGGGAAAAGACTTCTTCGTATCATTGTTAAAGATTTAGGTTTCCGTTTTCGGCGTATAAGAATCAATCGGCTTTTATTAATCGAAAGAAATGATAGAGAATTGCGAATTATATTTACAAAAAAATTTATTTTCTCCGTGAAGAAATAGGTCGATAATCTATATGGGTGAAACATATATACATTCTGGCTATACTTTGTCTAAATTTGGAGAGATAATACAAACAATGGACTTTTCTAAATTATTTCCGAAGGTGATCGTCTTATAATAATAATAATAATATATTTATTTGTTCAAAATTATACAAGTGTATAGAACTCATCAAGTAGATGTATACAAATATATGTACAAGACCTGACTAGTTGCCTTCTTTTGTACCCTGGTCAGAGTTGTTTGTGGCACCGCAAAATGGACACTTCCGTCCCGCGAGTACTGTACTTGTGATTTAAGACATACCTGCCAAACGCACTGCTCGTACTCCTTCTCACACACAAAGCACACCCCAGAATGTAGAAACCGGTAAGCGTATGTATTTTTCTTGTTGTAAATATTTCTCGGCACGAGTCAGTAAGTCCCAATTTAAAAACTACACGAAGAATCTGTATTTCTTTGATTGTCTTCTATTTCTTCTGTAGAATAAAAAGTTTTACCACATCCACACTGTTCCCCCAGAAGACCAAACCATACCGCAACCGCGATTCTACTTAAGTTCGACACGCCACAAACTGGCTTCACTGTTTACTGAGCCGGCGATAACCCTAAGGGCATAGTGAAATGGAGAAATCCTCCGAAATAGATGGTGTATGGGACTTCCAATTAAGTTGTGAATCAACCCTTATGACGAGAAACATTACTTCGGTCGACGAGGTTAGTACATCGTCTCCATAGTTTACAACAAGATCTTCCCGCTGAGAAACTGCGAAATAGATGATTTGGATCTTGCCCACATTCAGCTTAAGTTCGTTCGCTCTGAACCATGCGCTCACAGAGGACAATGCCTGTGGAATGGTTTCCCTCAAGACGTTTGTTTCCGTTGATCTTATTGCCAATGAAACATCATTTGCAGGGCATTAAGGCCTTAAGGTTATAGAATAATTAATAAATACTAGTGGTAACCCATTTATGTAAATTAAAAATAAAAGAGGCCCCAGCACGAATCCCTGTGGTACACCTCTGGTAACAGTGAGCCACCCAGACCCAATCCTGGTTCCGTCCCCATTCACTACCACGACATTTTGTCTTCTGTTTTCTAGGTAGGATTTAATAAGGCTCCAACAATTTCCCCTAAATCCCTAGTTCTCCAATCTCTCCAAAAGGATTTTGTGTTTAACGCTATCAAAAGCCTTGGACAAGTCCTTAAAAATTCCTGCTATTTGCTTTGTTCGACCAGGCATCAAGTATTTCACAAATCACTTGAAGTACGGCCGAACATGTCGATTTTCCTGTTTGATAACCATTCTGTCTATCTGTGATAAGTTTATGTTTGTCAAGAAACCTATTCATTCTTCTATATATCAGTTTTTCAAACACCTTCGTCACATTCGAAATGAGTGCTATAGATCTGTAATTGGTGATGTCATGAACATCTCCTTTCTTCTACACCGGATACACAACAACCGTCTTCAAAGTATCCGGAAAGGTGGATGTCTGGAAACATCTATTGACAATATGATACAGTGGATTAGCCAGATGCTCGGCGACGGCCTTAAGTACGGCAACGGATATTTCGTCACATCCCTCAGCCATGGTGTTCTTTAGTTCCATTATGGTGTTGAAGACCTCTGACGGTGTCGTAGGTTCCCTAAAACATGTCTCCTTACAGGACATTTCTTTTAAATGTGCTGACTGTCTTTCATCAATATTAGCACCTATACCCAGGAAATATCTGTTGGTGTAGTCCAAGAGCCCTTTTTGGTCTGTTATTCCAGTAACTTTAACTCTTTCTCCCTGCTATGTTATTCACCAATGCCCATATTGCCTTACTTTTATTATCCGATAACAGAATGTAATTTGAATTATATTCCGTTTTAGCCTTTTTGATTTCACTCTTTACATAATCTGCGTAATTTTTATGGAGTTCTTTAGGTAACCTGTTTTCGCTATAACCCTCGTATAATATACTATACATAAAATGTTGAACATTTTATGTTCAACGATGTAGTCAACAACATGTGATTGTTATTGCGAGATTTTCCTTGTTTGCTCTATTAAACGTGTTTTTCTAAGTGTGTCGTCCTTCATTTTAAACTGTAACTTCACAATTGATCAAGATAGTTCTAATTGTTATCAGTCAGATTGTTATTTTGTGATGTATTGTAGGGGTTATGTATGGATAAATTGGTAATATCTCCTTGTATAAAGAAAAGTTCACATTTTGATCCTGTTGAAGCAGAATTTATATGCGAAATATTGGATGAACAAATTTAAGAACTCACTTAGAAAATATTACATTTTAATTTTGCTGGATTCCCCAACAATCCCTCTCATATATATACATATATGGAAGGGAATTTTTTTGGGGAATCCAGCAAAATTAAACTCTATTACTTAGTCAGTTCTTTATTTATTCTCCCAATATTTCGCATAAAGATTGTATGCTTCCTCAAGGGGTCACTTTAAGAATAGATGGAAACAAGTTAACTACGTAGCAACTATATAAAGCCGTTAATACTTACAAATGTGAACTTTTTTTTTTCTATGGAGAAATTACCCGCCTCACTATACATAACGTTTACAATATTTTAAAAGTAATCTGACTAATAACTTTTAAAATATTGTAAACGTTATGTATAGTGAGGCGGCAAGGACTCTTGGTCTAATTATATATATACAGTGTGGCCGCCATCCATTGCGCGATGCATGTATTAGTAACTACTGGTCGACTATAATGGGCGTGTCAACTTGAATTGCCACACCGACAGCGGGCGTATTATTAAGTTATACGTATAAATGTATTCGTAGGCAAAGCAAGTGAAAAGCAGTGTAGGAGGTATTTTGTTCCCGATATAAGTAAATATTTGCAGTTGTTTGAAGCATCAGATAATCACTGATAACATCTCAGTGAAGTAACTCATCACAGCTTCATAAACAACAAAAAAAAACAAACATACATAAACAGAACTAAGACTTTAACATAAAAAGCTTCTTAACTAAAATAATATTTAGTATTATAGTAGTATTACACTCTAAAAACTTAACAATAATAAAATACTTAAAAATAAAATATTTACTTCTTAAAACAGAATTGTAATTCAACATTGCAATAAACCTGCAATTAGCTAAAAGAAAATGTTATTCTTAAGCAATAATTGAATTCTAAATAAATTAATTTGTTAAGTGTTCAAATAAACCTTCTTGACCTTCTTGACACGAACAGTAACCCAACCGATTATAAAAATTCCGACGCACATTTGTTAACATATCTGCTGTGACAGTATTAGTGACTTCGGTAATTCTCGCGCGAAGTTCCTCTAGATTTGATGGACGTTCATCACCGTATCCGTAGATCGAATTATGTAAAAAGGGCCATAAAAAGAAATCGTTAGGGGCTAGATCAGGAGATCGCGCTGGCCATTTAATAGGACCCGTGTTACCGATCCATCTGTTTCCAAAAACCACGTTTAAAAAGTTTGTTACGTAACGGGTTTTGTGCGCTGGGCAACCATCTTGCTGGAACCAAACTTCATTAATATTGAACCGCTCCCGTACTGCGGGGATAATACTATTTTCACTTGATATCTATTTCCGTTTAAATTACCGTCAATAAAAAAGGCCCAATTATATGATCCCCAATTATACCTGCCCATACGTTTAGCTTCTCTGGATACTGCGTTCGCGTTGGTATATTCAAATGTAGATTTTTACGCGACCAGTAACGACAAACTGCGCGGTTATGATGTCCGTGTAGCCGAAATGTTTTTTCATCTGTGAACAATACGTTATTAAGAAAGAATTCATTTTCGTGATATTTATTTATCATTCTTTCGCAAAATTGCATACGGCGATAATAATCATCGGAAAAAGTACTTGTGAACTTGTAAATTTGTATGAACGATATTTATTAGTATTTATTTATTATTTATTAGTCTTTTGAGCCGTTGTTTTACAGATACTTAATTCGCGGGCAATTTGTGGAGACGTCATAGTGGGATTTACTTCGACTAAAGCACATACTCGAATTTCTATATCACTTATATTCTTATCCGGAACAACTTTATTTTTATTAGTTTCTAAAGAAAATGTAGTTTCGAATCGATTAACTGTTCTACGAATGGTGCTTGCATTGAGAATTTGACTTTCAGGGTAATTAGCTGCAAATAAAGCTCGAGTTACTTCCGCGGAATTACCACCGTAAAATTGTTTAATCATAAAGAGTTTTTGCTCCGGTGTATAATACTCCAGCGACAGCTAATGCGCTTGCGCGACTACACCGTCTAAATGTGAATTTATTGGACAAATACGAGTGCATCATAGGGATATGCGAAATATTAGGCTCTCTTGTAATCCATTGGAACATTGCGTCTACTTCTTTACCGTTCTAACAAACGGACACCTCTGTGTGTTTTGCTTACACTACAGGTTTCGCTATAGTGCAGACGCACGCGGCCATATGGTATATATATATATATATATATATATATATATATATATATATATACTTTTGAAAGCTTTTATATAAATAAACATAGTTAAGCTATAATTAATTGTAAATATTTTGTACTACTTCTGTGAATTCTTTACCTAAATAAAAGTGTTTATCAGTGTTAGAATTTATTTTTACTGCATGATACTAATATCTCGCTGTTTACTTTGTGTTTGTCGTTCGCATAACCCGAACGTGACCGAAGCAGACATCGGCATACGCCGGAATTCGCCTAAGTGAAACGAACCGACTGTACAAACTTAAACTAAAACAGGTTAAATACCGCATCAAAAAGCTAAAGAACGTTCCTGAATATATTTTCAAAATAGCGATTTAATTCGGCTCTTTGTAGTAAATTTCGTAATTTCGTAAATTTCAAATTTAATACATTTGTTTCTTCTCAAGTAGTGAGATGCTAATTTAATACGCGATAACAAGTCCTTATTGGAATTTCCGGAACATTTATATGTTGCAGAAAATAATATGCAAATATGGCGCAAAACACAATAGCAATGAAGAGATCTTGGAGAATTATAAAATGGTATGATTGTATTATTCAGATAATTGAATGGATACTTAGATATATACCTAATGATAAATAAATAATAATGAGAATGAGATACAATGCATACACGCCAACAGTTTTTTATTGATATATGTAGGTATACATATTTGCTTTCAATTTAGAACGTAATCGATTCAATGGCAAATGCGACACAATGTAATAAACAAAATAGAACGTATATCTGTCCTACTTCTATATTCGAGCACATAAAATCGCTACGAACAATTCAATTAACCAAATGCAATTTGTACTTTTATATTATGTGAGTGCTTCTTAGAATACACTAGTGTACTCGACACCCTCTTTTTCACAGTAACGGAAGTGCTAATAAATTGTTGTGAAATGTACGATCTCACTGTTGCTATATGCATGCATGCATGCAAGGAAATCATTTATTGAAATATTTTTCATGGAATGTTCTCTTAATTATGTATGTACTTGTAATATCTTAATTTATATAAAACAAATATTAATTAAATTAACAACGATAATTTGTATTTTAGTCAGCTCATAGGATTAATATTCTGAAATTTTATAGAACAAGTCACCGTGTGGATTTAGAAGGGGTAGAAAAATCTAGAGCCAAATAATTTCAAAGATTTTAGAACAGAAAAAAGAATATTTCGCTTATACTTATAGATTTTGACATAGAGTTAATTATTATCCTAACAACCAGTAAGATCGTAATCGCGACGAGGTGTGTTATACATGCTAGTACAAACTTGGTTTGTCGGATTGTAGTTATTAATGCATCACATAAGGCGACATTGACATGTAAAAATGAGATTTAATATTCATTAATTCTCATTTGCAGTAAGTTCAGAATTTTAACTATAGAGTTAATGGAGAAAGGCAACATGAATATTTAGCACAAGAACGAGATAAACTGATATGTCTGAGATTGAAAAACTTTAATTTAAAGTAAGGAATGAAAAGAATAATTCAAGCAGAAAATTTAACATGGATTAAACTTTGAAAAAGTTCAAATCTATTTGAACATTGTTCATTTGCCGATGTTATAGAACAAGCGATCCTTAGATGACAAGAAATTTATATATATATATATATATACCGGGTGTTCTTGAAATAAAAAGACAACCTATAAAAATGGAAAGATGTAGTAATTATATAGAACATAAATCCAAAATATTTTCCCAAAATTCCCTCTTATAAGCGAAAAAAAAAATTACAAAGATATTTAAAAGAAAATTTGTCACGCCATTGCGCGATCGAATATATTATAAAGGTCGATAACTATATATATATATATATATATATATATATATATATATATATATATATATATATAGTTGATTTAGATATTCGGCGATTTAAGGTCTATATTACCTTAATATGTATATATTTAAAATAATTTCTTACATGTTTCGGTCAATATTACCTTTATCAAAGAATTATAAATGACAGTATATTCATGTCAAAGTTATATAAATGATGTAGTCATGGTGAGAGATATATATTCATAAATTTATACAATTCAAGTAATAATAATTCATGACAGTTTGACGTTAAATACAAAGGGATTAGTAAGTCATAAGTTATTACTACACTTGCGGTCTTGGAGCGACTTAAGATGTTAAGCTGTCGGCATTCGCCTAGAACGAGAAGGAAAGCCACGAACATCTACTCGGACAGTTCAGACCTGGGTTGAAATCGGGACTGCCGGCAAGACTACCTTTTAAATAAATTCAAGAACTTTCCCAACAAATTGAAATTCACAATTGAAGAACAAATTAATAAAATTTATGACAACCTAAATGTTCAGTAACAACCTCGTACAAAGATGTATGTGAAATTTGAGGGAAAAGGGCCACTCAGTTCTGTGATTGTGAATCACCGATTTTCACCATTTTTTTTCAACGACATTTAGACAACACAACAGTTATAGTACTAATAACATTTATATCGAAAACCAAGTATTAAAAAAAAAAAGAAACACCAGTGTACCAGAAACCCTATCGAAAATCACTTCTACAAAGAGAAGAAGTGAGAATCCAAATTAAAAAATTATAGAACAAAATATAATTCAAGAAAGTTCAAGTCCAGTTGCCATAATACCGAAATGGTATTATGGAGTCTGGGGTATTTCCGATCCCAAATATAAAACGACATATTAGATAAGTTAGGAAGAGCAAATTACTTCACAACCCTAGACTTAGCATCAGGATATTACCAAACGGAATAAAGAAGATCAAGAAAAAAACACATTTAGTACAGAAGATGGACACTACGAATTTTCCAGAATTTTCCATTGGATTAAAGAGTGCACCAGCCACATTTCGACGTGCAATGAATCATATATTAAGGGGATTAACCGCAGAAACTTTCCACGTATCTTGAGTGATATAATAATATATTACACGCCACTAGAAGAACTTGAAACGAAATCAAGAAAAGTATTTGAACGATTTTAAATCATTCTTAGGACTTTTGGGATATTATAGAAGATTTCTCAAGGATTTTACCAAAATTGCTAAACCAATGACGAAGTATTTGAAAAAAAGGCAGTAAAATTGAAATCATTGAAGAATATACAAGAGTAAGCTGAAAAATTCAGTAACTAACTATGAGATAGCTATGTAAAAACAATCTTTGACGCTATTGTATAGCTTGATGTTTCAATGATATACCCGTTAAACTTCATGTCGATCTGTCAAGTAGTTTGTTGTGGACACTCGTTCAAAGCAAAGTACTTTTGTCGCTTCTTAAAAATGGACAATATCGAAATTTGCGCAGTGATTAAATACCTGTGGAAAAAGTATTTTTCGCCTAGAGAAATACATGTTGATATGGTAAATATGTTAGGCGAGGAAGCTCTTTGTTTTAAGACTGTTTGCAAATGGGTAAACGAATTTAAAAAAGGTCGTACGAGAGTAAATGACGATACCCGTTCTGGACATCCTAAAACAGTCACTTCTGCAGAAAGTGTGGAAAAAGTTTTGAAATTTGTGGAAGCTGATCGCCGATACACATTGCAAGCTATTGCTGAGGCTACACGCATCTCCAGAGAACGGGTGTCGTACATTTTAAATTGATGTTGAATTAGACATGTCTAGGCGGTGTGCTAGATGTATGTCGCGTTTACTAACAACATAGCAACAACTCAAACGCGTGGAATATTTTACAACCATTTTCGAGCGGTTTCGGCAAAAACCAACCGATTTTTGGCGCAAATTTGTGACGTGCGATAAAACTTGGGTCCACCACTACACACCAGAAAATAAACAGCAATCAAAACAGTAGACTAAACGTGGTGAAACGGCTCCAAAGAACGCCAAAGTCAGTCTATTGGTAGGAAAGGTGATGGCTTTGGTTTTCTGGGATGCGAAGGGAATCTTGCTTATCGACTACCTGCCAAAGGGACAAACGATTATTGCATTATACTATCGTAAATTTTTGAATCGATTGAAGGCAACTATCGTCGAAAAAGACCAGCATAAAAAATCATTTTCCATCAATGTTCCAGTTCATACGAGCGGAATTGTCAAAGAAAAATTAGCCAAATTAAATTTCGAAACG
Organism: Melolontha melolontha; assembly: GCA_935421215.2. NCBI lineage: Eukaryota > Metazoa > Arthropoda > Insecta > Coleoptera > Scarabaeidae > Melolontha > Melolontha melolontha. The sequence goes on along the minus strand of OW285237.1, from coordinate 131,217,465 downwards.
CTTGAGCATCCCCCTTTTTCGCCGGATTTAGCTCCGTCGGACTCATCTGTTCCCCAAACTGAAGAAACACCTCGGCGGGACAAGATTTGCTTCGGATGAGGAGCTGATAGCTGCCGTTGACCACTATTTTGAGGAGCTCGAGGAAAATGAGTACTGTGAAGGCATAAAGAAACTTGAGCATCTACTAAATAAATGTTTTGATCTTGAGGGAGATTATGTCGAAAAATAAAACACATATCCCCGAAATATTGCTTTTGTTATACTTTAGTTACCGAATTTTTCAGCTTACCCTCGTAAGATAACTTTCGAATTATGTGAAAATATATTATGAAATAAGCCAATACTAAAATATCCACATTTTCGAAACCGTTCATTGTCAACAGACGTAAGTAATTATGCAGTTGGAGCTGTATTATCGCAACCTAAAAGAGGACGTAATTTACCAGTTTACTGTGCGTCAAGAATACTATCCCAAAACAAAGACAATCTACAATAGAAAAAGAATTCTTAGTCATAGTATGGGCGTGTAAACAGTTTCGACCTTATAACGAGCGATCAAGATAATATGTAATCGAGTCAACCTTGAATCTGAAATCGTATGTATTTACTTGAACTGCACTTACATTACATACGTCAAGTAAAATGTCAGTTGACAGCTAAAATAACAACAGTTAATGTAAACTATGCAACTGAGGACGAATGTACTTACAACATACAATTTCGGTTTCAAGGTTGACTCGATTACAAATTATCTTGATCGCTCTTTATATATGGAAGAAAATTTACAATTGTCACAGTCCATAGACCATTAATATGATTACACACATTAAAGGAATCCAACTCAAAATTACAAAGATGGAAGATTAAATTAAGCGATATGACTATGACGTTATCCAGGCGCGGCTCGTGATGACGTATTTGGGAGTGCATGTACAATGATGCGAGTGCTTCGTGTATTCTCGTGTACTAACTGTAGCGTTTTCTTAGTAAACACCGAAAACACACGAGGCACTCGCATATTGTACATGCACTCCCAACTACGTCATCACGAGCCGCGCCTGACGATATCTATAAAAAAGAGTCAACCAATAAGATTTCAGACGCATTATAGAAATCCATCACCAACAGACGAAGAATTGGGAGATACATTAAAAGAGCTAGGAATACATATCACAGAAGAAGAAGAACCTAAATCTGGAACTTCAAAACCACAAATTGCTAAGAAAAATATCAGGAATGATAAAACACCTGAACATTTAGAACAACTAAGTGATTTATCATTACACCAAATTCGACGATACCAATAACAGAAATAGTAATTCATATTTAAAAGATTCCAATATTTATTGAGGAGCACATATACTCAACCACAGTTTTAATCGATATAAACGAATGAAAACTAATTTACCATGCTAAAGTTAACAAAGAAAAAGTATCAGAAGAACTGCCACAATTAATGAAAGATATAATGCCACAAGGAAATTATTATATCTATACGACAGATAGAATATATCAAGAGATGTGCAGAATATATGTACAACATTTCAGGGACAAGGGACCCAAAATTTATCGCTGTACAAGACGAGTGAGAATAATAGAAAATCCAGAAGATAAAATTGAAAAAATAATCCAACATCATAAAGGAAAAACTAATCACAGAGGAATAGAAGAAACGATTAGACAAATCAAAAGAGGATATTATTGATCGCAAATAAAAACAGATGTAACAAATTACATAAAAAATGTTAAACATGCTCAAGAAACAAATACGATAGAAAACCACCAAAAATACTTTATCAGTTAGCAAATCAAGTAGATAAGCCATTTTATAAGATGCACATAAATACAGTAAGATTCGATGGACAAAATTATTTGGCAATGATTTATGTATTTTCAAAATATGCGCAAGCATATCTGAAAAAAATATCTGAATCTGAAAACAGGAGTGGGAAGTCACTGAAAAGTTAATAGAGAGCTTTAGTATACATGGAACACCAAAAGAAATAATTTTAGACAACGGATTAGAATTTAAAAACGCAACCCTAAAGGGGAAATGAAATTACATAAGGTAAAATTACAACAACATAATTTGAAACATACTTGAGTGGGTAAAACCTTAATAATATAAATAATATTATTAAAAATGGGATGTGAAGAACACAATACAAGTTCATTTATGTATTTTTGAATGTATCTTCTCCAAAGACGTAGATACGTATTTCACATTTCTACATGTTCGTCGGTACGCCCCTGTTGGAGAAGAGACACATTCAAAACAAACATAACTACGTTACTATCTAGCCGAAATTATTCAGACAGTCTGAATAATTTCGGCTAGATAGTAACGTAGTTATGTTTGTTTTGAATGTGTCTCTTCTCCAACAGGGGCGTACCGACGAACATGTAGAAATGTGAAATACGTATCTATGTCTTTGGAGGAGATACATTCAAAAATACATAAATGAACTTGTATTGTGTTCTTCACACCCCATTTTTAATAATATTTTTTATATTATTAAAAATACTTTTGTAAGGTAAAATTACATTACACAACGCCGCAGAAACCAAATTCAAGTGCACCAAACGAGCGTTTACACTCAACCTTGCAGGAACACATTAGAATAATGAAGATCAAAAGGTTGCGCAAGATAATATAACAATATTAATGAAATTAGCTATATTGGCATACAATTCCACAAATCATTCAACATCAGGATTAACTCTATTTGAATTATTATATAAACATATAAGTTCAAGAGAACGATTAGATTCATATTATGATGATGTATACTATATGATATATATGTGCAAAAGCATCGAAAAAGAACTTAACCACTTATACAATAAGAGCACAGAAAACACAAGAAAATAAAGAAAAGAAAATTGCCAAAATAAATGCAACAAGAAAAGAAATGGAAAGAAACTAACTATTGTTCAAGAAGTATACGTTAAACCATTAAAATACTATACCAAAAAACAAACAAAGATATTGGGGACCATTCACAATAACAAAAGTCATGGATAATAGAACTGAAGAAGTTAAAAATAAAAAAGGAAAAGGATTAATATATTATACCAATGCACTAAAATTGGGATTTGTTACAGAGTTCTCAATCACTAGAGAATTAGCCAAAATCAGAGAAATTAAACAACAAGTAAGATTACTATCCCTAAAGTTAGAATTAGCATACAACACCGAAAACCATTATTAATTACTAATTAGCAGAGAATATGGACGATTATTATAGGTTTAGGAAATCTACCGAAAGCACAAAGACATTGCAAAATTCGTAGAACTAACACCAGATATTATGGAAATACAGCAAGAAGAAAAGAGGGACAATAAAGTTAATTGGAAACATAATCAAAGCAATATTTGGAAATGCTGTGTACCGTGTTGCGAGACACCACTACCTATCTTGCTGCATCTCGTGTACTTACACCTGGATTTCTCTCAACGATGTCCAGTACCGCTTCTTCAGTGCGTAAGACTCCACGGGGCCTTTCACTTTCGTCGCCTTCGTAATTTGGTAACAAACTACAAACACGACATCCATTACACACGTATAAGATGGTGCTCGACGATTTGGAAAGCACTCCCTATAGATATGGCAAGTTTGATGGGCATTTCCGCCTGTTTTACCACAAATGTAAATACGAATGTCGTATTAGAATGGCCCATTGTATCCAAAGGCGGCAATCTTTATATTTATAAAAGCCATGTTTTGTTATGCAAGGGTTCGATAAGCTGCGTAAGCTGTTTATTTTTATAAATTTATACTTGTAAAATCTTAAAGCTGATACATTGAAAGAACATGCAAGGTGTGTGCTTTACGTGCATCTAAGTTACAATCTACTACTATTAATCGAAAAATTGTAACAATCGACAACAGAACGAACCCCAAGAGAGATATGCAATAACAAGACTATTCATTTTGTTATTGTGGGCCACCTTTAAGTTTCGTCTACGATAGTATTTATGATATATTCAGTAACGTAACACAATTTTTTGAATTGTTTTTGTATTTTTTTTCGAAAGGGAATTTTGAGAAAATATTTTAGGTATATATTCTATATAATTTAATCTTACAAATTTTCATACCTTGTCTTTTCATTTCAAGGACACCGGTATACACTTGTACATTACATTGTAAATTGTGCCCCTACATTTAGTTGAATAAGATCTTTCTTTGTAGATGGTAGAACTTACCGAAACAATATTGTCAGAACAATAAAATAAAATATAATGAAACTTATCCAGTGTTTTTTCTTTTATAATTTGTATTAAGTATATATAAATACAATGTTCTACCAAGAACCGTCTGGACAAACAAATTTTGTGTGATTCCAACGTTTTTAAGAAACAAGAAGGCATTACGTGAATTTATACATGTGCTATATTCGTGTTTTAAAATATTTTTTTAATAAATGAGAGCTTTTTTTTAAAGTAGCATTTTCTGAAATCAATACATTTACTTTTTCTTTCATAACGCTTAGAATCATATCATAATTTCTACTACATTATCTTATCAGTGAGATCACTGAATTTAAAATTATGATTTCATATAATAGAGAACTTCAAAAATGTATGCAGATTTTGCTTGCATACTTAGATTTCTATATAACCAAATATAAAAATAAAAAGTTAATCAATATTTTAAGTTGGCAGGCATACGTGGTTTTCTTAATTATAGTAATTGCTTAATTAGATATTAAGCAGTTGCTACAATTTGGTATTGATTAATGGGCCTTGTTTATTTTGATCTTTTTTATTAATTACCATGAAATTACTCTAATAATATGCGATTCGATTTAGTAAGCAAATTCTAAGCAAATATAATGAATACTCATTTATATTCAAGCATTCATATATATGTTAAGCATTAATAACAATCATTAATCAAGATGACATGACAAGTCTTCTTTTATAACCACTTGTCGCACTAGTTGTTTCTATTATTGCTTTTAAAATAAACAACACTTCAGTTTAATTATAGCCGGGCACTACGGTTTTGTTCATTAATGCGGAAAATTTTTATTTAACAGTAATTTAGTTGTATTGAGGCGGACACATGATACAAAGCTCTTCTTTTGTGCCATGAACTTCGCAGACGTGCTAGTAATGAAATTCTGTATTAGCTGTTGTCTAGACGTATTTATCAACAGATTTCATTCCAGTGAATGTTCGCCAAGTTTATGTGAAAGGAATGATGCGTACATTGAAACAATAGATGTACATTATTTTAAGCTTATTCGGGGACACAAAATGACTTTCTGAAATTGAGTGCAAAATTATAATTCAAAATGGAATTCCATTATCGCAACATTTTTAATCTTCAACTTTTGTTTTTACATATGATTCAAGGTATTTTGAATAAATCTTAAATTGTATGTAGTCGAATTGTGTGAAGGGGAGCTAAATAAAGCAATAAATATGTTGTAATATTTATTCTTCCTTTTCGAATACCTATTTGGTTAATGTTCGAGGGACTTGTATTATCTTCGAAAATCAGTTTATTCAATTTCTCAAGACTAATACTTGTAAGCATAACCACCAGGGATCGGCACTCAGTGGTACATTCCAGGAGTGGACTTACATGAATAAAGTAATTCGAAATTGGACACAGTAGCAACAGTAATACAACAATACTCGACAAGCTGTACATTATATATGTAATGTTGTAATGTAGGTATATATTATACGAATTTGTCCAACTCGGGTTTGTCAACGCGATGCAACTAGCTCTCCCTCTCCTCACCGTCAATAGCTATTTTTACAAGCTACTGTATGTATGTATAAAAGTAGTTGCATCTATTGTGCCACAAGTATTTTAGTTAATTCGTAAGCGCCGTTTGTAACAGGCCGATTTATTGTTTAGTTTTATTAGTTACTTGAGTTCTAATGCGTAAATATGTCCCACCCACATCCGTTGCAAGTTACTGTTGAAAGGTGGATAAGACATTTGCTTGCGCTACAATTCGACAGTATTCAACTTCGATGCAAAATTTGCGATGTAAGTATTACTCACTCACCAGAACAGTATATCCTGGTGGGTGAGTAAAAAGCATGTCGGATGTACATAAAGCATGTATCAATGGCATTTCAACTCCTTATTAACGGTAGAAAGCATTTAATTCGGATATAGGTACTTAAAATGCTAATAGCTTGTAACATTCCATGGAATACGGTGAATCTTCCAAAATTTACTCACTTTTTACAAAATCGTGTTAACGGGAAATATAGTGACTTGCATGTGCCCGTGGAATATACCTTGAGAAAATATGTTTGGGTGTCAGTAGATGAAACTACTGCCGTTAAAGGGCGTAATATTGCAAATGTTTTGGTTGGGATGATGGACAAAGACATAGAAATGCCTGCACTTCTACTTGCATCTAAGAGAATCGAAACAACTAAGGCAGAATTTATATCACGTAATATAACTTTGTATTTGAAATCGCCATGGGGCGAAAAGATATAAATTTAAAAAAAACTGTTATTAACAGATGGAGCTGCATACATGACTGGTCGGCTCTTACAACAAACATACAGTAGTAGGAAACATATTATATGTTTCGCACATGCTCTTCATAGAGTATCAGAGGATGTCAGAAAATGATGCTCGAATGCAGATAAATTGATATCTTCTGTCAAGAAAGTTTTTGTGAAGGTACCTGTACGCAGGAATTTATTTCGTGAATAACTGTCACATGTGTCACTACCTGTTACAACGCGTTGGGGCACATGGATCCACGGCAGCATCCTATTATCATATGCATTTTGACGAGATTAAAAGTATAATACAGCTACTGTAACCGAATTATGCTGTTTCTATGTTCCACGCTCAATAAGTATTTAGAGACTCCACTATTTAGATAGATTTAGCCAATATTCATGGATATTATTCTAGAATACCTGCGCCATCCGCCATCTACATGTTGCTCCGATCAACCCACAATTTTCTATAACTAACGCCATGAATATTGTATATGATCTTCGTTGATTACTTTCCCGTTTACCTGGAGCTGCTGCTGATAATATAAAAAAAAATTAAAACAGTTCTAAATAACAATTCAGGTTTCGTATTGTACGCCGAATTGTTAATTCGTTTGATGGTAAAAAAGCAGATTTTTCAGAACCGGGGATAAATGTACCGTCACTAAAATACTATGTATGTACTTTAAATATGCACCTATTTCGTGGGTAGATGTTGAACGGTTGTTTTTAATGTATAAATGGAATTATAGTGACGGATAATTATTAGCACATGAGTTTATGGAACAATTATTGGTGATTTACTGCCATTCGAACTCTGGATATGAACGCTGAACAGTCAAGATGTGTGATTTGTTTTATAAACTCTGTAATATTTCTTTTGGAGAAGAAGTATTTACTTTTACTTGGTAAGTACTTGTTTCTCTATGCGTATTTTAATTCGCGTGTGAAAAATGTTAAATCTGGACTCATGTCCTCGCTCCGTCCCTCGTGTTTACTTCATGTACCCCTGACTGCCGATCCCTAATAATCACTTTGAACTAAATGTCCTATACTTCTTATTAAAGTGCATAAAATAACACCATACTTATGCCATTCGAATTCGTGATTTTTTGATCAAATTTATAAATTTGAAGCATTTGAAAAAAAATAATTTTTCGGTGTACCTGCATTGATATTCATGTACATACTGTTGCAATCCATATTAAAACAATTGAAAACAGTTGGACAAAATCGCTTCACGCAGAATACACTCTAATTTTACCTTGGATTAGGGATAAATATAATAATTTCGTTCTTATTGGAGCTTGTCAATATACAGTATCCTGGGGAAGGATATAACTTTTACTTCTATACTTGGTGTATATATAGTTAACATTCTGAACATACTGCAAATGAGAGTTAATGATTATTAAATATCATATCTACATGCAAAAATATTGAAGTTATTATTCTATAACTGGTTGCTTGATTTTATCAATAGCTTGCAAAACTTATTATGGATGACACTAGACAAAAAGTTAAAAATCGAAACCAAAATTCTTCATTAATCCTTAACTACCAATGCATTTAATATGTTGCGTTGTTGCTAATCCTACGTCTCACAGACGTTTGCACAAATGCATATATTATTTTCAAATTTAAAAAATTACTCTGTTAGCTTATGCAGTATATTGTTATATATCTGGTAAATTCATAATAAAAATAATTGTACAGCTTAAGAGAAACCATCATTAAAAGGTATTTGTTTCGGGTATTCCCAAATTACGAAAAATAAAATAAAATGCAGTTATTTCCAAGATATTCATTTTAGTTAGTATGCAGAAATAATTAAACTCAATATATATGACAAAGGATAAGCAGAAACAGTAAATATTTTAATAATAACAATATCTCAATATTATGGATTTGAGATAGAATTTGGACATATTTATTTTTTGGACGCACCAAACAAATATGCTTTTGATATTCAAAGTCAACATACGCTGTTCTTTTTCACTGATATGAACAAAAAGAATAATTATTCCGCTTTTTAGCTTTTCTATTCGTTTTGAAGAAATATCTTCAATATTACCTGTTTCGTCATAAAACGAACTTTGATATATTTATATACATGTTAGATATAAGATATAAATTTAGCATAAAAGAATTAAAGTATAACATTTCAAATTTTATAAATATTCAATGTGCATTTTCAAGTTTAAACCACTGTATAACATACTTTTATTATCATAATCACATTGCAAAACTTTATTTAGATAAGAGGCGATATCCTATAGGTATATTTGCACATTTATTTTTATTACTTTGTACATTAAACCACTGTTTTATTACCTAGGGTTATAGTGAACAAAGGGTTTGATTTGTATATTCATTTTTAAGATTACTTTAACAATGAGCGATCTGGAACATTAGATTTATAAAACCAATACTTAATTAGTAATGATAATGTATTATTTATTAGTTAAGATTAAGATTTTTAAGACTTTATCGTAAACCTTGTGTACTGTTGCCAGTAGGTATACTTTCTACGAAGTAACAGAGAAATTCCCCGTTATAACGTCAAACAATACAATGTTCAAAGAATACACGCGTTTAATTATGTAATGATAACAGTTAGGGGTAGTGGTATATTTTTACCTCTTTGTAAAATAGTATCAATCAGAGTCTCATACCAGCAACGAGAAACTCAATAGTATCAACTAAATCACAGTACAAGACAGTCTTAACAGTACAAAACAGTTCAAAACCGTACAAAACAGTACAAAACAAAACAGTATTATTCGTAACAGCGGCGGGTCAGGAAACAATTTGTACTTGTCCTTTACGAGCCGAATACAACCCCAACATTTGGTATTACGAATCCAGATATACATTATCTTTACCTAAGATTTTCTAGTACAGCCAACTACAATAATTTGATTTTGCTAACAGTGTAAATTATTAATAAAATGTAGTTAAATTTGTAACCATGGACAATGCATCAAGAACATTGTTTTAAAAATATGCTATATTGTATAGCAACGATTGAATCAATTGCGATTTCTTGTGCTTCTAAGATGGAAATTAAGATTGATCTTAGGTAAGCTCACAATGATTGCGAGAATACATATAAGTTTATTAACCAAACAATATCGTTTAAAACGTTAACAATAAATATATTATTTATTGTATGTATCGCCAATTACATACATACTTAATTTATTTATTGATAAAGCCATGTCACTCAGTTTTAATGGCAACAGTTGCTAATTGTTACCGAATTTGATAATAAAAATTCGCAATTACTTTTAATTCCAGGTCGGAGAGAACTAATGTAAAACACTAACTATACCGACAGCATCCATTTACATTAAAATAGAGATACCTTTATTTGTAAAATCACAATGGAAAGGACAGATGTTCAAAATGTGAACCGGACCGAAACCATTATTTAACACACCGGTTTAATAAAAGAACGTACATTCATACAAGTAATACAAAAAAGGACGCTAAATCACAGAACTCACATTCATATAAATAATGGAGAGAAAGAAGGAAGGTAAATCATAGTTTTTCATTTTTGCACCTCCAACAATGCTTGAATCTGTCACTACTCTATACCGTAGGTGCGCATGTTATTGGTGATCGATCGATTTTTCGTTAGTGTGAATAGTCACAGTACCTAAGGTAAATGTAAAAAAAATCCATATGGTTGTAACTAAATCAATGGGATTTTAGTTTTTAAACGGATCATGCTGTATTTGATCTATTTGATTGACTTAAAAATGATATCATTCCAGTAAGTTAATTCTGTTATGTTAGACAAGTATGTATCATAAACGGGCAGACATCGCTATGTAAGCCACTAACAGTCGTAATTATCTGCGCTGTAAATATGAAATATTGTGTTAAGTGTTATCATAACAAAAAAAGTTGTTTTAACGCATGTACATTGCCTGAATGTATATGTACTATGTATAACTGGACAATTTATAAAACGGTGTGTAAATAAGCTTATAATTGTTGCTATTATCAAGTACAAATACATTATATTATGACTAGGGACCGGGCACGAGAGGCCGATGTTATAGGCGTTTTTAATTTTATTTATATAATTGGAAAACAAAGGAGTGGTGATCTATAAAATACGAAATACATTTGTATTTGTTTATTTTGTAGTTCAAGTTGAGTAAAGGAGCCGCGAATTAACTAGCAATATTTTCTCAAGGTTTCCTGAAATACATCCCCGTAAATAGAAAACGTTCTTTCTGCATCGCAACTGGTTATAGGTGCATACTGGAAATATTCTTTTATTTCAGCGTACTTAGTACATAGTTAGATTTTGAATACACAATTGCTGCAATGTTATTAAATCTGTTCTTTTATTAAAAACTGCGTCTAACTTTTGCCGAAGGCCACATCCGAAGTCACTTGGAATATTTTTCAAATTATTAATAGCTACATCTAATATGGTTAATCCATGATTTAATTTAAGATTTTGATTTTTAAAATAAGTCATTGGTTTTGGCAAATTTGGCAAGTATTCCTGAAGAAATTTGGAATTTGTATTAGTTCCTCGCACTTTTGTAAACTATCGAAACTCTCTGCATAAAAACTAGTAGCTTCAAACCATGTTCCCAATCTAGTTATTATTGGAGAGGAAGGCAGTGACAAAGATGGAAGTTTTTCCCTGTAAAGAACTACTCTCAATGGTGCTTTTCTGAAAACATTTTCAAAACCGGACAGAAGACTTCCGGAAAGGTGTCTCTGATATATTCACAGATTCTGTGGAGAGTATGTGCTACACAACTAATATGCAGCATATTAGGATATGTTTCCTTTAATAGTCTGCCTGTTTTAACATATATGCTGCACTGTCACTTACAAATAAAAGTATTTTTTCTTTGTACCTGTCGTCCGAATGAAGTATGAATATTCTCGTTAATGGTTTTAGTATCTGTTTCCGCATCAACTGTATTTATAACTTTAGTTGCGTTATATGGAATAGTTGGATGTAGTACACCAGCTACAACATTTACCACACCGCGTCCTTATATTACGACAGTTACGTCGGCACTTATCCAATAGGTACTGATTTGAAAGATGGCTTCTAATGCGTCTGCTGCTTTCGTGTAGCGCCTATTAACATAATATTTGCGTAAGGTGGATTCATCAGGTACATTTCGACCACTATATTTTTGTAGAAATGTTTTTAAGGTGGGATTGTTAAGTTAATTTAATGGAATATTTGCTGCTATTAGAGTTTCACAGAGTTGTTCGTTAAAATTGTCCAAATTGTAAGATTCCAACGGGTCTAATTTCTGTGTATGTGTTTGCGATGCTAAGTGATGTTTTACGTGCGATTTCTTGGAATTTTTCGACGATATTTTACAGACTTTGCAATAAATTTCGGAATCAGGGGCAATGGACATACAATCAGTTTTTGACCCTTAATCCAACTCGCCGTTGTTTCACGATGCCTTTTTCGACGTTATTCCATATCATATCTGAAAAAGTAACTTAAACAATGTTCTAGATATAAATAAATGAAAATTAAAAATGTGTGAGTTAATTATTGAAACTCAACGAAATTCACTGGACATTTACGTCAAAATAATTGGGAGAAGTAGATTCGGTGGAACGATATTAAACAGGACCTATTACAAAAATTACTAAGTAGTTTGTTGAAACAGTTAAAACAATGAAAAAAGGAAACTAACTCATCGTACTTTATTTATCTTACGAAATATAAACTAATAAATAACTAATAAATAAACTAATAAATAAATAAATAATAAATAAATAAATCTACGTCCATGAGGAAAGGAATTTAAATGTAATATTGAAGTAATTGCGTCACAATTCAACGACTAAAACAGATGTGCGGTTAACCAAATGAATAGTGCTATTCAATAACTGCGTGTTGTACTTAGCGATGTTATAAACTATTTATATGGTCCATCGTAATTTCGGCCTGATGCGTCCGACCTCTATTTATAATACGCTGTCTTAGAAAATTGAATTGAACAATATATTTTTAATCTATCTACTTCTGCACACACTTTATGAATCTCTTTAGTTTGTTTATGTAATTTCTTTAAATGATGAGTAAAACAATGCATTATTCAAACTAGGAAATTTTGTTTCTTGAAGACGCAACGAAAATAATAGATATAGAAAAAAAGTGAAATGAAGATAGTCATAACAGTAAAGAATAAATAAGTATTTTGGAGTGTAATAAAGTATGCAAAAAAGTAAGTCTAGGTAAATTACATGTAAATTAAGAACAATTTTAATAGAACGAATAAAATTTGATAGTGGCAGTAGTAGTAGTAGTAATAACAGCAGTAGTAGTTTATTTTGTGCAAAGAAAATGCTGATGCTGTCGACTAAATCGTTTCTCAACCTGGGGGTCGGGGTGATATTAAAAGGGGGTCGCGAAAAGGCGTAAACAATTATGAAAAATCATTTTGTGAGAAAAAATAATTTCTTATAAACATTTTAATTACAGTAAGTACACATGTAAAGAAAAGATATTAATGTGATGGTTGCATTTGTTTTTCATTTAAAAGTTTACAATGTTTACATACATATATATATATATATATATATATATATATATATATAACTTCGTGACCTTGGTATGATATGGTAAACCTAATCAGTAGGCGATTAAAGGTCTGTGTATTACTTCAAAATATATGTATTTAAAAAACTCTACATGTTTCGGCTGTATACGCCTTTTTCAAGAGAATACAAAATATGAATGACAGGATATAAATGTCAAGTAATTAAGTTGCTATGGTTTAAATTATTCAAAGATACATTCTAGTAATAATAATAAATCATGCCTTAGTATTCCAAAAAATAGATAACAAGGTGTGAAAATATGTGTTGTTCGCTGCTAGCAATTTGTGTCTCCTTCTGGGTATGAACTTGTGTGTTGGTTGCTGCTGGCAGCTTGCGTCTCTCTATGGGTGTGTGGTTTTGTGTGAGAGCGTAAGTGTAGGGTTTTGTATGTCGGTGCGTTCGTGCGTGTGTTTAGTGATCGGTCGCATGAATTTAGAGAGGTCGGATAACCAGCCGTTGCGTAGGGCCGCCAACCCTTTCCCGACAACTTCTTTACAATTCCGTGCAGTACTTCGACGGTCTGACCCCCGCCCCAACGAGGCAAGGCGCAGACAGGCGAAGCGCACCCTGTACGGGGTTGCTCATCGCAACTAAGGGAACACTCTTAGTGGCTACCTCGGTCGACGATGGTCACACTTATGCCATCTTAACGTTTTCCGCCGAAGCGGGGGCATAGCACACACGTCGAACGTGTGTGTGCTGTTAACGGCAGCCTAGCCAGGTTGTCGCCCAGGACCGGTCCTAGTGGTGTGTGCATTGCGCGGCGACGAGATAGCGCCGCGTAGCATGGTTCCTCACTCTTGCTGGAAAGGCGGAATGGCACCTGACTGCCCAACGGGCAGACCCCCCTAGAGTTTTGTAGCGCATATGCTAGGCTGCAACCCAGTAGAGGACCACATCAGCAAAAAACAGAAAACAGGGATAGGCAGGGAAAAGCAAGACATGAGTTATTATTACGTATGCGCCCGTGGAGCGACTTAAGATACAAAGTTGTCGGCATTCGCTCAAAACGAGAAGGAAAGCCACGAAAACCTGCTCGGACAACTAGACAGGAATCAAAACACGGAACAGTCATCATGATAGGCAAAAGTATATGATATTTAAATGATATTTAAATAACATAAGGTATATAACAAAAAAAAAATATATAATATGATGGTAAATTGTAGATCGTTACAAAATTAAATTATAGTATATACTGCTTAGATTTTATCTAAGCAGTTATTTAAATATCATTTAAATATCATATACTTTTGCCTATCATGATGACTGTTCCGTGTTTTGATTCCTGTCTAGTTGTCCGAGCAGGTTTTCGTGGTTTTCCTTCTCGTTTTGAGCGAATGCCGACAACTTTGTATCTTAAGTCGCTCCACGGGCGCATACGTAATAATAACTCATGTCTTGCTTTTCCCTGCCTATCCCTGTTTTCTGTTTTTTGCTGATGTGGTCCTCTACTGGGTTGCAGCCTAGCATATGCGCTACAAAACTCTAGGGGGGTCTGCCCGTTGGGCAGTCAGGTGCCATTCCGCCTTTCCAGCAAGAGTGAGGAACCATGCTACGCGGCGCTATCTCGTCGCCGCGCAATGCACACACCACTAGGACCGGTCCTGGGCGACAACCTGGCTAGGCTGCCGTTAACAGCACACACACGTTCGACGTGTGTGCTATGCCCCCGCTTCGGCGGAAAACGTTAAGATGGCATAAGTGTGACCATCGTCGACCGAGGTAGCCACTAAGAGTGTTCCCTTAGTTGCGATGAGCAACCCCGTACAGGGTGCGCTTCGCCTGTCTGCGCCTTGCCTCGTTGGGGCGGGGGTCAGACCGTCGAAGTACTGCACGGAATTGTAAAGAAGTTGTCGGGAAAGGGTTGGCGGCCCTACGCAACGGCTGGTTATCCGACCTCTCTAAATTCATGCGACCGATCACTAAACACACGCACGAACGCACCGACATACAAAACCCTACACTTACGCTCTCACACAAAACCACACACCCATAGAGAGACGCAAGCTGCCAGCAGCAACCAACACACAAGTTCATACCCAGAAGGAGACACAAATTGCTAGCAGCGAACAACACATATTTTCACACCTTGTTATCTATTTTTTGGAATACTAAGGCATGATTTATTATTATTACTAGAATGTATCTTTGAATAATTTAAACCATAGCAACTTAATTACTTGACATTTATATCCTGTCATTCATATTTTGTATTCTCTTGAAAAAGGCGTATACAGCCGAAACATGTAGAGTTTTTTAAATACATATATTTTGAAGTAATATACAGACCTTTAATCGCCTACTGATTAGGTTTACTATATATATATATATATATATATATATATATATATATATATATATATATATATAATAATATATATGTTTAAGTATATACAGAAATTAGATCTGGTTATAATAGGTATTTATATAACAACATTAGAACTGAGATATGTTTACTACATCTGTTGATTCATAAAATTAAATACTAAAAATTAACTTGAACTCACTTCCTGAGTTATCTGATCGCGAACATCGGCAGCCATGTCATCGAATAGCCTTGATATTTTTTTTGCCTCTTCCGATCTTATTAAACCACTGACTGAAATGAGGATTTCGGCGATTGTATGGAGTTTGGACATCTTAGGTACTCTTAATGCCTCAGTATGAATGTGATATTTTCATTGATTACTGTGTCCCCAGTAATCAATGAAAATATGTTGTTTTGCAAGACAGTATCGGGTTATGTAACAGGACACTGTCTTTTTTATGTTCTTTTATGAAACTACTAGAAACTATACTAAAATAGATTGGACAAAATGTATTGCGGTATGTAGTGATGGTGCAAAGGCGATAACACGAAAGAAGAATGGATTAATCAAAATATTAAAAGATCGTACCAAAGGCGAAATGGACGCACCGATTTCTTCACAGACATGCTCTTGTCGAAAAAAAAAACATGCCGGAAAATCTCAATAAAATTCCTTGTGAAGCTGTAAATATGGTTAATTTTATTAAAAGCCGCTCGTTCCAGAACAGGCTCTTTATTTGGAATTACGAAATAAATCAATAATATTTTCCAGGATAAACATACGCCCTTCTCATTGCTTCTACAGAATAATGAGTGTATGTTGTTGTTGGTTTAATTAGCTGATGCATTTTCCCATTTAAACGACTTGCGTGAAAATTGACAAGAACGTGATAAAAGCATTTTATTAATACCAAAGTATTTTTAATAATATAAAAAATATTATTAAAAATGGGGCGTGAAGAACACAATACAAGTTCATTTATGTATTTTTGAATGTATCTTCTCCAAAGACGTAGATACGTATTTCACATTTCTACATGGTTCTCAATACGCCCCTGTTGGAGAAGACACATTCAAACAAACATAACTACGTTACTATCTAGCCGAAATTATTCAGACAGAGCGTGAAGGAATATTCAGCGCTGCCTACATAATAATGAACTTGTATTGTGTTCTTCACACCCCATTTTTAATAATATTTTTTATATTATTAAAAATACTTTGGTATTATACAAATGTAGTGAGGTTTTACCCACTCAAGTATGTTTCAAATTATGTTGTCATTTTATTAATGACAGACAAAGTTCATGCTTTCATTAAGAAGCCTGGCATCTGAATTATTTGGCTTCAAAACAAAAATTTTTGATATGTTCCCACTCACTTCGGATTATATTGACAAAAATTTGAATGAAGAAGACATTATTATTCACCACAGCTTAAATTGCATGAAGATGCACTTGCGTGTGTTAAAAACTCAGTTGACGGAGATTTCCCGGAAGACAAAATGATTTCTCGAACAGATGGGTACTGAATCCGTTTAGTGAAAACATTATTGCCTCTGCTAAGTTACCAGTTGAGATTCACGACCAGCTTATCGAAATGTCTGTCGACAAGACATTACAGCTGCAATTTACATGTGAAGATTTAAATACGTTTTGGCTTGCTCGTCGAAATGAATATAGTAATTTAGTCACAGAAACATTGAAAATATTAATCCCTTTCACCAGGTCTTATCTCTGAAAAGGGTTTCTCGTCTATGGTTATGCTAAAAACTAAATACAGGTATCGTCTCTTATCACTCGAAAACAATTTGCTTTTATGTGTTCCTAAGATAGATCCACGTATGGAGAAACTTTTAAATGAAAAACAAATGCAACCATCACATTAATATATGTTCTTTACATGTGCACTTACTGTAATTAAAATGTTTATAAGAAATTATTTTTTCTCACAAAATTTTTCATAATTGTTTAGGCCTTTTCGCGACCCCCTTTTAATATCACCCCGACCCCCAGGTTGAGAAACGATTTAGTCGACAGCATCAGCATTTTTTTTGCACAAAATAAACTACTACTGCTGTTATTACTACTACTACTACTGCCACTATCAAATTTTATTCGTTCTGTTAAAATTGTTCTTAATTTACATGTAATTTACCTTGACTTACTTTTTTGCATACTTTATTACACTCCAAAATACTTATTTGTTCTTTACTGTTATGATGACTATCTTCATTTCACTTTTTTTCTATATCTATTATTTTCGTTCCGCCTTCAAGAAACAAAATTTCCTAGTTTGAATAATGCATTGTTTTACTCATCATTTAAAGAAATTACATAAACAAACTAAAGAGATTCATAAAGTGTGTTGATTCATTGTGCACAGGTTGTAAGTCTGTCTAAATTTTAATTTTTAAATCTTTGTTGACTGTTAATAAATGCATTTTCATCTAAATATATTTATATACACTATATACATTTATTTTTGGACCTACAATAACTTATAATCTCATAAAACTGCTGTTGAGACTAGTATCTCTTGTAAAGGTGTGATTGTTACGTTAATGATAATGTAAGACTGTGTGTCTTGATGTTAATGTACGACTGTTCTGTTCTGTACTGTTTTGTGTTTTTGTACCACAATAGATAAAAATATACAACTAGCCCTACAAATCATATATTAAATACGCGTATTGGTTGCACAATAATGCCGTCATAACGGGGAAATTTCCTAAGATAAACTCGCCGAAACGGTATCAATAGGCAACAATACTATAGCTTATGTTAGGGTCTTAAAAATCTGATCTTGTCAATAAAATATCATTATTAATTAAGTATTAGTTGGTGCTGTAAATCTAAGTATGTAGTTCCGGATAAAATTCCATTGTTTAGTAATGGACCTTATTATACATATTTAGGTAACGTGATCTTAAGAATGTATATCCTTAAACACTTTGTTCATTATAACCCTAGGTAATAAACAACCGGTCTGAATAATAAAGTAATAAATAAATTTGCAAATATAAAGTATGTTGTTTCTTAGAATTTCGAGAAAGTTTGACAATTTGAATGCGATAATAAAATTCTGTTAATAAAGCTGTTTAAATTATGTTTATGCTGTTTAAATCGGAGATTGAGATTGATCTTTTAAAAGTTAATTAAAGTTAATTAAAAATCAAAGTTTTCCACTCTTGAGGTTACATTTAATATCCTTTTGTAATATTTTAATTTCATGCATTTATTGTTTACTTATATTTAACAATAAGTACGTGAAATTAAACTATTACAAAAGGATATTAAATGTATCTTCAACAGTGGAAAACTTTTATTTTTAATTAACTTTAATTAACTTTTAAAAGATCAATCTCAGTATCCGATTTAATGAGATAATTAATAGAAGATAGAGTAGTGGGTACCTAGTATACATTTGGATGTTAGGAGGACCGACAGTTTAGAACATAATCGTATTTAAAAGCCACAAAAATTAAGAATTAAACAAAGTTAAATCAAAAGTTGTTGCTTTATGCTTTAAGCTTTATGTTGAAAGTTGAGTATATTTATTATGATTGAAATAAATAAAGAACAACAATTCTAAGAAGCTTTAATATTAATATGAAAATTGTAAAATGTAGCCGTACATATAAAACAGCCTAGTGAATTTTATTCACTTTCAGATTAATTATGGGAATATATTATAGACGATATAATATGTTACAGTTATTCTAGAGTAATAATATCCAACTTGACTCGGTGAAAAAGTGAAACATGATAGGTTAGTTTACTGGAATGTCTTAATGTGGGAACAGAATTAATCATCTGTCACTTCCTGCTTTTCTGGTATTGACATCTAAGAACAAACACCACGCGCGATCGTTTTTCAATTAAGCAATTTATTTTTATTATATGATGTTTCTATGTATTTAGAAGTTATTAAAGGGAGAAAAATTAGAACGTCAAACTTATTCGCAATATTTCTGGTTGATCTTGTTTTCACCTGATATGATTACGTAAATTAAATTTAATTCTAATTTAGAATAAAATTAAATTCTCTATTGGCTTATTATACTTGCTTCAAAAAAATAACGTGTATGTGAATGTCACACTTTAATTTGTAGATACTATATATTTTTTAAATAATGTTGGTATACTTTTTGGTTACATAATATTATATGACCCACTTTCTTTAATGTCAATTAATATAACTATGAGTCGGATTTTTAGTCAACATAATAGACAAGATATTTCAGAATGCATTGACGGAATAACATTATATTGGTAAAATGTATAGGAATTAAAATACACTACTGTAGATAAGAAACAGGGATACTCTGTGTTTATATGTAAATGAGATTTAAGTAAAACACTTATATTAATTTCCAGTATATATTACACTTTATTATATATTAATAAATAGATAACATGTTTCGCTACGATGTAGCTTCTTCGGATCTTATATTACTACTGAACACGCTCTTCACAAATGTATGGCTTTTTTCTAAACTATTTCAATGGGTTGCACTTGTCTACATTAGAATCGTCTTTTACCGATATATCGTCTAAAATTATTGTTATTTTAATATTTAATGAAACCAGTTTAAAAGTGGGGAATTATTAAGGTCTAATTGGTCATTTAACAATATATCTGCATATTTAAGTTTATTTATTTCTAAGGATTCCAGTAAATTTAACTTTAATCCTTTTTGTTGTGACTGTAAAATTTCGAAATCTATATTGAAACTATGATTATTTTCCAACAAATGAATTGCATAATTGGAATCTGTCTTTTTGTTAATAAAACTTTTAAAATGTTCCTGTATTCTTTTCTCAAAGCTCCTACAAATTTAGCCTATGTATGTTTTAGGGCACTCTTTACATGTTAGTTTGTATACTCCGGATTTATTACTTTTGCTTGTCTTGGATTTATTATTTTTTATGAATTTCCCTAAAGAATTATTAGTTTTATAAGCTACATTTATATCTGTTTTTCGTAAAATTTTTCCTATTTTTTTTCACTTATCGGTCCTATGTATGTTAATAATTTATAATTTTTTGGTTTATCTTTTATTATTGGGTACACATTTTCTATTGCTTTCTTATATTTAGGAGCTGATAGTTTTTAAAATGCGTTAGACGCATGAAGAAGATATTGAATATTGAAAATGGAACAAGGAAAGGAGACGTACTATAAAATACAACATTTTTATTTAAAACATACTAGGTTCGACAGCTAATGAAAGATTTATATTTGTTTATAATTGTAGCCCAGCTTATTCGAGTCAAACTGTACAACAATATGTATTTAATAGAGTAGCTCATATCTGCAAATAGAGAAAAACTTCAGAAAAATAATTTCGAGTTTTTAATTCCTTCGAGTGGCTTTTAATTTTATGGTGAATTCATCAGAAGCAGTACACAAAAAAGATCCATTTTTTTACATTACGTTCTTTTAACAATAGCGCTTAATTATCTCATTTTTTAGTATTACGATACTTTGTTTGTAGAGTTGGCATTTTAGAAATCCTATTGAAGAATTTCGAATAATTAAAAAAGTGACTGTAGGGGAGAGTGTTGTACCTTGGGACGCATGTACCTCAGGACAAACGAGCTACAGCCGACATCTCTCGGCATTCAGCGAAAACGATCGGACAGGGCAAACGTGGTGTGTAGACGGTTGATCTTCCCACTGTGATTTAAGATCCGAGACCGTACGCGTATTCTGTAAAGCAATTTCGTTTTTGTGCTCAACAATTTTACTTTAGCGTTCTCACAACTACGGGTGTTTGTATCCTGTTTTAGAGTTTCAACGAAGTCGGACAAGGTAAGTGTATACTTCCATATCTACTCTCTCTTTTGATGATATGAAATACCTGCTTTTTCTAACCAATAAAATTTTACCAGCCGACCTCAGCAACGACGCATAACATGTACCTTGGGACAACAAATTGCATGTACCTTGGGACTGTCCCAAGGTACATGCAATTTTTGTTATTGTAAAAAATCGAAACCAAAGATGTTCTCTGTGTTATTTTTTACCAACTTTTTGTTTTTTACAGATTTAGCAAGATGCCACGAAGTAAAACTGGCAAAAAGAGAAATCCTGTTGATATTTCTAATCTCAAGTTAGCTGTTAACGACGTGCGTCAGCATAGCGCAAGTTTGAGAGATGCAGCAGCCGCTTACAATCTAAGTAAGACAACTTTAGCACGCCACCTTAAATTTCACCGTGAATCCGGAGAACCCGATTTTAAATATTCAGGTACCAATGCTATAAAAAAAATGTTCACTGAAGAAGAAGAGAACCAGCTTAAGAACTATTTGTTGTTTTCATGTCGACTCAATTATGGTTTAACCAAACGAGAAATCCGTCTATTGGCTTATCAGTATGCCGAAAGGAATAATAAGAGAATGCCAGAAATATGGAAGAAAGAGAAAAGAGCCGGTAGAGGGTGGCTTCGTTGGTACCGGAAGCGTCATAAAAAACTGTCATTGCGAAAAGCAGAGGCAACCAGTTTGTCCCGTTCAACGAGTTTAATAAAAAAAATGTGTCTGAGTTTTTTGACAAACTAAAGGAATGCCAAGAAAAATACAAGTTCTCGGCGAGTAATATATATAATGTCGACGAAACTGGCAACAGTACGGTTCACGTTCCACCTCGTATTGTTGCAGCTAAGGGAGTGAAACAAGTAGGCTCTATGACGTCAGGCGAACGTGGAATCAATCTTACCATGATAGCTGGTATCAGTGCCATAGGGAACCACGTGCCCCAAATGCTTATTTTTCCGAGAGTGTATTTCAAGAGCACATGTTCAACGGAGCGCCTCCAGGTACCATCGGAGCTGCAAATCCTTCAGGGTGGTCTAACGACGAAAAATTCTTTCTTTTTATGAAGCATTTCATCGCCCATGTAAAACCATCACGTCATAGTCCCATTCTTCTGTTGTATGATAACCATGAGAACCACATTTCACTTGCTGTGGTTGAGTTGGCCAAGGCGAATGGCGTTGTATTGCTCACATTTCCACCGCACACTTCCCACAAATTACAGCCCTTGGATAGGACTGTGTTTGGTGCTTATAAGACCTTTTACAATAAAGCAGCTAATGAATGGATGCTCCAAAATCCAGGAAAACCAATTAGTCTTTACCAAGTTGACTAAATAATTGGAAAAGCATATCCAAAAGTATTTACTCAGCAAAACATCATTAAGGGGTTTGTGGTAACGGGGATTTGTCCCATAAATTCAGAAATTTTTGGCGATGACGAATTTTTAAGCGGTTTTGTCACAGACCGAGCAGATCCAGCTGCGATTACAACAGAAGCAGCTGAGGTTATAACAGAACCAATTGATAATCTTGACAGACCTGTACCATCGCAGCAAAACATAGTGACCCTAGAAATGATAAGACCCTATCCAAAGGCTGCACCTAGGAAGACAAAAGGAGGCAGAAAAAAAGGCAAAACCAGGATATTAACGGAAACTCCCGAAAAAAATGAGATCGAGGCGGAATTTTTGGAGAGGCAAACAAAAAAGTCTAAGCCTGAAGTTCGAAAAGTGACAAAACAAGTGTTTGATGAAAGCTCAGACGATGATGTAGAAATACCTGTGCAGAACTCTAGTAACGACGACGATTATTTGGAACAAGTTGTTGAAGATTAAAATGCCGAGAGAGATGAAGAAATAACTATGGAAAATGAAATGATATTGGAAGGAGATTTCGTTTTAGTAGAACTGAAGGGAAAAAACTCTGTGCAACACTGCATAGCGGAAATCAAAAAGATTTTAGAAGACGGTTTTGATGTTATTTACCTAAAAAAAATCATGAACAGTAATAAACTTTTGAAGACTGAGCAGTTTTACGAAATAACTGAATCAGATATTTTGAGAAAATCGCCAAAACCATCAGTCGTGGGTGGATCCGAACGCCTAAATGAACAGTTGTCTTTCCAAATAGACTTTATGTCTTTCAACATGTACTAGATAATAAAGATTTTGTATATATTGGATAGGTATCTTTTTTCTCGTCTTTCGCCTCATGACCCACATTTGTTGGTCTTGTCCCGAGGAACATGCAGGGATGTCCTAAGGTACATGCATCGGTTGTACTTTGGTACACATTGCAATATATTTTGTTATTGAAATATCATAATTATTTTACTGCATATGATTTCCAATAGCTTTTCTCTGAATAGCAGACAAACCACTTAATAAGTGGGACATGTTTAAATGAATTTATATTCGAAAACGTGTATACAGAAAATTAAAAATGTAGAATCGTCCCAAGGTACAACACTCTCCCCTATACAATAAAATTAGTGGTCTAGAACATATTACAAGTTATATGTAGCTGCCGAACTGTTAAATATTGCTTTTTAGTATCTTTCAATAGAACGCTTGGATGGCTAATTTAGTTGTCATCAAGAAAGATACTTTCTACTTTTCAAAAAAATAATTTCCGTAATAAATATGTCCAATGGCTAAATTCTCAGCGCTTACATGCTTTGGTTGTGTATTTGTGTGTTTTGAAGATGATGTTTTATGAAACAATAATGATTAGAAATCACAGTAGTTTGTCTCAACTTTACTGCTCAAAAAATGTTAAATTCCAATTTTTTATTTATCGAAAGACTGTCTCGAATCATAACGTTTTATAAAATTTGTGTATTAAAATCAAATACGTGTTGATAAAGTCCTGTGATGTTGCCTCTGGCTTATAAAGTGTCAGACACCAGCTTATACTAAGAATTCAGATACTCAATCAGAAATCATAATTTGGCTAGCTAAACTTGGGTTCTGTTCATAAGATTAACAATATTCCCTACTTCACCACGTGGAAGTGTAAAATTTGCCTTACCACGTCTCCTCCTCAAATACCATATTTTTTAATATTTTTTTTATATCTGGTCATCAGCCATGGGATTATCGAGTTGTAATTTAATTACAACTCGATTACAGGCGCGCGATACACAATGGATTTACCGAAGATTTTGATCGTTACTTTTTTCTTCGAGTGAAGTTGCGAACCTAAACTGCGTGTCTAAATACTTTCGATAGTCTATGTTTTCTCTATTTTCCGTTTTCCGCGAAAGATACATGATTATTTGTCATTGAAAGAAATTACAACTCAAAATTTTGTCTTTAAATTTATATACTAATCTGAATTATCTGAATTATAGACATATGAAGCCATACACAATACAGACAATTCATTGTACTGGGTTATATATATATATATATATATATATATATATATATATATATATATATATAGATAATTATTTCGTGACATTTGTATGTTATTGTAAATTCAATTTGTTGGCGATTTAAGGTCTGGTTTTACTTCAATATATATATATTTAAAACAACCCTACATGTTTCGACAAATGATGCCTTTTTCAAGGAATATAAAATATAAATGACAGTATATTAATGTCATACATTTGCAGTTGCTATGGATAAAATTATTCAAAGATACATTCCAATTGAATAATAATAAATCATGCCTTAGTATTCTAAAATAGATAGACAACAAAAACAGGGAAACGCAAGACATGAGTTATTATTATGTATGCGACCGTGGAGCATCTTAAGATGTAAAGCTGCCGGCATTCGCCCTAAACGAGAAGGAAAACCACGAAAACCTACTAGGACAGCCAGACAGGAATCAAAACACGGAGCTGTCAGCATGATAAGCAAATGTATAGATATTTAAATAACTTAAGATTATATAATTATATAACAGCAACATATATTATGATGGTAAATTGCAGATCGTTACATAATTAAGTTATAGTATGTACTGCTTAAATTTTTTATATCACTTCTCTTGTTAATTGATTTTTTTTCCTGTTTAATACTAATCATTTCTTTAATTTCCCTTTTCATTGTGTGTTGTTATTTACCAATTATCTGTGTGTTTTCAAAATCAAAATAGTGATCGCGTTGTAGTTTGTGTGTAGATAAAGCAGTTTTGTCAGTTTTAGAGTATTTGTGGACTTGTGTTCTTTTGTATAAATATTGTTTAGTTTGGCCTATGTAGTAACTATCGCAATCGCAACATGGTATTTTATAGATGACATGTGTTTCTCGATTTTTTTCTATTTTAGGTTTAAGTTTTGAAAATAAATGTTTATTAGTATTACTAAGTTTATATGTTGTAGCTATATCATATTTTTTTAAAATGTATTTAAGTTTTTCTGATAGTTGTGGAACATATGGAATTGTGATATATGTTGTGTCATTGTTTAAATTGTTATTGGTGTCTGCAGTGTTGTATATTTGGTGTATTCTTTTTTTAATTGTTTGGTCTATAAGTTGTGGTGGATAATTATTATCTGTTAAGATTGTTTTAATTTTCTTGATGTTATCTTTTCTGTATTGACACATTTTATAATATGGAAGTTCATATGCGAGACCGTGAATTCGTAGATTATATAAATGCAAGATTGGATCAAATATATGCCGTACTTTTTTAATGCTCGCTAGGGGAAGCGGTTGGCGCTAGTGCCGATTGGCCGTCAGTAACATTATGTCTAAGGGCTAACTACGAATTATCATTAAATTATTGTCGCGTGAGAGTATAAAACCCGTTGAAATTTTGCGTCGACTGATTACACAGCTCGCTGAAAGATCTTTGCTAGGACCCAAATATACGATTGTCTTAAAAACTTTTCATGTATGTGATCCTAAACATTCACCGTAGAAGCGATCCGTGCGCTGATTGAAGGATCAGTGCTTTACAATATAGGAAATTGCTCTAGTGGTCTGTTGACGAAAACAGTTAGACACACCTATCATAAGTTTGATTTACTTCATGACAACGCTCAGCTATACATAGCAGCTTTGACTTGTGTAAAATTAGAAGTAATTCATAGATAAACACTCGCACACTTGTCATATAGTCCAGATTTGTGCCTATATGACTACCATATATTTCGCACCACTCAAGGAAGAACTGGGAGAATATCGTATTCCGACGATTGAGGTGTGGAATTGTTCGTGTATAATCGGTTAGAGATAAGCAAAACATCATTCATCCATGATGGGATTAAAAAAACTTCCAATCCCGGAGAAAAATGTTATAATAAAAATGGAGATTATGCGAAAAAAAATTTGAATATGTACTGGCCGCCATAAGTAAGTCTTCATTTACTTATGGTGGCCAGTATATATTCTTCAAATTTTTTTTTCGCATAATCTCCGTTTTTATTATAACATTTTTCTCAGGGATTGGAAGTTTTTAATCCTATTATGGATGAATGATATTTTGCTTATTTCTAACCGATTATACAGTAAATGTAGATATATTTTAATAAAATTTACAGAAAAGACGTATTTTATTCGTCCTTCGTCCTACCATATCCAATATGTGTTTTATAGGGTATAAGTCTGACGACCGCAACGGCCAGGGAAGCAGATCAATATTAACATTATTCATAAACTCCATAGTAACCCTTGCGGTATGTGGGCGCGCATTATTTTGTTGAAAAACGGTATTTACCAGCTCTTGCAGATATAGGATTAACACTGGTCTCAACCCATGATTTATAAAACGATTCGCATCTAATGTTCTACTAATGATATACTTCCATAGCAGATAACGCCCCACACTATTACACCTTGAGTTAGAGCTGTATGTCATTGAAAAAACTGCACATATCTTCTTT
The DNA here is from genome assembly GCA_935421215.2 of Melolontha melolontha. Lineage (NCBI taxonomy): Eukaryota > Metazoa > Arthropoda > Insecta > Coleoptera > Scarabaeidae > Melolontha > Melolontha melolontha. Next base: position 131,190,386 of record OW285237.1, on the reverse strand, counting down.
GTCCAGGACGTCTTCTGACCATTCGGCGACCATCATGAGACTATAAACAAAATCGAGATTTGTCACTAAAGACGACTCGATTCCATTCCTCATTCCAATGCAAACTATGCTTAGCCCATTCCAGTCGTGCAGTTCGATGGCGTGGAGTTAGAGGTAAACAAAGAAATGGACGGTACGATCTAAGCCCACAAGGTCGAATTCTTCGATACACAGATCGTATCTGTTGATGAACGAAACCTCTCCATCTATTAACAATTTCTCTTGCTAAGGAAAAATGGTGCCTAAGAGCCACAAGGCGACCGGTGGTGTATCTGGGACGTCCAGGCCGTGGACCTCGCCGCTGCTCATTATTTTCTCTTCATCTTCGCCAACACAGAGCAATTGTAGCAACACTGCAGCCCACACGATTAGCGACATCAAGAATTGAAAATCCGGCTTCTCGTAAGCCAACTATTCTACCACGTTAAAATTCCGTTAATTCATGAAAATTTACGCGCCGCCGAATAGGAGGCATTTTTTCCATTATGGCACTAATTACGCCTGTACGTATGCTTAATAATGACACTTAGGTAAACAACGCCAAATAAATGTCAAAAGAAAACACTAGCTATTGTTCATTATTATTTCTATGGTACCTTGATTATTCTTCTGTTGTATCTTGTTGAAATTTTCATTGTTTATTAGTACGAATAAAATACGTCTTTCCTGTAAATTTCATTAAAGTGGGTTTACTAGGTGTTCATTTATTTATGGCGGTCAGTATATATTTAATCCATCTTAGTAATATTTTCTAATTTAGATTTACGCTTGACATAAAAATTTCAAAAATTTCGAACTGTACTGTTTGGGAGCATGCCCTTTCACTTATTAGGAGGAATGTTTAAAAATAACATATAACAATGTCCGCCATATGTCTACTGGTGGAAAAATTCAAAATATTAAAACTAGTATTGCTATTAATAATCAAATCTTTTCTAGGGCATCGCCGTGTTCTTATTCTAATATATCATCAATTTCCTTAGGGCAGTTCTAGGGCGATCTTTGTACCAATTACACCATTTGACTGAAGGCCATGCGAAAACAAATGAACTCTCTTGACGAGGAGTTGAAATAAGATTTTTAGGACTAGAGTTGGCTCTGGAAATAAACAAAAGTTTGTCCCGAAGTCATATAACAGACTGGAGCCGAAGAAGACATCAAATGCACTGAGCAAATGTACCCAAACAAAAACGTAACAAGGAATTTGTATGTGGTCTATGCCAGGAAAGAATAATTGCACCATTGGGCTGAATGAAGATGATCGTAGGAGCAGACTATGCAAACAGAAGCCAGAAACAGCAAAGGTGCGTCTTAGTGAACTTGTTTGCATAGCTCGTTTAACTCAGATCGACTATGGAACAAATAATTAGCCAATCATATCGCGCAAAGTAATCACGTGTTCGTGTAGCACAGCACGGCGACAAAACTTGATTAATTTTAATTTTTATAGCCGAACGAGATGAGCGGTCTCTTCAACTGTCAAATTAAATATAACATGACTTTTAAGATTGTGAACCAAAGAGATTGCAATATTGTATATTCCTGTGAACCGTTGTTCTGGTTGTTGTTCATTCATGGACGAAATAGAAAATTTTATCTATTTAGTACAAGCTAAAGAGGAATTGTATAATGTGCGGCTAGTCAATTACAAAAATGTATATATAAGGCAAAAACTGTGGCAAATTGTTGTAACCTAACTTAACAATTTATCAAATAAACAGGGTGTCATTCTATAAGTATTAAAAAATGATTCTTTGCCCTAAAACCGCATTTCTAAAGTTAAATTGTGAAATGCACCTTCAATTTCTCTTTGTAATAACAATCTTACTATGGTTTCGCATCTTCAACAATTTACAATAAAGATAAGAATAAATTAAAATTTTTCTTCGTCGTTGATCAATCACAAACCAAATTCAACTGTCAAATAGAAAATGCCCTAAGACCATGCATGAAAATAAACCATTCTGAACTATGCGAGCTGAGCTAAACCAGATGCAAATAAGTTCGCTAAGACGCACCTTAAAGCATATCTGACTGTGAGGCATTGACTTACAGAAGATTATTTTTTGAACTACAAAACGTAGAATCAGAATTATAGAGTACAATTCATATGTACAATTCATATATGTAGAAGATGCTGTAAGCTGTGAAAGGTTAAGCATAATAAGACTTGATCATACGAATGAATTAAGTCTGATAGCAAATCCTGGAGAAAGTGGTAGCATGAATAGAGAAACGTTGATTATTAATAACTACCGTACAGTGAAACTCTCGTTACTACTATCAAACTGTCGTAAAGTCTACAAAATTTCAATTATTGTTATTTTATTTACAGCATAGTTCTCTAGGTATGACTGTATACAAAAGCAGCTATGTTTTTTATGTAGTAGAATATTCATTTATTTTGAAATATGCAAATTTATCTTTCTTTTCATTAGCTCAACACATTTACTAAAGGATAAAAGTAATTACATGATATAAATTTTTCATATATAAATTAGTCATCCGTAAAAGAACACATTTCATGTCGTGCGTAGGTCAACTTTATACGGTGGAAAAATTAAATATTTGTGAACCTGGCTTACCGAATATAAAATAAATTACGGGCCTACGAGGAAAAACGGTATCGTCACAGAAATGACAGCCGAAAAACCGCACCCTTTCCGTTTATAATCATCGCTTAAAAACGCCTCTTTGTTTTGCAAACAAAATGCAATTAATTGTTCCAGTTAGATAAAGTTACTTAATATATAAAACGGAGGGTGCCATAATACAATGTACAGACTGAATAGGTTTTTTTTGCTTTTGTTTTGAACTAAACAAAGAGGGACGAAGAAATAGACTTTTTTTCGTCGGAGTTACTTTTTGTTTCGCTCTAATTCAATTATTATTCACTCTACGGATATCCTCAAGTTATACTGGCTTTCCCGGGTTGTAATTCAATAGAAAATATTCCCATCTTAGATATGAGGTTTCGGTTACAAATATACAAGGAAGATTACAAGATCTGCAAGACAAATGAGAGTATAGGTAATTGCATTGCTTTTATTATGTCGAATACTGTAAAACTGCTTTGGAGAGAAATTAAAAATTGTTTCTAAGTTAGGAAAAGAATCATTTTATAATTGTCTTAGCTTATTGTAACTATTAACAGTTTATTCAGAGTGCTCATGGTTTGTCAGGAAGTCTTGTAGTTATACGTAAGGATTATCAAATGAAATAGAATTATGTATATTATGCAAATAAGAATTATAATGTGATAAATCATACGTTGAGGGATTTTGGGCTAAAAAATAAGAATTTTTCTGTTAGAGTAATGATTTTGGTAATGTTCATTTGACGTTGAATTATAACACATTTTTGGGTTCAATTTCAATTTAACATACATGTCTCTGATGTGATTTCAATATAACATTAGCTCTATAAAGTTCAAATACATAATAAATTAACTATTAAAAATAATAATAATTCATGTCTTAGCGTTCCCCAATAGCTTAATGCTAATTACGGTGGACATCGGAAGACCGTAGGGTATAATACAAAGGTATTTTTAATAATATAAAATATTACTAAAAATCTGGTGTGAAGAACACAAATGCAGGTTCACTATTAATATTTTCTGTGAACGTGTCCGAATTCATCCCATCCCCAGAGACGTAGATACGTATTTCGTATAGGTATTGAGTGAAGGCACAAACAAAATGCAGTTTTCTAGAGAGTTGGCTGTGCTAACCTTTGGACGGGCGTCGTTACTTCACGTTAATTATGTGGACGGTATGCGAGGTACTTCGGCTGTCTGACAACAGGTAGCGCCGAATTTACTTCTGCGCTCGGTCTGGATAATTACGGTGATAGGGCGAGGTGGTTCTTTTCTGTGAATGTGTCTAGAAATATCCTTTCTCCAGCAGGGGCGTACCGATGAGCTTGTAGAAAAGCGAAATACGTATCTACGTCTCTGGGGATGGGATGTATTCGGACACGTTCACAGAAAATATTAATAGTGAACCTGCATTTGTGTTCTTCACACCAGATTTTTAATAATATTTTATATTATTAAAAATACTTTTGTATTATACAAAACTGGTGGGGTTTACCTACTCATGTATGTTTCAATTATTCTGATACCGTAGGTTATTATTAAACCTGTCCTCGTGGGGCGATTTAAGGTATCTGGCTTTCGGCATTCACCTAAAATGAGAAAGCAAACCACGGAAATCTTCTAGGGCAACAAGCTCTGATTCGATCCCCGGACTACCAGTATGATAAAACACTATATTACTACTACAGTAGAGCGAAGAAAATCTGAACTCGGCCCCTCAACGTATTTTTTATTGCGTTTGAAAATCGCGTTAGCGCGGTGGCATCTGTTGCTGTCAAACCTGTTTTATTTCACTATGTTCATGCAGTTGGCGTGGCATGTCGTAGTGTGTACGTGTTGTCGAACTTCTGTTTACTGTTTTATTTACAGTTTGTGTTTTGAAATTGTATCAATTGGAGGAGCTAAAAGAAAGCACACGTTTTTAACGATTGAACAAAAACTAGAAATTCTCAATAAACTGACGAAGGGTGAAAGTGGTACTTCTTTAGCTAAACTTTACGGTTTGGCAAAGGCAACAATCAGTGATTTAGAGAAAAAACAAAGATAGTTTAGTAAAGTATGCTTCTAAATTGGATTCTAAAGAAGGATCCAAGAAACGTAAAACATTACGAACAGCAAACAACTCTGAATTAGAAGATGCTGTTTATGTATGGTTCACACAAAAAAGGCGCATGGGCGTACCAATATCAGGACCTCTTGTTTGTGAAAAGGCCCTTCAGTTCAACGAAAAATTGAGTGGTTCGCCAGACTTCAAGGCCAGTTCTGGGTGGTTGAAAAACTGAAAAATTAAGGCATGGCATAAGAGCTCTGAAAATACAGGGAGAAAAACAGTCTGGAGATTCAAACGCTGCAGAATTATACAAAATTAAGTTTGCCGCTTTTGTTTCTGAACAAGGTTACGGACGAAATCACGTATATAATGGAGACGAAACAGACCTAAATTGGCGTGTTTTACCACGCAAATCCTTAACTTCTCGTCGAGAGATGTCAACCCTAGGCTATAAAGTTAGTAATGATAGAGTAACTGCAAAAGTATGTAGTAATGCAAGCGCCACCCATTTTCTTCCATTATTGATTATCAGGAAAAGCAAACACCCGAGATGTTTTAAACATGTTTCCTGTTAGCACCTGGATGATTGCCGATATTTTCAAGGATTGGTACGAAAATCAATTTATACCAAATGTTAAAGTACACCGTCAAAAGGAACATGAAGTCCTAGATAACACCCTCTCGCATCCTTCAGTTGAAATTTTTAATGTCATTGATGAAAATTTCAAAGTTCAGTTCTTCCTGACAAATATTATAGCCATAATACAGTCTATGGATCGAGGCATTATTGAAAAGATGAAAAGAGTTTACAAAAAAAAAATCTTTTGCGTAGGCTGTTGCTAGCAGACCCTGGTGATGAAAATGTTGTGAGCTTTACAAAAAAACTTAACTTGAAGGATTGTGTTTATATGGTTACTGATGCTTAGGATAGTTTGGGAGAAGAAATTTTAAAATGCGGAAGGAAAAAATTGTGGCTTGAAGGTATAGAAGCAGAGGAAATTCAATAAGGGAAATATATGCAAGCTGAAGATTTAACTGAAGTTATCACACTTCTTAATACCATGTACGGCTTCGAAAATTGTGCTAACGCATGGTTGAATAATGACCAAAATGACTTCGGCTATCAAATTTTGATTGAGACGAAATTTTCACTGCCGTAACAGATAGTGAAGCACCTGTAGATGAAGACGATAACGATGTCGATGTAACTGAAAACAAGGAGGAAGAAAGCGCTATGTTGAATGCTCTAAAAACGCCTATAAACTGGTTGGAGAAAATGCCTGAATGTACTGTAACGTAGCTTGCCTGTCTACGACAAGTTAAAATTAAAAAAGTGTCAAAGATTATTTTAAATATGTATAGGGTTGTTTGATTGTTACAAATGTATGTAAGCCTGTTGAAATCTTTGAAGTTATTAACTTCAACTTAGTGTATATTTAGTTAAAATTAGTTTTTGTCGTTTTTTCCCTATGTTCAAAAATCGGAACGAATTGATAATCTGAACAGGGCTGAACATCAGTTAGTTCAGATTATCGACTTAAAGTCTGTTTTACTTTAATATGTAAAGGGTTATTCAAAAGTAAGTTACATATTGAAATTGCCGTTGTTTTGTTAAATAGTAAAGTATACACAAAATAAAAACATATTTGTGTTCATAAAATAATGGGTTTACTGGTCGTTCATATTTTTTATTTCCGTTACCATGGCAACAAGTTTGTCGATAAAAATAGGAACGTTAGCTTTTCTTACTTAATTTAACAGGCATTCACCCTGTGAAAAATGGTTTTGGCAGTGATACTGTAAATGTACAAGAAGTTTAGTGCGTGTATAAGAAAATTCAGAAGAAATAATAACTTAAGAAACGGGCTGTGCAGTTTACAGGCTTACCGCAAGCTAATCCATAAATTTGAAGAAACTGGTTGACTTACTGTTAAGGCAAAACCTGGAAGACCTAAAATTCAGTTGCAAAACGTCTCCATATAAGTTACACCACGGTATGGCGAATTTTCAGAAGACATTTAAAAATGTATCCGTATAAAATGAACTTAAAGAAACGGACAAATCAGTTAGATATGATTTTGCTCTTCGTGTATTAGCACAAATTCAACAAACTCCGCAATGGCTGGATTAAACTAAAAGTAAACTTCACTAAAGAACATTCAACTAAACACTACAAACGTAAACTAATATCGAACGAAATAAGTTTCTAAAGCTGAAAATAGAAGCAAAAAATTTGGAGAAAAACGACATTAAAAATGATAAGTCAATGTGACAAAATCAAGTATGAGTTATGCTGGTTACCACAAAAAAGTTGCGAAATGTCACGAGAGCATTTGAAGCAAGATTGTACTGTGTTTTATTACAAGAGAACGGACATTCTTACCACATGACTAAGTTCTCAGAATACAATAGCCGTTGTCCATTGTTAACGCTGGTGGCCGAGAAAGTCAAACACAAATACTTCATTGTATTACGCCGGGATGTTCTCGGCGAAGTTTAAAAACATTTCGAGATGCCGATTGCGTTTAATGGATATTTATCCTCCAAATACAATAGGTGTGTTGTCATTGTAATCGCAGCGGACCAGATGGTCGGGAAAGACTAACAAATACTTCATTGAATTACGCCGAGTCATGTGGTAAGAATGTCCGTTCTCTATTTATTACACAGGTTGCAAATAATGTACTTTTTGCTTACTGACAAAAAAATGACTTTTTTGATAAATGTTGCCATAAAGAGAATTAAGAGACCTTTTGAATGAGTGGCCACAAAACCCATCTTCACTATTTAATTTTTTATGGTGGAGGCTGCTGCGCTCCCAGGAATGATTTTAAATCGTCAAGTTCGACATTAAAAGTTGTCCCCCTTGATATGGAAATTAGAGGTTTCATAATTTTATATAAATCACAGCAGGTTAAGAGTTATTTGAGGTGGCTGTTTCAATTAAAATGCCCTGTATATATACCTATATATATATATATATATATATATATATATATATATATATATACATTTCATAAATTATATGTTTTCAGTTCGTAGTGCCCAAGTGTGAACCGCAAATTGTACTTTATCTCTTTCTAACACACATGAATACGCGCTGTAATACTACACACGTTTGTCATTTTAAGATAAGATGTACGTCTTTGAAATATTATATTAAATAAAAAGGATAGGTTGTCTAGGAGATAGTCTTATGATATTCTGACTTCTAGGTTAAGCATTCTTCTAATTTGAATATTTAGTTTATCAAAAATTACAAAATCTGTTCCTTTGAGAACAATACTGATAATAAATAGTAATATCAATTAGTGGCAATAAGTACGAAATTGTTTGATTATCACTTTGATATTTCTAACCTATTTATTTTACAGAATATTTATAGATGCCTGGTAAACCTCTGGGTTCTCAAGCTTAACAGCTTGTATTAAATCTTACAGCGTATTTTGAACGGGAAAAAGAGAATGGTGGACCATTTATGTCCATGGACCGTGTTCATGAGGTAATTCACATAATCAGTTAGATAAAGCAGTGTTATAAAATAAGTTATTTTCGAGGGTAGCAGAAGCCCTTAATATTTCTGGTAGAACGGTCTACACTATTAAACATCCTAGCATTCAGAATACAGTCTTATCGTCTCCTGGCAAAAAAAGGTCTTGTAAGAAGCCAAAAACTAAGGACTTACTTCGAAGTTCGAAATACTGTTTATGACATGTATAAAGAAAGTATGTTTTTAATATATTGTAAACATTTATTACATGTTCAAATTTTTCAGAAAAACATCTTACCTTAAAAATTCTAAGCAATGTTTTGGCTATGAAAGAATTTGTTCATACAAGTACAACTACTTTAGCAATATTAGCTTAAAGATATTGGTTTTAAATATAAGAAAGAGTGTAACAGGAGAGCGCTCACAGAGAAATTAAACATAGTCTGCATGAGAAATGTATTTTTAAGGGAATATATGAATAATTTAAATTCAACTTTACGTCAGGTCGTGTTCTGTGATGAAACTTTGATCTTTTCGAATGGGAATAGAATGAAATCCTGGCAAAATGATAATATAAAAAGTGTTAGGAAATGCTATGATGGTAAACGGTTTATTATTATACATGCTGGCTCAGAAAATGGCTTCATTAAAGGATCTAGTCTGATTTTTCCATCAAAAACAATCACTGGTGATTACCATGGAGAAATGAATGGGGACTTCAATGGGTAAATAATCAGCTTAGGTACCATCACTTATAATAATGGATAATCCTCCTTGTCATAGCGCTATTCAAAATAAACAACCAAATACCTCCTCCATAAAACAGAAATTATGGAATTTTTGAGAAAAAAAGATATAAGCTATTCACCTGCAATGACTAAGAATGAATTAATTCAATTAGTAAAATATCATAAAGGAGAGAAGATATTTATTATAGATGGAATAATAAGAGAAAGTGAACATGAAGTTTTAAGGTTATCCCCATACCATTGTGACTTCAACGCAATTGAAATGATTTGGGCTAAGGTTAAAAATTATTATAATTCAAGTATTGCAAGAAATGGTTATTCAGATGAAAGACTTAAAGAAATGTGAAATGAAGCTTTGCAACAGTGTGATGAAATTACTTGATATAATTTTATGCATATGGAAAATTTAATTAAAAAATGGCGTGAGCGAGAGCAATGATAGGGCAGAGGTTGCTCCAATAATAATTAATATAAACGACTTATGTTCTGAGTCAAAATCAGAAACTGACTAGTAAACTAGGTAACTATTTTATTTTGACAAAATATTTTTTTATTTATATTTTGCAGAAGTTTAATATGGTACCATTAATATTGCCATAAAAACCATTAATGTGCATCATTTGCATGCACATAATATGAAGCAACGAGGAAATTACTGCCACTGGTTCAACGAAACATTACATGATAAAGATCTCGTGGCAATGTTTTATTTGAATGAAGTTTGTTTTTTTCTTATTCGTGGTTAAATATTATCTTCATCTAATAAAGAATAATATGGATTTGGATTGTATTATCTGCAAGACGAATTATTGTTTACATTCACACTTACCTCGAAAAATAACAAACTAATTTGAAAATACTTAATATAAAAGCCGAAAACTTCAAGAATTTATCAAATGATATATATATATATATATATATATATATATATATATATATATATATACAGGGTGAGTCGGGAGGAATCGACCAAACTCAAGGAGTGTATTCTACTGGTGAAGGTAATGTAAAAAAACTCAAACGTTGTTATCCGATTTTTATTTGTTTTCGAGTTATAGCGTAATTAAAAATGTAGATTTAGTATACCATGTTTATGTATGTATTCGTAAAAACAGTGAAACCCCGGTAGCAATTCATTATAGGGAAGTCTTCCTAGCTGAAGCGCTACCTGTTTGTGGTTTTCCGAACTAGCGGTGGTGACATTGAAAGCAGTCGAGAAATAGCGTAGAGTGGTTTGTATGCCTAATGCGTCTAATGTCACTACCTCTAGTTCATCGTTGATATAGTGAGGGCGCTGCCATCATAAAAAATGTTCCCTATACCTTGGAGTAAATTATAACATTGTGTTCTGGTATTGTGACATTGACTTGACGTTTGTACGACTATAGTGTAACAAACTAAAATGCCACACACTTATTCTAATTTAGAATATGCTAATATGGTGTTTGTTTATGGATTTGGTGATGGGAATGCTACAGCTGCTGCTAATGAATATCGTCAACGGTTTCCACATCACAGACATCCTAATAAAACTGTATTTATTAGTGTATTCAACACATTGTGCGCGACCGGAAAGCTTCCCAGTGTAAACATAATATCTGAACGAGGCAGTCGACAACAATTACAAGAAGTAGAAGATATTCTGGACGTAGTAGAAGAAGACGCAACTACCAGCTCACGGAGAATTAGTATTCAATTGGGCATTCCACAAACAAGGGTGATAAAAACACTCCACGAGCATGGCTTACGTCCGTACCATGTACAAAGAGTACAGCACCTACAACGAGATGATAATCGTAGACGTATGGAATTTTGTCGATGGATAAATGATAATCCTCGTTTTGTATCGCGTATACTGTTTACGGATGAAGCGACATTCACCCGTGACGGTATTAATAATTGTCATAACCAGCATGTATGGTCAGACGAAAATCCACACGCAACAGTCGAAAGTAACTTTCAACATACATTTTCGGTAAACGTGTGGTGTGGTATTGGTCCTTACATTTTTGAGAATCGCCTCACTGGAGACACCTATTTACATTTTTTAGAAAATGAACTGCACGGACTGCTAGAGGATGTTCCCATAAACATCAGAATCCAAATCTTCTACCAGCACGATGGAGCGCCAGCACATTACGCTCGTGCAGTCAGGCAACATTTGGCTGAAAGGTTTCCAGGGAGTTGGATTGGACGTGGTAGTCACATTGGTTGGCCTCCTAGGTCTCCAGATCTCACGCCACTCGATTATTGTTTATAGGGCTGGTTAAAAAATGAAGTGTATCAAGTAAAAGTGGACACCCGTGATGCACTAATTCAACGGATTATGAATGCTGCTGACAATATCAAACATCAACCTGACGCAATCAGGAACGCAACAAGCGCCCTTGGTAGACGATGTAAAAAATGTTTTGAAATGAATGGCGGTATTTTTGAAAATATATTATAAAGAACGATAATACCAATAAAATACAAAAACTTCAATGTATGAAATTTTGTTTATTTTTAATTACGCTATAACTCGAAAACAAATAAAAATCGGATAGCAACATTTGAGTTTTTTACATTACTTTCACCTGTAGAATACACTCCTATAGTTTGGTTGATTCCTCACGACTCACCCTGTACATATATATGTATATATGTATATGTAAATTTGTGTGTGTGTATGTGTGATATCCATAAATAACTTTAATATAAATAAATTTAGCGCTTACTCAATCTATTGTGTATGTAGCTCATTTAAAACCAAATTGGTTGATTTATTGAATGCTTTACAACCAATTTATTTTTTAGCAGTCTATTTAAGAATTATATACACATTTCTAATAACTAATGCTTTTTCTTGACGTCAAGTATATGTACACTAAATTAGTATCTAAACACGATATTGTGTACTTTTACTTAAACATCAGTTGGCATATTGTTTCTTAAATAGATTTAAATTAAGTTCGTGGTGTGACTTGATGAAGTTATCTTGCAAGAGTGACATTGCATAAATTACCAAGTAAATTAACTGACTTAACTAATTATCGAATCTTGGAAATGTTGGACACTTATAATAGAGGAAACAAAGCAGAGAAGACTTGTCTAAGCAAAGCCAATAACAACACAAGGGCATACATAGTCCGAAATACCCTAAGGGAAACACCATCATCTCTCTATGCATAAACATGTTTGTGGCGAGGTACACTACAAACATGCATGCTATGTATGTACATGCAATCTATACATCTGCACATAAAGCGAAGTAACAGAATATTTTGGCTTTGGTATATACAATTTAATTATATAATAAATATCAGTATTTTGAATTAATAGAATATGTAAGTAGTAGAAATAAACGGAAAATATAAATTTTTTGTTCCAAGTTTTACCGTTGTTATTTACGAGTTTTGATATATACGCTGTCAGCTTTTCAGAATTTGAACATATAGGCACAATTCTCTTTCGTGCTTGGAGATAATTTATTTAACGGTTAACTTGTAGAGGTCCACAAAATGTGGTGACAGGAAAATAATTTATAATTTTTTATAAGAAAAATTATGTATAGGTACTACTACGAGGGGTGATTAGAAAGTTTTAAGGCACAGGAGTCGCCATTGCGGGTACGAAGCGATCGATTTTCCTGCTAATATGAAAAGTAAGCTGTTTTATCCTGTTATAAAAATATCGCCGCGTTATGTTTGTTCAGTAGAGGGTGACAGTCTGGTAAGTGGATACATGTTTTCGGTTTTCGGTGGATGTATCGACTTCGAAAATGGATGGAAAAACGGAAAAAGTTTATGCAAAATTTTGTTTTAAAACCTCGGAGACTTTGACATGAAAACATCATTCGGGGATAATTTAAAAATTGCATTGAATCAGTCGATGATGACCCCCGATCTTTTGACCTTCCACTTCAAAAACCAAAGAAAACATTACGAGAATTCAGGACTTAGTGCATTATGACCCTCGACTTACAATTAACGAAATGGCTGATGCATTTGCATTTTAGTACAAACTTAGTTTGGCGGATTCTAGAAACAAACGTAACACATTTGGCGAAGAACGCAGGTGGAATGAGATATTAATGGATATTAATTCGCATTTGCATTAAGTTAAACTTGTTAAGTATATATACATGCAGTATAGAAGTGAGAGGTATATCTGTTTTCGAATATCGTCTACTGACGATTTCTAATGAGAATGAAATGCTAGTATTTACACGTTTCAGGGCGAACGTGCCTCTCACGCATTTTTTAAATTTTTTTGATTTGTTACAGCATTAATTTAATTTTTAAAATGCATACGTATCTAACAATTGAACTATTTTACAGATGTTATCCCATTTGTGACTTCACGGAAGACTCTTAAAACGGTAAGTGTTTGAGCAGATTTTATAAATTATTTATTTCTATTTATTTTATGTGTCAACTTTTAAACGACCGCCTCTAGCTGTTGGCGCAATTTCTCTGCTCTAGTTATCTTTCTAAAATCATAGTTTTAAGTAATTTCTTAGCTGAATTTTGTTCTTTCAGACCTCAGCCTACGGTAATTATAGTCACCATACCTATACTACTTTCGACTTGTGTTTCTCATGAAAGATAAATTACTTAAAAAATCTAGTCCCTTCCTTTTTCACTTTTCTTTCCAAAATAGCCAGATTGATCTACTTTCAATAAAGTGAAAGCTTTTAACATCAATTGTCGACATTAAGCCCGAAAACATAAGGGAGCCTTGTTCAGATTAAGCTGTTGATTTTTGTTTTATCTCTAGATAAGATACGGGTATGCTAGAAAAAGTAAATTATTTAGATATTTCCGTGTCAACTACATATATTGTTACCACTTTGCTTTTTCAATAATGTGACTGTCTTCACACGATCTTACAGTGGCAATGTATATTCTGTAAGTAAATATTGAGAATTGTTGATTCAAAAAGCCGACTTTTTGTGCGATCTACAAACCATATTGTTTACAGTTGTTGTTAGTATACCGAACTGTGCGTGTTTTGCAATTTTTAAAGTTAACGAAAATACCAAACGGAGAATTTGCCTCAAATTTTGTGTTGCCGAAGAAGTTTCTTGTGCTGAATCGTAAGAAATTTTGGGGAAGGTCGATAGTGAATCACATTTACTGAAAGCAAGATAATATGAATAGTGTATAGCAGTGAAAGAAGGACAAAGAATGTTTAAAGATATGTCTAGTTCGAACCAACCTTCAAGGTTTTCGACTAACGAAAACATTTGAAAAATGAAGAAAATTGATAATCGTCGTTTAACCATAAGTCCACGGATCCGTTCGCATCGGTTTAGTTAATGTTTTCGTCATAAGATCTGTTGCGGCACAGCATATTTCGAAGTAGCTGAATTATCTTAAAAAAGTGTACCACGAATAGATTGCAAGACATATTTGAATGAGCCAACGAATGTCACTCACCAAGCACCCTTCGCTAGATATAGCTCTATGTAACTTCTTGCTGTTTCTAAACTTAAATTAGTATTTTGTGAAAGACGTTTTGAACTTATTCAAACCACAAAACAAAATTCGCTGTAGGAACTGAACGCTTGTTTTCATTTAATTTTTTTTTAAATGTGGATTTTAGATTTTTTTAGATGTCTGTTTTTAGTTAAGTGTCATGTAGTGTTGCGTCCTCTTAATAAAAAAATTTAAATATGCATCTCTTGAAAATGTATGGTTCTAGTAACTGTGTGTTTATATTTTTCTTTAATATGCGAAATATTTTGTAATAATAAGCCCAACATAATATATATATATATATATAACGGCTAAGAAATTATCTAAACACTTATATATATATATATATATATATATATATATATATATATATATATAAGTAGACAAAGAGTCTTTGCCGTTAAAACAAGTATGTAAAATAAAAATTGTTGGGGAATCCGGCAATAAAAACCTTTAATTAGTCAATTAGAGTCCTTTATTTTATACCTTATATTTCGCTCTGCAGATTTAGAGCTTCATCAGAGGTCACTTTAATCAAAAGAAAATACAACCTTAGCTATACTCTCTAATTGACTACTCTCTAATTGACTAATTGACTAATTAAAGGTTTTTATTGCCGGATTCCCCAACAATTTTTATTTTACATATATATATATATATATATATATATATATATATATATATATATATATATATATATAGTAAACCTAATCAGTAGGCGATTAAAGGTCTGTATATTACTTCAAAATATATGTATTTAAAAAACTCTACATGTTTCGGCTGTGTACGCCTTTATCAAGAGAATACAAAATATGAATAACAGGATATAAATGTCAAGTAATTAAGTTGCTATGGTTTAAATTATTCAAAGATACATTCTAGTAATAATAATAAATCATGCCTTAGTATTCCAAAAAATAGATAACAAGGTGTGAACATATGTGTTGTTCGCTGCTAGCAATTTGTGTCTCCTTCTGGGTATGAACTTGTGTGTTGGTTGCTGCTGGCAGCTTGCGTCTCTCTATGGGTGTGTGGTTTTGTGTGAGAGCGTAAGTGTAGGGTTTTGTATGTCGGTGCGTTCGGGCGTGTGTTTAGTGACCGGTCGCATGAATTTAGAGAGGTCGGATAACCAGCCGTTGCGTAGGGCCGCCAACCCTTTCCCGACAACTTCTTTACAATTCCGTGCAGTTCTTCGACGGCCTGACCCCCGCCCCAACGAGGCAAGGCGCAGACAGGCGAAGCGTACCCTGTACGGGGTTGCTCATCGCTAACCAAGGGAACACTCTTAGTGGCTACCTCGGTCGACGATGGTCACACTTGTGCCATCTTAACGTTTTCCGCCGGAGCGGGGGCATAGCACACACGTCGAACGTGTGTGTGCTGTTAACGGCAGCCTAGCCAGGTTGCCGCCCAGGACCGGTCCTAGTGGTGTGTGCATTGCGCGGCGACGAGATAGCGCCGCGTAGCATGGTTCCTCACTCTTGCTGGAAAGGCGGAATGGCACCTGACTGCCCAACGGGCAGACCCCCCTAGAATTTTGTAGCGCATATGCTAGGCTACAACCCAGTAGAGGACCACATCAGCAAAAAACAGAAAACAGGGATAGGCAGGGAAAAGCAAGACATGAGTTATTATTACGTATGCGCCCGTGGAGCGACTTAAGATGCAAAGTTGTCGGCATTCGCTCAAAACGAGAAGGAAAACCACGAAAACCTGCTCGGACAACTAGACAGGAATCAAAACACGGAACGGTCAGCATGATAAGCAAAAGTATATGATATTTAAATGACCAGACCTTTAATCGCCTACTGATTAGGTTTACCATATCAGACCAAGGTCACGAAGTTATTATATATATATATATATATATATATATATATATATATATAAATATAGTATTTTCGTGACCTTGGTATGATAAGGTAAACTTAATTAGTCGGCGATTAAAGGTCTGGATATTACTTCAAAGTGTATATATTTAAAATAATCCTACATGTTTCGGCAATGATGCCTTTGTCAAGGATATAAAAAATATATTTTTTATATCCTTGACAAAGGCATCATTGCCGAAACATGTAGGATTATTTTAAATATATACACTTTGAAGTAATAACCAGACCTTTAATCGCCGACTAATTAAGTTTACCTTATATATATATATATATATATAATATAATTATTTTATTTGGAAAATGTCATTTCATTTTCTCAAAATATTTATTATTTCAGTCAATCTACTTTTACATTAGAAGAAGGTGTGATGTCCTCTGGTCCTCGTTATGGCTTCATCTCCGAGGCGGATACATTAGAGGACGGTTTTATTGATGTAATAAATAATACACTCGGAAACAATATAAAATAACGTTTAATAAATACATAACAACATTACATGTTACGATGTTCTCATGTATAATATTGACTAGATCAGATTTACAAGACCGACTCGTTCTTCTCTGTCTTCAGTATATATAACTTGTCTACTTAGTTAATAACCTACTTATTTACTTAATGTTATGCTAAACTAGTTATTTAACTAAAGTAGAATGCGAAATATGCAGCAATTAATGAGGACCTGTTTCGTTAAATAAGTGTTACATTGAATATGTATAAATAGGAGTCCCACATTAGTTATTACAAAGATAGTATTCCGCACCTTTACATGTTTCTCGAGATATTCCATTTATTTATTTTTAAATATCAACAATTCAACTTGATAAAGTAAAATTTCTTCTCTACAACGAATCTTTAGCCTGTGGAAATAAAAATAAATCATTAGATGCTAAGTTGGCGAAGAACCATACATGATGTCGTATTATTCTTCTTTGGATAGGTTATTGCAGATTTAAAAATACGTGATACTGAAGAAATTTACGACCACCTTTTGTTATGCTTTTTTTCGAGAACTCTTGTTAATGAAAATTTATTTTGGAAGATTCAAACAGCCGATTTGGCTCTTTTTCAGTGTTATATGAATAGATCCAATATTGGTGGTTTGTAACCATGTTGAAAACCAGGTGAAAGGATCTAATTGTTACAATCGTCTTTTGGGGTGATGCTAAGTTATGTGGTAACTGGTGAACACAGCTAAAACGCGATATGCTCAAGTGTTCGAGCAAGATGGTGGTTTTATTTTATCTTAACAATTACAATCACAACAATACCTAGAACCAAATAAGAATTATTTCTAATTACATACTAAATAATATAAAGATTTCGTATATTTTCGCTAAATTTTAGACAATAAACAAGATACTAGAGGATCTACAAATAATACATACGCTAAATTAATAGGACAACGCAAATTTCAGTTTCACACGAGCAAAATTATTCTATAATAAAACAATTGTATGAATGTTAGTTACTGAAATTTTCACAATTGTGTTTGATGAAATTCGGTTATGGAAAGCACCACAAACTGCCTTTTGAATATGATTCGTGAATCGAAAATCAAAAGAAAACCAAAAACAAAAATCTCTTACAGAAATTTTGTGGTTTAGAAGTACTCCTCTAACTGATAATCAAACATACGCACCTTTTCCTAGTAACTTTGTGACCGCTTATTTGGTAGTATTTATGTATTGACACCACATTGATATATTATCTAAATAGTCAACACTGATCGATGTACAACAAGCAGGCGGAACCATTAATTATACCCGGTAAATTATTTGTAAATTAAAGGAATTGTAAGGGTCCTAAGCAGCTACTTTGCGGCACACCAGTGATACTCATTTGAATTTAATACTTCTACAAAAAAATCGTGAAATTTATCGGGAAATTTCGAGCTGTAATTTATTACAGCTTCAAGCATTTATTAAATCAAAAAGAATATTGATGAAACTAATAAATCATGTTCATTAACTAAACTTTGGTATCACGAGTTTTGTTTTGATCATGGATCGACTTATTATAAGGGCGTTCAAAAACAGATGATTGCGGTTGAAAAAGAGCCGACAAAGATGATTGTTACAGTCCCCTGGATTCGAAGAGATTTGGGCAGTAGTAATAAAAGCAGTCAACACGTTTTTTTTATAAAAGACGTTATTCGGGTCCAGCAGCTTAGCACCATTATTACTCCTTTTGTTTATAAAATGATTTACCGAGAACAATTACAGGTTGTTGCTCGTCAATCGCTGTAGATTATTTAGTTAATAATTATAAAACACTACAATATTTTTTCGATCTTTCTTTTCGATAAATTTACAGAAAATCTAAAATCCTCAGTAACATTTGTATGAGTAAATCGCGACATATTCTTTAGATTTAACATTTAGAGAGACTAAACGTCCAAAGAATATTAGTCTTTTTCGAAAATTGCAAATTTTTATATTTTAATGGTCGGAAAAAGTAGTGAAGTTATTAATAATTGTTAATGATCTTTTCTAGCTTTTATTATATATCTCGTTGTCTTTGTTTAGGATTTAGAAGAAAATTAATGAGGCAATTAGCTTTTTTTTTAAATACATATATTAATAACACAAATTAACATAAACAAATAATACACAAATTCATTTTGCTATAAAAATAATAACGAGCCATCGGAAAAATTCATAATTGGAGTAGACTGTGAAATTGGGTTGGGACTTTAGCCACTTCCACATAATGACACATTACTTAATGCTTGAGTTTCTTTTGGTTTCATTGAAAAAAAAAGGTTATGGCATTGAAATGATACTACAAGAAAAAATAAAACAAATAATTTATTTAATATCGAAATCATAATAATAATAAAATGTTGTCCATTTACATCTAAACACATCTATGTTGAATACCATTTTTTAAATAAATTTAATTTTCTTAATAAGAGTCTTGAAAAATTTGACACAAACTTTTAATTTCAATGTCAAATAATAAATGTAATTATGTGGAAGTGGCTAAAGTACCATCCCAATTTCACAGTCTACTCCAATTATGAATTTTTTCGATGGCTCGTTACATTAAATAATAAATTTTCATGCTGCATATACATACCATAATTTTGTCTACCTACCACAAGATGTCGCTTATATCAATCATCACTGTATATAACGGGTGTTCAGAAACATTCGAAGTCAAAGTAGTCCTTGAAAATATGAAGTCATATCTGAGATAGATTGATTTTTGACAGACAACAGTTGACATTTAATAATAATTACACATGAGATACAAGTAAAGATATACGATTTTTTGTTCAGAGCCCACTTGACTTCGAATGTTTCTGAACACCCGTTAGTATATAATCACTAAAAATGTATTTATTTAAATTGAAATTAAAAATATACTATTGATCACATTAACATTAAGCTAAACCTGTATTATTTTTCTACTTGAAGCTGGGATTGGAAACTGGAAATCCTTGACATATATCGATTAATATGAATTCGGTTAACCTAAGACTTTTTCCAATACTTGTTTTATCATGAACATGAACTTGGTGAATATTTAAATAATTTTATTTTTTAGCACTTCTACATTCAAACAAGATTTTTCTACTCTTCCAAATAACACTCCGGTTACCTTAGTTACCGAATTATGAAACAATAAAGAATCTGTAAATTATGTAAAGCAAGTGAATATCATGAAGAAATCCCTTTTTGGAATGTATCATTAATATTAACATTATTAATATTACGCCCTGAAAAACCCTTACATGATAAATTATACAGATTAAATATATATAAACATTTATATCTTACATATTCGTACTAATCGGAATGTTGGATTTATAATAACTTTTACTTACAGGTATCTAAAACGTTATAAATAAGTTACAAAATTATAGTATTCAAGTACAGTATGGTAACAAATTAAAATATTTTTACTTGATACATCTGTTAAATTCTATATCCTGGTATCGATAACTTTTACATTATTAATTTTCAAGTAGGTACATATAGTATGTTATAATTTCAAACTACTACAGTAGGCTATTAGAGTGTATTAATAAATAAACAATTGACATGCATTATTGAAGACAGTAAAAAATATTTAAAATATTTTAATTAAAATACTGCTGAGAAAAAATTAAATATTTAATTAAATATGGCTAAACATTTAAAATGAAATTTATACTGCAAGAATAACTTGGGATATAAATAGAAGACTCTTTAGAGATAAAATGTCTTCAGTCAGCGTAAGTTGAGATTACTTACATATTATAAACAAGGTTTTAAGTTACTTTACTCTCCTCGACTTGAAAAGTATATATAATATAATAATATCAATAATAAACTAGAAAAATGTTCTTTATATTTTCTCATTTCCGTTAATTCTATGATACTATAATTATATTAAATTGAATTAAAAATATATATTACGAATGCGTGTAATATATTGTTTTGTAACTTGAATTTTCATCTAAGTTAATTAATTAAAGCAAGTATGTAAGTCTTTGCAAACAGTTAAACGAAATATAAAACCCTATTAAATGGGTAATTGAGTCATTTAACATGGTGTTATTTTTCAGCGGCAAATCTCGTTTGAGTTTTTTTTTCAAGAATGGTGAAATACAATCTTAATAAAGACAATTGTGTCAACACTGTTAACATGGATAATAAATACATACCGCTACTATTTAATTTAAATTTTAACCCGGCGCACATACAATAATTTATTTATTTACATGTATGTACATACATTTTCCTAATTGTATATAATTATACATACATGTGTGTTTATACTCGTCAACATGGGTAATATGTACGTGCATTATAAAAATTACCAGACTGAAATGAATAAATATTTGCATGACGTGCTGACACATGTCTCTCGTTATGAAAAATAAGCTTATGTGACACTCCGTTAACGTTTATTGCGTTTAGTTTAATACATACATACAAACACATCTGCCTGAGACAAAATAAAATTATATTCAGTAAGATATAAAGAACAGTGGCATTGCACTCAGATTATTCTGAACAATTTAACTGCTATTAACATTGTTTTCACAGGTATTTGATTAAAATAATGTATGGTGCCAAAGTTTTCGGAAAAATTTTAGATGATTTGTAGTTGTACATACTAAATGACGTTTAGTTAAGTTGTCGCTGGAAGTAATATTTTACAATTAACTTGTTTTAATTATGACAGTTTAATTTTGTGATCTGGTTCAGCAAAATGTCAAAACAATTTTAGAGAATTATCATCAAAAATTGTTCCGAAAACTTTGGACAGAAGTGTATGCTCTAAAAAAGTGTGACAGTGCAATATTTTTTATATAATTTATCAAGCCATGAAAAAGAACTTAAAGGGCAATCAAAATAAATTTTTCACTAATGTAATGACCTCGAATAATTTCTTTATATTCGGTTGATGCATAAGTTCGTAGTGTTTTCTATTAAATTTCAAATTTATTAATTTTGGTTACAAACAAAATTTACAATAAAGAATATATTCTTCTTTATTATTTATAATTACCTACCAATGATCTGGAAATTTCGCGATTCCCCGCCTGAAGAAATCCGGTAGTTTGAAAGTGAAGAAGTCGAATTTTGAAGCATAGCATCGTTATTGAAAGAGATTTTCTGAAAATTGTTTGATAGAGAGTGAAAAAGATGGAAATTCGATGCACCTAGATAAGAAAAATAAGGCGCATATGAAATGATTTTTTTTTGTAAAATGACTTAGTCCGGTCTTTTTCTCGAATTGTAGCAGCTCTGGATATGTCTAAGGATATGTCGAAACTTCTCCTTCTTTTTACTTGACTGCCGCTTGTTTTCGGGGTCATAATGATGTACCCAAGATTAGTTTCCGGTGGTGATGCTCATGAGAAAATCATTTCTTTTACGTCGATAATGGTTAAGAAGTTCTTGACAAATGCTTTTTCTTCGTTCTTTTATGACATCCGTTAATTGTCACGGGACCCATTTGGCGGAAATTTTTCTGTAATTCAACGTCTGAACAATGTGTTGGACTCTTTCCTGACTAATAGCTAATTGTAGAGCAATTTATTTTTGCGTAATTTGAATCAATGAATTCAGTTGCTTTTGATTCTTCTCATGCATCAATGATACTTGTCAACCTAATTGCTAGTCGTCATACACCTTCATTTCGCCTCTATGTCAGTTTTCACGTCAAACTCACTGGTGAACATTCTTCACATCCATACAATCGTTGCCATAAACAGCTTCCAATCGCCTGTAAATTTCGATGGGCGTGTAACCCTCCAGCGTTCAAAATTCTATCACGCATGATGCATGATTCTTTTCATGCATCAATGATACTTGTCAACCTAATTGCTAGTCGTCATACACCTTCATTTCGCCTCTATGTCAGTTTTCACGTCAAACTCACTGGTGAACATTCTTCACATCCATACAATCGTTGCCATAAACAGCTTCCAATCGCCTGTAAATTTCGATGGGCGTGTAACCCTCCAGCGTTCAAAATTCTATCACGGATCGTTGCTTGGTATACATCTAAGAAATCTAACTATAACAACAACGTTACTCAGGAAAATGAAACTGCATGCTAAGGTTAGATCTTGTTTCTATCGCCACTACTCACATAATGCTGTCGTCGGAGACCTTATATATCAATCCATGCTTGTATATTTTAGACTATCTCACACGGAGGATTCGTGCAACGTTGATTTCGGAAGTTCCGTGGTGGATATTGGTGACTTAAAGTGAGGATTGGAATAGATCTGAAACCTTGATCAATAATGAAGTTTTAATGACTTTAGTCAGAGATACATTAAAGGTTAAGGTATTAAGGTACTTCCACATATCTTAAAAGGTTGGATCAATGGGTATCTTATGAGTTATCCTAGAGAAACAAGCATAATTAAATGCGTGATTATGAGGTCTGATAAGAATTATTGGCGAATATCTAGATATTTAAGATGATTAAATAAATATGAAGTTTTAAGACAAAAAATTGTGGTAACAGTTTGCGGTATAATTTTTACCCTTTTTTGTTCAATAGTGAAATTATAACAGCGAATAGGTATTACTTAAACGCCTACTCTGGTATACGATAACGTAAAATCCTACTCATTACAACAGTTTCGAAGCCTTACCTTTTTGTACCGTAAAATTCTGTATCATACACTGTATTCAGTTATAATTTCTTTAAATATCTAAATGCTTTTTAAAGAAAACAAACTTTTTTAAGGAAAAATAGTTCACGCGTTTTTTAATTGTATTAAGGTTATTGTAGGCAGTTTGTTCACCAAGTGGAAATTATTTTGATACATAAAAAATTGTTTTCCAAAGAACTAAATAGGTTTGAATATACTATCAACAAGTCTTTGTACCACCACATTCCATATTTTTAAAAATTTTAGGAAGAGGTTTGTAAAATTAAGATAACTTTTATTTTACATTACAACTCTATGCCTTTAGAGCAGTGTTTTTCAACCTGTGGGTCGCGACCCCCTGGGGGGGGGGGGGGGGGGGGGGGGTCGCGAAGCCTCTGTAGGGGGGTCGCGAGAGGTCGAGAGAACTCAGTAAAAAAATCAATAAATTTTAAAAAGGTAGATATATTAAAAAGAAGTTAACAAAGTGATACTCGTTATGTTATTTATACAAACACATTAACAAAAAATAAAATCTTCGAGTACTCGTTCATTTTAATGTGAAGGTTGCGGTTGAGTTTGTTCAATCAATTTCTCCCATCGTGGATCCGTTTTTGCAACTTTAAGTATTAAATAGTTTTCCAAATTTAAGCGATTTCTTAGTTTACTTTTTATTTGGGGCCATTGATGAAAATGCCAACTCGCACAAGTACGATGTAGAAAATGGAATCAAACACTGCAAAGCCTCGGTTGTTAATTCCGGGTATTTTGTTTTTCTTTTTAAACAAAAGGTATCCAAATTTTCACACTTGAATTCCAAGTGTAACATCCCAGCGGCAGATAATTCCAACAGATTCTCTCTGAGCTTAGTTGATAAATTTGCCTCATTTATAGCTGCATTTAAAAACGGATTTAAGATCCATCTTTGCCCAGTGTTATCCGATATCTCTTGCACTGAGAAGTAATGACACAATTCTTTCTTCAAATTATCTAACACCATTTTCATACCAGATATATATGAGTTGATGTTTATCTCGCTTCCGACTTCTTCAATGAAAGACTGTGTCGACGAAAATGAATCAAAGTTGTTTTGATTTATAGATGATGACCACAATTCAATTTTTTTTATAAAGCCATGGAGTTTGTCTTTTGCTGTAATGACATTTTCATCCCGCCCTTGAAGACTTTTATTAAAGTTATTTAAATGCTCAAATAAGTCAGAAAGAAAAGCCAATTTCAAAAGGAATTCCGGGTTAGAAATGAATTCAGAGTAATGTGACTTGGCTTGTTGTAAATATACTAATAGTTCAGCGCGTTCAGCTGGTCAGTACTTTGCCTTTTGATAACCACCTAACTTCTGTATGGTAAAGCAAATTGCGGTGTATTGCACCCATATCTTCACAAATGATTAGAAACAATCGAGTCTGCAACGCTTTTCCTTTAATAGAATTTACAATGTTAATAATAATATTTAGAACTTGACTGTATTCTTGTGGTAAAGTTTTGGCTGCAAGAGCTTGGCGATGGAGAAAGCAATGCATCCAACAAGCGTTTGGCATCTGTTCTTTCAGTCTAGCAATAAATCCACTCTTCGCACCAGTCATGGCTTTTGCTCCGTCACTACAAATAGCAATGCATTGTTGTGCCCAATCGATATTCATATCTTGCGTAGCTTCAAGGAACGTGTCATGCAAGCACTGACCTGTAGTATTTTTGGGTAGTGCCTTGCAAAATAGTATTTCTTCCATTAATATTTCATTGGATTCAAAACGCACAAAAGCTACGAATTGCGCACAACCCGCAATATCCGTTGATTCATCAAATTGCAAGGACACAAAAGAACTTTTCTTAATTTTTTCTATGACTTGATCACGAACGTCAGTCGCCATATTGCTTATCCTGCGTTGAATGGTATTGTCAGAGAGAGGTATACTTTTGAGCTTTTCGACCTCTTGCTTGCCAAACATAATCTCTGCTATATCTAAAGCCGCTGGTAAAATCAAATTTTCGGCAATACTGTGAGGTTTTCCTGCTTTAGCCACACGAAAAGCTACTCGATAACTAGCGAGCAACGCTTTCTCATTTAGGTTGGACATTTGTCCTATAGCAGCTTTTTTATGTTCAAGAGCTTTTAATTTTCGCTCAAAAAATTCCACGGGTTTATTTTTTTCATTAGTATGTTTTCTGTTTAGGTGGCGTACCAACTTCGATGGCTTCATGCTTTCTCTTGACAAAGTTTCAAAGCAAATTACGCATTGCGGTTTATTCTCAATCACAGTAAACCCAAATTTCAAATAATTGTCCTCATAAAGACGTTTTTTCTTTATTCCACTTCTGCCGCTAGACTTAGACGTTGATGGTTCTGGTGATCTTTTCAGGAATTTATCCATTTTCAATTATAACAAACAACTCAAATAAATACGTAAAACAAGTGATTCGCGCTCTTCAAACAACTGAACAGCAGACGACACGACCACTTGCTTCGCGGTCTTGCACTCAACTACCGTGGCTGCGGTCGACCGCCCTATTTATAGGCCAGCGCATTCTAGCGGGAATCATCTCGAAGCGTAACGAAACGTCTCGAAACTTGTGGACCTTTAGCGCGGGCCGTGGAGCGCGCGGGGGACTACCAGCGCCATCCGTTCGTAACACTCGGAACCTGTACTAGTTCCGAGTGTTACCAACAGATGGCGCTGGGTGTCTCGGCCCTAACAATATGTTTGTATTTGTTTGTTAGTTATCAATTGGCCACGTATTCGATTTAAAATTATATGTTTTACGTACTTAATTGTATATTTATATCCGAATCCTAATAACGCAAACGCCTAAAATTTTTGTATGGATTAAATATTTTTAACATACATGAAAAAAGAGGGCCGGGGTCGGGAAATATTTTTTGATACTAGGGGGGTTGTGTCATGAAAAGGGTTGAAAAACACTGCTTTAGAGATTACATATAAATCGATCTTATCTACTAGAAGGCAAAAAGTAATAAAATGTATTCTAAAGACGTTTCCAGCAAGAAACTTATTTTGGCGGTTGTGCATAACATAATGTATATCCTTCTATCTGGGCTAAACGCCAAGGAATATCGTTAATCGCTATTGTTAAACTGACCGCAAAATTTTGTAGCTCTAAATTAATTGTATTACCCTACTATACAGTCTATCTACCGGAATTGCTAGAACTTTCGTGTCTACCATCATGTGCGTACGTTAACGTCAAATAATTAACAAGAAAATGAAATTTGTTAGGCTTTCTTTGGTTCAGTGTTGCATATAAAAACCTAAACTTTTACTTTGGAATAGATTTAGTGGACAGACTTAATAATATACTTTTAGTTTCAAGTCAAATTGACTTCATTTCGCTCCATCCGTAATGTAATACTATCGCTCAGATATTAAATGCGAAAGCGTTTGCGATGATCCTAAGTAAACATGCCCATGGATTATTTTAAAAAAATACTAAGCAATTATTAGTAATTTATTTGTCGTTTGTTGTTCCTTCTAGTGTTTCCCATTTTTTATTTTTCTGGCTGTTGAGTTTATATTATGTTCTTGAAATCGTTTGCCTAGCAAACTGTTTAGTATGGCATAAATTTAAGCACATCAAACATGCTGATGTTAAACCTATCGGCTAAATCGATTTTTTTATTGATTCAGGGAAGTATATTATATAGGATAGACTAGGAAAACGTGAAATTTTGAATTACTTTCACCAGCATTAAAAAATGTTGCAAGTTCTATTGTTATAAACGAAAAGTATACCATTAAGAAATCAATATTCAAAATTTCAATTTCTTAAAAACAATGTTAAATAGATGGCGTCAGTCCCTTTTGCTCTTTCAATCCATGATTGTTGTTGATGGACTGCTTTACTCTTTGCTCTTAGGATATCCCCACAAGAAAAAATCGCATACCGTCAACACACAGAAGTCAAATGATTTTGAAGACGAAGAAATTTAACCTAACCGTGTTATACAAAGGTATTTTTAATAATATAAAATATTATTAAAAGTCTGGTGTGAAGAACACATAATAACACATTAATAATATTTTATATTATTAAAAATACCTTTGTATTATACAAAACTGGTGGGGTTTTACCCACTCATGTATGTTTCAATTATTCTGATACTAACCGTGTTATTACGTGGTCATCAAACAGCTGTAAAATTGCTCTCATTAATGTTCTTGCAGTATGGGGTGTGAGACCATCTTGTGGAATTCACAGATTCTCGATATCAGCTTACATGATAATCGTTGCATTTTCTCCTTCGTCTTCGAAGAAATACGGCCCCATTAGGTTACGTGTTGATATGGCACACTAAACGGTATCCTTGCTGTAAAGCGCGTTAATGTGATTCAAGAGAGTTCTGACGTGATCAATATCCAAAATTATGTTTGCTAACGTAGCTATTATGTTGGAAATGCGCTTTGTCGTTTGTCCACAAGTTTTTTCTTGTGCAATCTGGATTTTGTATAGATGAACTCCTGATAAAGTATTTAGTAGACAGTTGTTTAGCTGGGGTGCGAAGATGATGCGTGTTTCCGGGCAGAGTGTCAATATTCTCTTGAGTTTGTTGAACTCCTAAGGGCTTTTCTTGAGAGGTGTACCTGTAGCAAGATATTACGTCTTAAATAATAGTGACGCAGAAATTCCCTGCGAGCAGCAGTCAAAGTATCGCTGTTCTTTTTGAATACTTTGACGGCATGTGTGTATTCGAAACCACTCCATTGATTTAGGATTATAAAATGGCTTCCGCTTCCAATGTGTCGTCGAGAGACTAGAGCCAGTAAAGAATGAGCAAAATTAACAAATATGAAGTTTTTCTTTATACGGCGATGAAATTTCACTGTGAAGTGAATATCTCTTTGATTGCCTTCAAATGTTGGATTATCTAATTTTATCATGAAGAAGTTGATGCGTTTATTTATATCTATATTGTGCAATTGTGATCAACACGTGTATGAATGCTCTTTAATATCCACGACATGTACGAAAGAGAATGTATGTATCTTTCTGTTGATACGTGTAAAATCTTTGAACATTTCGTGTTCAATAAAACTGTTTCAATCTTACTTCTGCTTTTTCGTATATTAAGTTGTTTAAAACCTAGTTTCGCGTTGGCACAAGCGTACACCATTGACACAAAATTGAATTAAAAATGCAATTTAATTTAAACAGAAATTTAAATAAAGAAATAAGTTGAAAATCTGTAGCTATTCATACATTTTTTCAATATGTGGTAGTAAATTTTAAAAAAGTTTTAGAATCATTCCAAAGGTCAAAGCTTTAAGCTTATATTATACATATATATTTTAGTACTTTCTATAAAAAATGTTTTTTTGTGTTACACTATTTTACTTCTGACAAAAATATTGTATGGCGAGAAGTCGATATATTATGGTGCGCCTATTTTCTAACACTGTATAATTTTACTTTACCTAAAAGAACACGACAACGAACCACCGTACTGAGTGGTCCTAGAAAATCAAGGTGGCGAACTAGCACAAAGAGCGGCCCTAAATTCAGTGACGGACCAGCTCAGAGAGCGATCTAAAAGACATCGCTGTAGATCATCAGATTGTGCGATTAGAGAGTGGAATTCGTGCACAGACCAAAGAGAGTCTAGTCTGAACGAAAGTTTGATTACATACGTTAATCTGTGTAAAAATGGCCACCGTACAAATAAAAATACATGCATTGACCCCGATGTGTGTATCTGTTCCAGTAGCGTTACCTCAGTGCCTCAGTTAGTCAAATAAAAGTGTCAAATAAAAAGTCGTTCATAAAAATAAAAGTGTTAAAGTTTTAAAAAAATTAAGAACCAATACGTGAAGTTTATATACTTACCCCCCCCCCCAAAAAAAAATATCTACCAGTGTGGATATTGTGCCCTGAATCTCTTAGATGTGGGAACATTCGCCGTCTTTCGGATAAGTGAATGAATATGTTATGCGTAATATATGTACACAAATGAATCGGGCTCGACAATTATATTTCTAAGACACTAATGTTAGGGCGTATGTGGCTGGATTTGACACTTCTTCGAATTACGGGTCGCAAATCCGCAATAACTGATTCAAGTTGTGAATAAAAGATCTTCTTTCGCTCAGTGGATTTCAAAATAATAACACTTGTTGAAGGCACAACACTCTTTAATTATTAAATACAAGAAAACAATGTTACATAAACTGCAAGCAAAACATATTATTATAAAACTTGGTTACATTTCCTAAATATAGTAATGACACGCATGATCTCGTTGATAGATCTTAGCAAATTTAAACTTTTAATTCTAAAATATTATCCAGGTAAAGAAAATGCAGTCATAAAACTCCACCCTATTTCTTATGATTGGTCAAAACAGGATAGGTACATAAATTTACATAAATTTGACATCGCTACATTGTATGGAATAGATAAATAGATGGGTCAGGTACATACGGTTTTACACAGACTCGACCTTGGATAAATTGTGTGTACGAAATACTATTATAAAAAAGACCTTCGAAAATGTGACCCTAATGAAAATTGTAGAAAGTCCGTCTGGCTTAACGGGCAACTACGTGTATATAACAATAGGCGGCAAGCCTTCGATTTAAACATTACAATGCTTAACTGATGTGTCTGAACATTTGGTGACCATAGCGGCTACACCTTAAAGTAACAACAAATAGAAACAGGCCTGAATAAATAACTCTAAGCGTTATCAGATTCTATTTGAACGTGGTCATATATGTTACGTTGTTTGTTGCTACTGCATTAAAAAAAGCTGTTTTTGATGTATTGCATCTTTAAGAATCTGAATCGCCTCGAGAAGTTAATAAATCAAAGATAAACAAGAGCCAGACCTCAATGTGAAGTAGCATTTTGTTTATTTTTTTATACATTTAAATATAGTTAAGTGGTCTTTACATTCATTTTTGCTGACAAGCATTTAAGTAAATGGATTGTTACATCACCATACGTATTTTATTTTGTTTATCGGTATATAAATTACAATTATTATTTTAAGGCGCCCATAAAACTATTGAAATTTTAACGGTGCATATTTAATTAAAACCAAAATATGTTTTAAGAGTACCTACGGTAACATTGTGTTAATTTAAAAGGCCCAGAAAACACATACATATATAATTTAGGCTGATTTTCAATCGCAACACATGCATTTGATTATATTGTAGAAATAGTAACTGTATTTAATACTTTAATTCTAGAAACAGAAAATATAGCCGTTTAAATGTTTTCCCACGGTCTAAATTATCTACTTTTAATTGACGCAACAAGTGGAAACAATCATTTCACGACCTCAGACTTCACATTTCAACTCTTGCACGAAAACGATTTGCTCAGAGGTAAACTTAATTCATACTACTCTGTCGCTTGCATTACTTTGACGTAACCTCCAGAAATACGAAATACAAACAGTAGAAAACACGCGGACCTGTGTTTTACGGCAAGATACCACAGTACCAGTTCAAAATGACTGCGAGGGCCATTTACTGTAATTGTGATGTGTGTGCGGTCGGCATTGTTTAAGGAACATCCTTTGAGGTTTCTTGTTTCTATTAAAACGTCAGCTATGTGTTTTGTGTTTACGTTCAAAGGTAGTAGAGGCGTTGACAACCGTCAAGGCCTACCCTAGTAACTCCCGGACATCCTGCCAACGCCACCTAGGATGAGCCGGACGTTTCAGTAACCCGAGACTTTAATTGGATACATCTACTGAATTGATGAAGTACCAATAGTTAAACATTGACATTATATAATGGAATAAACTATGATTTTAGTCTTAATCTTTTTAAGATGTAATACTTATAATTAAAACTGTATAAATTATTATAGAAACAAAAATTTTAAGGAGTATTTAAATATGATAGAGTTTTGATATGAAACAGGATGGTAAATAATTTAGTTTGGAATGTCGTATCAGTTCTGAAAATTTATTTTTCTTCTTCTGTGTAGATAATGTTATTTAAGAGACATATTAAGTCGGAAATTATAATAAGTAAAAGCTGTAATCAAATGTAACAATCACACACATCTTTGAAGTATTCCATATTCTGTATTCTGCAGAGTTAAGTTTAGACTTTCCGTCAGGGGCGGCTCGTGATGACGTATTTGGGAGTGCAAGTACAATGATGCGAGTGCTTCGTGTATTCTCGTGTACTAACTGTAACGTTTTCTTAGTAAACATCGAAAACACACGAGGCACTCGCATCATTGTACTTGCACTCCCAAATACGTCATCACGAGCCGCGCCTGCTTTCCGTTATATTTATATCAATACAGGGTTTTCCAGAACTCGCGCCCCAGGAAAAAAGAGTCTTTTAATTTACTTAATAAATACTTGTGAATAGTATTATCATAATTTGATTTACTTGTTTAAATTATACTGACGTTTCACAAATACTGAAATTACATTACCCATCCGGGAAAGTGACATAAGCTAGCCGGTAAAGTGCTATTACCTACCTCGGCGTGTAATCGCGTATTTTACAACTGATTTGAAGGTTAGAATTGTTCAGTTTACAAATCGATTGTGAGTAAAATAGATTAATTTGATGGCGAATATAATATCTTGAATCACATCTGTCACTTTGGCAGGCATGCCATTCTGACAGCGTGATAATTAGCAACCGATTTTATTCACATTTACACCTGGAGTGCCCTTTTTGAAATTAGTGGATCTTAAACATCTCACAGCTCTGTTATGCAAGCAATTAATTTTTCTTCGTTTGCATTTTTGGAACCTAGATTCTCGTCGGTATTCTTTAGTTTTCTCTAGGGCGCGAGTTCAGGGACAACCTGTATACCTTGTTAAATAGCGTTCAATAAGTAGAAATGAGAAAAAAGTATGGAAACGTATTTTAAAATTGTTATTTTCCAAACCACGTAACTTTCAAAATTGTTTTAGCGAAACGAAAAGAAACGGTGAGTGTATAATATTCCAAATACCTAATATGTAATTATAACAAACCACGCTAAAATTTATAAAAAATGGATATTATACACGCGAGATATTTGACTTTTAAATGAAAATCTATTGTTGGCAAAAAAAGTTTGTTTTTTTTACATAATTGAATTTTAAATCTATACACTTAGACCAGCAATGTTCTAACTATTTAATGTCTTCCAAGAAGCAGGATCTTTGAAATTCTACAATATAGGCCTCTGGTTCAGTGATGACTGTAGAGCTGAGGATGTTTGCGGTACGGCAGGACCGTATGTAGTGCATCCCCACCAGCGTATAAACACGATGCAGCGAAACACTTTAGTTAGTCGTGAACTGGCAACGTGATCGTGTGTTGTCTTGAGCTCTATTTAATAAGTACGACGGACGTGCCCAAGGCAAGAAAGCGCCCATTGTATAACGACGTGAAGAAATTTAGCCGAGACTTTGACGATTTGTATTATAATGGAGCAAAAGTGGTTTGTAAATTATGCGATAAACAGTTACTTTGCTGGGACAAATACGACTGTAAAAGACATGTTGAAAGTGTACACCACAAAGACAAAAAAAAATAATGTGCTGTCTAAAACGCAATTCATTTTCGATTTATTGACAATGCTACTCGTCTGCGATGTGCCAGTTCACCTGCTAGATAAAAAAGCCTTTCACGACTTTTGGAATAAATACAATTCCAACAAAAAGCTACCGTCACGGAGAACGTTACTCACCTATTTACCAATTGTGCGTGAGGACATTGAAAACAGAATGAAAGCAGTAGTAAATGATAAACAGTTATGGGTATGTGTCGACGAAACGACAGATCGAAAAAAACATTCTATTGTGAATATTATAGTGCGTGTACTAGATCCTGTCAAATCAACATTTCCCATTTTATTAGCCAGCAAAAGATTGGAAAAGTGCACTAGCGAAGTAATTACGAAGGTAGTGCTCGATACGCTACAAAAATTTCAAGTTTCAACTAATCAACTTCTGATGTTTATGAGCGATGGTGCTGCGACAATGCGTTCTGTAGGCCGACTTTTGCATGTGACATGTAAAGTTCATGCTTTACACCTTGTGGCACAAACTATTCGGCAATGTTATCCAGAGGTGGATGCATTAATAGCAACCACAAAAAAAGTGTTTCTAAAATCTCCCAAACGAATTCGAGAGTTTCACAGTCGGTGCCCTAGTATTCCCGAACCACCAGAGCCAATCCTTACACGTTGGGGAAGTTGGTTAAAGGCGGCATTTTATTATGCCAAGTATTTCCAACAAATAAAATCTGTGGTTCTACAATTTAATCCTGCCGAAGCTGTAGCCATTAAGGAAAGCCAGAGACTCTTTCAAAACCCTTCCCTTGATGCAGATTTACAAACTATTTATAACAATCATATAGGATTGTTTAACGCAATCGAGAAATTTCAAAATACTGCGTTATCGTTAGCGGAGTCACTGCAAATACTGGACGATGTACACGCCCAGCTATGCGCAGTAAATGACAACAAAAATGTTAATGTAATAGAAAAGTTCGAGAGTGTGATAAACAATGATTTTGATTTTACCAGATTAAAACAAATTAGTAATGGTGCAAGTGTAGATTCGGTTTCTATCTATAAAGATTATTTTAATTGTGCGTGTGTTACATCCGTAGATGTCGAGCGGTCTTTCTCAAAATATAAAAAAATTTATTCATCACGGCGTACATCGCTCACCGCTACAAATATGGAAACGTATCTAATGCTACAAACTTACTGCAAGTCTTATCCACTTGGCGCTATGCTATAATAATCGTAAATACGGTAAGTGTGTTATTTATATACAGTACACATAACTGACATACCTAAGTGATATAAATAGCGAAATCATGTAAAGCAATAAAATCACGCATGCATCACCGATCGAAACAAGGTCATTGTATTCGTGCGTTTAACTGAATACTATCCTGGCACACCGCAAACATCCCCAGCTCTAGTGATGAGTCATCACTGATGACCTCTTCGTTCAATGTGAATAACAGCCCGCTATATCAGGCGAATATAGAGGATAGGGAGTCAATTAGAAAAGTAAGTAGACCAATTTAATGGTTACAATTGCGGACGAATAGAGTTGCTGCATTATTATGGTGAAACAATATGATCCTTTTTTTAAATTGAGCATTAAAATGGTGCAATAAATTAGCACAATATGGTCCCGTGATTCTTCTTCTGTTTTCCAATAATCGATATAAATGATGTTCGAATTCCAAATACTGTAGTCATAATCCTTATGTATACAGTATTTGTATTCATAACTTTATAAACGCAGCATCTTGCCAAAAACTCCACACACAAACAAAAACAAAGGGTTTTCAAAAATGACTATAGGATTTTGTTTTGTTGTAAAAAAGAAAATGTAAGGGAAATTTTCGGTACCTCTTTATTTTAAAACAAGGTAAAATTGATTACAATTAAACATGAGAGATTATGTCGCTTAAATGTCCACCACGACTACGATGGTATGCATCACTACGAGAATTGAAATTGTCTATGATTCGTCCAAGCATGGGAGCTTTAATATTTTGTATAGTTGCTGGAATGTTATTTTTTAGGGCTTCAATGTTAGCTGGCTTATTAGAGTAGACTTTGCCTTTTAAGTAACCCCATAGACAAAAGTCAGGTCACAAGACCTTGGCGGCCAATTTCTCGTACATCTGCATTCCGACAGATGACCCGTCCAGGGAATCTCGTGCGTAGTAATGCGATGTTGTTTCGTGTTATATGACACGTAGCACAATCTTGTTGAAAATATGACTCATCAATGTTAATTTCGCCTAGTTGAGGCCATACAAAATTTCTTAACATTGCATTATAACGTTCTGCATTTACCGTAATAGCATTGCCGTGATCGTCCTCAAAGAATAATGGGCCGATTAATCCTTCAGACCATAAACCACACCAAACCGTACATTTTTCCGCATAAAGTGATCGCTCATGAATAATTCGAGGATTTTATTCCCTCCAAATACGACAGTTTTGTTTATTCACTGTCCCATTTAACGTGAAATTTTTCTCACCGCTAAAAATTATTTTATTCGCAAAATGTGGATCTGTTGCTCTTTGTTCTAAGATCAAACTAACAAAATTTCTGCGTTGTCGATGGTCCATCTTATTGAGTTCTTGCGTGAACTGAATTTTGACTGCATGCAACTGCAAATCCTTATTTAAAATTCGCCATAAACTGGTTGGAGTAATGCCTAATTCTTGAGAGCGTCGTGGGATTGATGTTGATGGGTCATTTGCGATACTCTCTCGTACAGCGGCAATATTTTCGGCAGAACGTGCACTTTTTGGTCTGCCTGAATGAGGTTTTTCTCGAACAGATTCAGTGTCTTTAAATTTTTTAACTAAATTTCTAATTGCTAGTTCAGTAGGACGATTGAAAGCCCTAAAAAGACCACGTATTCTACGATGGGTTTGATTTATCGACCGACCGTTTGCATAATAAATTTTTATGATTTCAATACGCTGTTCTTCAGAAAGCGGCGCCATTGTTCGATTTATATACCACACACGCTAGCGTATATGCAGTTTCACCTGAAACAAATTAAATGCATTAATGCTGTAATCAATTAAAATCCTATAGTCATTTTTGGAAAACCCTTTACATATCATTGAAAATGATTTTACTGTTTTTAAAATATTCTCCGTGATAATGGATACAGTTTTGCATACGTTTTAACTAATTTTCACAGAACTTTTTCCATTTCGATTGAGATATCTCCAAAACATACATTTTGAACACTACAACCGGGAACAAAATCATTGGGCGCCAAATCAGTTTTGTATGGCAGATGCTCCGTCAATTCAAATATTTTGGGCGGTACAATATTGATTTGTTTGTGCCGATGTGTGAGAGCTCCTATTGTTATGGTGAAAAATTATGCTGTGTCGCTGGTTGTTTTTTCTTATACCTCCAAAGATTTCTGGCAAAGAAGTTGTTATGGACCATTCGAAATTGACCGTTCTACGATATTTTAGTGGCACTGTAGCCACATAGTACTTTTTTTTTACAGTACACCTTTTGTAAAAAAAAAAAAACAAAAAACAGGCGACTATTTGCTTCGAAGTGCTTCTTTTTAACTTACACTGGGTGTGGCTCATTTTGGAGCATCCTCACAGTCGAATACTCTTTGCTTATGGGCTCATATGCATAGTAGCAGAATAATTTGAAACATACTTGAGTGGGTAAGAACCTTACCAGTTTTGTATAATACAAAACTGGTGAGATTTTTAACCACTTATGAATGTTTCAAATTATTCTGTTACATTACGCATGCGGTTATCGCGTAAGAAGTCGTGAGGACAAGATAATACAGTTTCTAGAGATACGGCAGTGCCACCTTTGGAAACACTTCGTTAGCTCTGCATTTGTATCCTTCTCCAGCAGGGGCGTACTGAGGAATCTGTGAAAGATTAAATACGTATCAGCGTCCCCCGAGAAGGATACATTCAAAAAATATTAATATTGAATGTATTGTGTTCTTAACGCAATAATATTTCATATTATTAAAAATAATTTTGAATTACATTCATAGACCCGAGATTTTTCATCCGTGTGGATGTTATACATAGTTTTTGACATACTATGATTGTACTTTTTGAATATTTTTTTTTACAATAATCGGCATGAGCTAAATGTTCATGCAATATCTTGTACTACAAGTAATTAAGTGTATACTTGTCGGGGATGCCTAAGTCTCACGATAGGTCACGAGACGATCTTATACTATCTGTTAGGGTATAGCTTCTGTGTTTTATGGCACACAACCGATCTTGGACAACGGTGCACAAGTATTCGTGTTCCTTTCTTCCCTGTAATGGGGTAGCCATTCGAGAGAAAGCGCTCATACCGGCGAGCCCCTCTTGTTCGTCAGATGTCACGAGATATTTCTTGTCAGCTGCCGAGATAAGCTCGCGTTTGTCTTGCGGGAGCGAATCCTGAGACGTAACTTCATTAATATGCATGAATGAGATCGCAAGATCGAAACACATGTGTCTGCAGTTGAAGTGTCCATTGATTTAATACGTTGTGTATGTGCATGTGGACAGATACATATATGTTTTAAGATATTTGCATTAGTTTGTATATATTTTATGTGTTTACACATCAATATGCTATTTTTTCTGAACATAAATAACTTATGAAAAAACAATCTGAGTTGGTATACCATACAAAGTGTCGATTTTTACGATGTATATGTCAGAGGGGGTGTAGAAACACTAGCGTCATCAGTTCCCGATACATAAATAGCTACTCTCGCATTCTTTGCGGTAACAGTCATTTTTGGCTCAATTTGGTCAGCATTTTCTTACTATAATTGTCATTAAGCTTGTAAATAACTAAATGAAAATGTTAAACAAAATTTGTAGCAAAATAGAGAGGTACAGTAGAAAAAGAGCGACCCTCGTATTTTCGTTTACATGGGTGACGCGGTTCTACTATATAAATTAATTGTAATTTTAGAAATTTTTTATATATCTCATAAGTTAATCCATTATGCCTTAGTTACTTAATAGTTAGTTTTTTTACAAGATTATTTCTCTTTCTAATCATATTTATATGCGAATAGAAAAATCTGGTCCCCGATTTAACGGTATTTGATATTAAAAGCGAAGAAAAAACACATTGAAAGAAGATATAGCGAAAGTAAGATGTCACATCAACAGAAAAAATAAAATACACGTTGTAGGCGTAAAGAACACATCGATGTGTGTCAATTTATGTCTGAGATATTGTTTTGTTTCTGAAATTTTACAAACACGACAGAGATCAGTTGTTTTCTCAGGGCTCGGTCTGGTAACCCATCTGTTTAGCAGTTCCTGTCGTCATAATATATATATCTTGTTATTCTTGTCTCAGTTGTTACCAACAGTAGATGTGTGGGAGAATTTCTTCTATACATACGTTGATATAGATACATCACGTAAGAGGGGAAGCAGGAGGACAATTTTGTAGGTCGATGTTGTCCCTTTTTTGTGTCAGTTCAACGCTACTAACAATGTAATTGTATCTAATTTATTGAATTAAATACGACCTGTGAACTATTCTCTAATAGTCTGTCATTTTAACGTCATTTAGTTTGATTGTTTATTTCGTTGCTTTTGATATCTGGTGTATTGTATTGTGATTATCATTGTTATTCACATAAAGTTTATTGTGTATTTAATTTTATTAAAATCAGATATAATTAAACGTTATTAGCTTCATTTTCATTCTCTTCTTTTATATTTGTTAAAATCTCTTTGAGTTTTTTATTTAATTTTTTTACAAATAATCAAAAGTAAACCATCCAATATTCAATATGAAGAAATACGGAATAAAGTCATGTCATCACAGATGGAATTTAATTGCAGAAAGCTTGTTATAGTGCAACCAAGTAAATCTACATTTTAAGTTCAAAATACACGTTTTATAGTTTATAATTGATTTGAATCTCTAACGCGCTAAAATTCTTTCTGGGAATATATCGACAGTACCGCTTCATGGGTTATATTTGCTTGGTTGGACTATAGTTATGTTGTAATCTCAGATTCTCGAATTATTTCTATTTATATTTTCTGAAAAATGAAACAAAACATGGTTTTATTAAAAAGCCTTTCTGTGGAGGCTGTGGTTAAGTATAAACTTAAAAAAGGTATAAAACCTCTTACCACAATTAATAATCGTATTCTAAATACCTATCAGTAGGTAAAACCCCTAATCAAAGTGTTGAACATGGGGCTCAGTAAAGCTAACACATAGAATCGCGCTCAACTTTACACGGCGTCGACGTATACCTTAAATTAAAATTACATGAACTTACCCCTCTTAAGAAAACGGCAACAACATGTGTTTATTCTCACGCCCTCAACTTTTTCTACTTCTTTCCTAAGAATGAAAAAAAACAACTGTATGGGATAGGACCGTTGTCCGAGTTAAACGTATTAATTTTGTTTTTAAAGATATGAATGCTTTCGCATGCATTGAGATCTCTAGGATTGTTGATATTTTTGATAAGATGTAACCCTTTTACCGTAACGCTATGATCCGTGTCCAATACATAGTTGCGACGCTCGATTTTTTTTGGTCTATTAAATTTAATATGTGATATGCGTTCTTTAAAACGGATTATTATTGAACGTTTCGTTTGACCTATATATTTAAAATTACAACCGCCGCAATTAATTTCGTATATACTTACCTGATTTTAAATTCAAATTAACTTTATCTTTGGTATTACCTAGGAGACTTTTGATGCTGTTTTCGGACCGATAAGCAATTTGGAGACCTTGTTCTTTAACAACTCTATTAATGTTTTTCGTGATTGGATGGTATAGTAAACACATGTACCTTTTCTCCTGGTTAAGTTGACATATCAAACTTGGGATTCACGGATTGTCTTTTTCAAATTTGTTTTTCTAATTAATTTATTAATTATTTCTATGTCAAAGCCATTATACCTCTCGACGTTTTTAATGAAATCTAGTTCTATTTCGTATCTCTCTTTTGTTAACGGAAAGTTTAGTAACCGAATGACTCAGAAATTAAAAGATGCTGTCTTATGTTGAAGACTATGATTTAAATCCGCGGTGATGAATTGATTGACATTGGTTTCTTTCCGGAAAATATCTATTTCATGCTTATTCCTTTTCCACCGTGTATCCAATAGTAGGAAATTTCAAATTTAGCTATTAAACGAACATGTCCAATTCACATTTACGTGTATCAAAAATCGTGAAAATATCATCTACATACCTGATCCAAACCCTTGGAAAATATTTAGCGTTATTTTTAAATTTTACTTGAAATTGACTCAAGAAATAAATTAGCTATGAACAAAGGAGATAGTAATTACACATTGTTGTGCCTTGTTTCTGTTTATACAATTTTTCTCCTACTTAGAAACAATTTTGCGCCATGCAAAGAGTTCAGTCTCATGCATTTTTTTACTTTAAAAAGTGTTCAACAAGCTTAATTGTAGAAATACGTATTTAGGATACGATTATTAATTGGTAAGGTGTTTTATACGTTTTTTATGATTTTATTAGGCAATATCATTCTTTTCTGAAAGCCCACTTGAAATTTATCTCATCTTATATTAGTTAAGATGATGATGAACCTATAGCTATATATATTTTATCCACAGTGATATTTTAAATTTTATAAAATCACGTAGATTACGAAATGTCTAGAATTCTTTGGTCGCTTTGGCTCTACGTCTTTCAAAGGTATTAACGTTTTAAAAGTGGTTAAACATATTGTATATGTTATACAAGCATTAAGGTTCAAGTTACTTTTTGATTCACAATTACATTTTGATAAGATTACTTAAATAATTATTGTAAATAATAATAAATTACAACGACAAATTATATTACTTACCTCGAAGTTTTGGCATTGTAAAACCTATAGGTGCATACATCCTTTGGAGTGGACTTGTGAGTGGAGAGGGTTAGATTTAGAACTTCAACTCTGGCTCTATAACTTTAACACTATGTTAAACTGAACATTTTTTTGCATAAAACTCAAATAACAAATGAATTTGGTATACGTACAATTCAATGTTGATATATCCTCATTGGACTGAAAGTGACAAAATGTAATATGTAATTTTACATCCGTTATTTTCTTTAGAAAGTTTTAGCTTTTATTGTTCTGAAGAGGCCATCTAATTTGTGGGGTAGTAAGCACTGTATCCACATTATGTTTCTTCAGTACCATTGTACTCCTTTATGTCGGGTAGAAATGCTCTTGGTTTCAGTTCTTTTTGCTCTTCTGGCTTACATTTTTGTCGCTTATGTCGTAACTTATTTATTAAAGCAGAACTTTATCCATTTTTGCTTAAAGACGGAAAACCGTTAAATGATCTATGGAGGTGCTTATGAAATATCATGCAGGTTGCTACGGTGCTAATACCGCCACTACCAAAAAAAAAAAGAAAAGGTCGCAAAAGAGAAAAAAACTCAAGTTTCAGGCGACGTCGATTGTCCCTCCTACCCACCCCTGCCAATGTCTAGTGGTCCACCCGGCTACAGAGACAGCCTCAGCCCAGGGGTAGGGAGACCAAAAGGTACTATAAAAATAAGGTGGTAAAGGGCGCCATCGAATTTGATACCGTTGGACGTCGCAAATTCGGAAAATTACGATGACAAAAATAAGCAAGGCAAGTTACGCGGCGGGCAGATGGCACACCCAAGCCGTCTGAAATGAAGTCAAAAGAGGGAAGAAAAGTTTTAATTTTCGACTAGACTACGCTTTATTGTAAATAAATAATTGAAACTGAATATAATTAAATACCACCAAGCGATAATATAAATTAGTAATTAATTATGCACATCAAACAATAAAAAAAAAGGAACGGCGAAACGACTACGTACTATATGAAAATACTGGCTAAACTCTACCCATAAAATTAACCCCATCAAAATACGTATTGATTTGGTTCACAATTAATAAATACACAATTGTAAGCGAGATCTATTGAGCAGACCTGGTATATGTTTAGAGGGTTTTAGTTATATATACATATATTGTTGTGGGGCAGAATTACTCCTTCATTCCAGCTAACTGCGAAAGTCAAAGACAGAAATAACATGTAATAGAGTGGTTAAAATTGGTGAATATAGTTTGTAAAATTAGTATCGAAGTGTAAATAAATTAATATTACGATAACTTTGTATATTTCAAAGCAATTTACATTTATTTCAAATTTACTTTTTAATATTTATTTAATTGTCATTTTCATAATTTAAATTATTAGCGCGAAAT
Organism: Melolontha melolontha; assembly: GCA_935421215.2. NCBI lineage: Eukaryota > Metazoa > Arthropoda > Insecta > Coleoptera > Scarabaeidae > Melolontha > Melolontha melolontha. The sequence continues at coordinate 131,148,257 of OW285237.1, read as the reverse complement.
TACAGATATCTAATTTATCTACATTAAAAATTTGTATCGATACTAGTTAGACACGCCCACATTTCAAATGTAAACTAACCCGCGAAACGGTTATTTTCTTGTAACACATAACACATAACCCTACATTTAAAAACCCAGGTCAACCATTTGAAAATTATTATTTTAATTTTGTTCATAAGTTGGAAACAATACATTATTTATATTCAATTTATAATCATATGTAATTTAGAGTAAAATTCGAGGCTATTTCAATAATGCAAAATAGGCTTTGAATGAAATAATTGCCATCGAGCGTCGGATATAAAATTTTGATATGAAGTGCTTAAAAAAGTGTGACTCCAAATTTAAAATTAAATTAAAGCAGAAATACCTGACTTAAAAATTTATAAGTGACCACAAAAGTAACAATAATTTGGGGCTACTTTTGAAATATATTTGAAGTTAGGCGAAGTTCGGCCAGAAATCGATCTTAGCATCTTTCGATCGAAGACCGGTCCGAGAAAATATTCCACACCGACGAAGCACGCTCATAGCCGGCCAAGTAAACTCGAAATTCCGCACTGGAAATTCACGACGAATCGGCTAAACTACGTTCATACCATCAAGATTCCTGCCTTAGACGATGAAAAACAGGTCTTATTAATCAGAATTATTTCAAATAAAGACTTTTTTAAAACGATTTACAATTAAAATATCATTTAAAACCAAAAAAAACCCTCATAATTTTACTTAGAAAATGACATTCCAACATTATTGATAATTGTGAAAGAACTTTAATTTGATAAAAACTGTAATACTTACCTAGATATATTTGTTCTTTAATTTATATCGTAACTCACTTGAAAATATTCTAACCATTGAAAAATAACCTTTGACTTTCTTGATTCACACGTGCACGTAATTATAACTTTATTATTTGTCGATAGTCACGTTGTACGTTATTATTTACAGAAACCTTATTTAAAATTAACTTTTATACACGTTCCATTAACCAACTCTTTTATTTATCTATGCTTAGCTGGAGAAAACTAAGTTATTTAATTTTAAATTCACTACCATACAATTAGCGGAAAACATATCGACGAGGAGCCTGTAGAGTCAACTTTGCTAAATTTATTCATGCTCACCGACACCTATCTGTAGCCGGAGTTAATACATGTAAGATGCGGATGATCTAACATTGTGTATTCTATACACTGATGCCCAATTCAAAGTAGTATACTTATACTATACTATTCTATTAAATTTATTTATTTCAAATAATATTATCTTTTATTATCATATTATTATTATATCATATAGATCATCACAGCATCTTTTCAATATATACATATTGCAGTGGAATGTGCTTTTGATTGCTTATTAATCTTTTTTGTTCACACTACAACTTATGCTTCCGGCTGTTCAGTCTTGTAGATTTCCTAGAGCTCACTTCTCTCGGGTCGATCCTCACGGATATGGGCCAGATTATAATTAAAGTAAAACAACAAACATTAATAAAACTCACATTTAGTTAGTTTACAGGTTTAATTAAAATAAAAAAAAAAGAAAAAATCCCTTTACAGAATGTACAGGGAGCTAAAGCAAATTAGCAGTAGCTTAGGAGGAAAGACTCTTTATGAATATGACTCGCACAAAGAGAAAAACCCCCTGTGACTCTCGAACAAACATAAATCTAATAAATAATTGAGAAATTTGTCAAGTTTGACCTCTACTGTAACCCCTATAAATCAAATATCAACAACTACAAAGTTATCGAATACGCGTGACAGCCTTACAGTCATGCGTAATAAAACATGACAAAATCAAACCCATAAACAAAAAAAAATCCAACCTGAATTTCAAACGTTCTAGAATATTATCTTGAAGAAAAAACTCCACTAAAAAAAATTTCTTATACTCTATGACCACTTGGTTTGAAAAATCTGGTATCTCTAAATAATTTACCTCGAAAATCTCCTACATAATTTCAATAGTACATATTCTGGCCACACCCCCCTCTAATATAATACATACAGTGCCAGTCAAAAATATATATTTACAAACATAATAAATATAAATAAAATTCATGAATACATTTAACTCCCCAAATTACTCAACTGTTGTTTAATATTTAATTCTACCATCTTTTTCTCTCTCTGGTTAGAAAAATTCACGACACAATCCCCAAATTTATCCGAGAACAAAGTCAGAACATTCCTGATCTTTTTTCATGGATAAATTTTTCGCACTACCACTTGAGACAGTATCGCACTCTGTCTTGGTTCCCCGCACTAACATGTTGCATTGTTGTTGAACAGAATCATCCTCGTTCTGATGCTGTAGTGTGACAAACGGATTCAACATCTCAATATACATTCTGTATAAAATTTTTATAAATATCAATGTCTTATTTGACTTAAGACATTTTATTTTTCTATGTCATTTTGCTTGACATGATTTTATTTATGTCATCTTTAACTAGACATAATTTATTAATGTCATTTTGCTTGACATTCTCGAATGGGCTTCGTTACATACATCGTAGACGAAGGAACACGCCGAAGTAACAGTCATCATCGTCGAATATTCGAGCACACTCTCGATCTCCTGGACATGAACATCTCCAATGAATTTTCATAGATAAAAGAAAACATATCATTACCATCTCATATATCAAATCATTATAACAATCAAATTCATAACACCATTAATTCCCAAGCAATAATACTAATAATAACAACAATAATATCATAAGCTTAATTTCTTCTTTTATAGTATAATTTTAATTTTGTTTTCTTACAACGCAATTCCCATAATTAATAATTTTTTTATATTCGTAGATAAATCTAATTAATAAATTTTTATATTCGCAGATAAATTACTTTCCTTCTAACTATATCAACAATAATTTTATTATAATACTCATCCTGTATATATCCATTTACTTAATCCTGATCATTACCATGTCAATTAAATCCGAAATTCATATATCATCATTATCAAATATCATATTCATTATCCTTTAAACATGTCAACAATTCTTTTTATAAGTTCATAATTACCATACTTTTATTTCCAATAATATATATATATATATCTATCTATCATAATAATTTTTTTTATATACCGACGACCTTTTATTATATATAACGACGACAATTTTTTATATAAATACACTTTCATCTTCCAAATATTTCATTTCATATATCCTCGACGAAATTTTTATAAATTTTTTTCATATTCAAAATATCCTATAACTTTTTACCACAACGAAATTTCTGTAAACACCTTTATTTTCTTACATCTAATTCCTCTTCCTATACTAATAATTTAATTTTAATTATCCTTTACGTTACGTTTATTTCAATATCATATATCAACTCCTATAACATTTCCAAATTTTATTTATATCCTTTAGTACATCACATTCCAATTAATTAACTCAAAAGCAAAACTCATTAATTCTCGCATATTCATCTTAATAGTTTACAACAATTATACATGTTGGGCCTATCTAAAATATCCGATTGTAAATAATTTCTAATTTCATTTTTGCTTTTACTTTAATATAAAATGTGGGTCTAATTATTTTAAATTTAGTACCCTTATCTTTCTTAACTTTCAGAGTATTGTATTTTAAAATTGTATTGTTGACATGCATCTGATTTATATTATTTAAAAAGCAATTGTATTTTAAAATATAATTACAGGAATTATTGCGTTTATTTCTTATATAATTATTCAAATTATATTTATAAATGTCGTTTGTAGAAACCAATTTCATTTTTATCTTAGTTTGTTTATCATTAATATCATTAATGACAAGTGCCTGTTTATTTAACTCATTGACCATTTTCTCATGATTACTTTTATCCATCCTACATTCTAACTTTGCATTTGTTTTAATTATATCAAATTCTCTTATCTCGTTAGTTTTAAAATTAATTTTATTTAATATATTTTCTTTTCTTACCCTTATCTGATTGTTTTTTCTTCCAACTTCTCTATCCAAATCATTTTCATTGTGCTGTGGCTTAGATTCTTCCCCAGGCACGTCCTCTAAACTTCCCTTTGAAATCGTTGCTTCCTCTTCTTTTGTTATATTATTAACTCCCTCTTTTTTTTCTTGTTCCATTTTTATTGATTCCTTTTCTTCTATTGCTTGTTTTTCCTCGACGTGTGCTATTTTACTTTCGCTTATTATGTTTTCCTTATTTATTTGATTGTTACTTTTTCTTAGTGCCATTTGATCCATTATCTCTTCTATTTTACTCTCTATATCTCCCTGTCGTTGTTTTATTTCATTGTAATTTTGTTGTATCATATCCATTTGTTGTTGTTTTATTTCCATTTGTTGTTGTTCTATCCTATTTATCATTTGTTCCATTTTCTTATCCATGTCATTGTAATTTTGTTGTATCATTTTCATCATCATTTGTGTCATTGTTTGCATCATGTCCATCATTCCTTAACTCCTGTCTTCATTGTGTCCTCCTTCATGCATGTAACTAGCATTACCCATTCTTTGTTTCAGATATTCCATTTTTTTTTTTTTTAAATTATATTGTTTACTTATAATTTTTATTTGTAACTTTTCTTCATTCGCTTTTTACGTTGCGTTCGCCACAATTATTTGCTTATAATTTCTCTAATACTTCCTTTCTTCATTCGTCGACATGTTGGGCTGCCAAAATTACAATATCGGCCCTACGTTGGATTGCGCTATATTTATGCAGTGGAATGTGCTTTTGATTGCTTATTAATCTTTTTTGTTCACACTACAACTTATGCTTCCGGCTGTTCAGTCTTGTAGATTTCCTAGAGCTCACTTCTCTCGGGTCGATCCTCACGGATATGGGCCAGATTATAATTAAAGTAAAACAACAAACATTAATAAAACTCACATTTAGTTAGTTTACAGGTTTAATTAAAATTAAAAAAAAAAAAAATCCCTTTACAGAATGTACAGGGAGCTAAAGCAAATTAGCAGTAGCTTAGGAGGAAAGACTCTTTATGAATATGACTCGCACAAAGAGAAAAACCCCCTGTGACTCTCGAACAAACATAAATCTAATAAATAATTGAGAAATTTGTCAAGTTTGACCTCTACTGTAACCCCTATAAATCAAATATCAACAACTACAAAGTTATGGAATACGCGTGACAGCCTTACAGTCATGCGCAATAAAACATGACAAAATCAAACCCATAAACAAAAAAAAATCCAACCTGAATTTCAAACGTTCTAGAATATTATCTTGAAGAAAAAACTCCACTAAAAAAAAACATGACAATTTTCTCTAATACTCATATACTACTTTAAATATCAAAATTATCACAAATTATACATTAAAATTTACAAACATCAGCTAATCATCATATAAGCAATAATATAATTAAGTGTTTCTACTTACATCGATCTAAGCACAATCAACACAAAAACTACGTGAGAGATACCATAATTTAATTAAAATATAAACTGCGAGATCACAAACTCTCGTAAAAATCGAAATAACTTAAAATGCACAAAATAAATGCACCGAACAATAAAAACCCGACTTTACTCAAAAACAGAGAATAAAAATGAATTTCTTATACTCTATGACCACTTGGTTTGAAAAATCTGGTATCTCTAAATAATTTACCGCGAAAATCTCCTACATAATTTCAATAGTACATATTCTGGCCACACCCCCCTCTAATATAATACATACAGTGCCAGTCAAAAATATATATTTACAAACATAATAAATATAAATAAAATTCATGAATACATTTAACTCCCCAAATTACTCAACTGTTATATACCTTTTTTTAAATACTCAACTGTTGTTTAGTATTTAATTCTACCATCTTTTTCTCTCTCTGGTTAGAAAAATTCACGACAATATGTATATATATATATATATATATATATATATGTATATATAAATTAAAACAAATAAACTAGTGAAAATTTACAAAGCGGTTGTCTGAAGATATATTAAACTAATGTTGGCGGTTTGATATAATTAGGAACAAAAATTAATGAATGCTTGTAATTGAAATGATTAAAATAATTACGAAAAATGCAATACTTAAATTATAAATAACAGATTAACAAAAACTAGAAAACAAGTTTTATTTTAACGTGTCTATCTAAGAAACACAAACAACCTTACATACGTTTCCTACACTGAAAAAAATCTTTCAATATTTTTAAAGCAAAAATTGGTTTTGTTTCCGAGAGTAACAGGTGTGAAATTTACATTGTACTCTCTTGTAATAAATTTAATCGAAAAAAGAAACGTATAGCAATCCAAATGAAATAAACTAATTAGGGATGCTATTAAATTAATCAAATAAAATTTGACATTATGTTTGAAATAACGCAGTTACCAAGATGAAGAACAAAAAAGATTAAATATGTATAGAGAAAACTGAATCTAAAAATGTTCAACACAGTAAGCTAAATTGCATATTGTTACTGGCTAAATTAACAAAGGAATATATAAAGTCTTAGCTGTTTGTCCGACTCTGTATGGTAATTAGCGTTGATGCTCTATCGGATCGTCGTGGGTCTTATTCGAAGCAGAAGCTGTTTCAGCAGGCGGAGTGAACAAGCCCTGGAGATAATTCTAGGACCTGGTGTACGACGCTCACGCCGGCAAAAAAACATCAGAATAAATCCTAATGGTTTTTTTATAACGCTACTATATATATCGTTGAGGAGGAATTAAGTCGACTCTCGGTATCGTCATAAAAATATCCCCTGTTTAGGTAAATGCAACGTAAATTAAAAATTGTGACAACTTAATTATATCCTCTTATATTCGAGAGGGCTGCAAAAATACGAAATACTTCTTAAAGAGGTAATTAAGCCCTGAAAGTAAGCTGCCACCACAATGACGATAGATAGTGGTCGACCTCAGTCTACCTCTTTCTCCGGAAAATATCTCCACTCGATAATCGAGGGGAGAAGAAGGACACGAGGAAGAACTAATACGGATTACTTTTTTGTAGATATATGAAACCACGCGGATGCACTTACGATAAATAAAACGGATTAAAATAAAAGAAGACGCTAATTCGCGACGAAATGAGTCTACGAACTACGAACACGTAACAAGGTACTAGAAATTTAATGTGGCGACATCTGTCCCCTAGGGCCTATTCACTACAGGCATCAATGACAGTGGAATTGAGATACGCTCAATCAGAGCGCCCATTATTAACAAAGGAGGTACCTGTACGGCTCAGGTCATAGGAAACATTTAGCACCTTACAGGTGGAGGGGAGTTATCTAAGTCCGTACTGACTTAGCAGGACAATACCAGAGCAGATACGCTGCTCACTTGGCGAGGGAAAAGCATCCTAGCTCGTTAGGGCTTTCAACCACTGCCCCCGTGAGTCCACCTCAATACCCCGCAATACCAGTCTTAAAGGTAACTGGTTAGGCGGTGCGTTATCCAAGCATATTTACCAATTTCGCTACCTGCCAGCTTTGGTTTAGCGGACCAAGCTTGGGTTCGTGGAATCGCCAAGACCCAAAAGCAATACTAGGATGCATAAAAGCATCTAGCGTCGACTCGCCTGCGAACACCATGCAGGTACTGTGAGATCAGCCATAGGTAGGTCAGAAGAACCGAAAAATTATCCTAAGAAGAAAAGAACATAAATTAGAGGTACAGAAACGAGAAGACACTTTGTCATTAGCGCAACATTTCATGACGACAGGGCATAAACTAGATTTTAACAAAACCACTGGCCACTGGCTAGAAATACTCACTTGTGGGCAAGAATTGCCAGGGATGCCATAGAAATAGAGAAGCAGTCAAATATTCTTAATAAATGGGACGACGGACAGCGCCTTTCGTCAGTTTGAGGATCTTTCCTAGGAATAAAGAAAGTAAACCTCAAGACAGGTCTAATCAAGAACATACAGACCGAACACGAAACGCCCTTGCTGTGAACAGCAAACAAGCACAACGTAGTCCTTTCCACAGAAGATGGCAACGAGAGCATTAAAACGTCGAGAAGTTAAGGGTTCGTTTCGGAACGAAATTATTTTTACAACGCGGAAGAAATCCGACAACCCAGATTTCTCATAATTTTCCTGGCGCGAATATTCGCCTAAACACACATTTACATACATATATATTCTATGTTTTAAGTGGCGAAGTTACAAAAATTTTAAAATATACTAAAGTATTTTGCTAGTTAAGTCATTATTATTATCTTAACTACTCTAGATATAATTTCGAAAAAATTTTAAAAAAATATTGCAATTTTATACTATATATAATTTGTTTTAATTTTTATGATTTATCTTTAGATAAATGACATTGTGAAATGAAAAAAAATAGGATTGTAATATCTAGGTACATTTATCGTAATAAAGTCGCCTTTGGGGAGGCCATAATTTTTTATTGTCGCATTTCGAATTTGAACGTTATTATATGAGATTCTAATTAAGAAAGTTTAATTATGATAACAAGATTATATCTGTCAAGCTAATCACGGGCCTCAAGACATTTCACAGAGGCTTAATTTCAGACACTTTCAGATATGACTTTATTCCGATAATCGTTTTTTTTTCTGCATAGTCAGTTAGTATGGTATATTCCTACGGGTAACAGAGCTGTAATGTTTCAAATAAAATATTTATTCTGATATAATTTGTTATATATTTTTCATTATATAGAATATTATATTTACAGTTAGTTAGAAAAGCTAAAGTATTTTCTTTTTTATGAATATTTCTATTGAGTTTATGGAAAGAAATATTGGCAAATAATTATAAATTGAGAATCAATGAGATATTGGCGCGAACTTTGGCCTTGAGACGGTCAACAAACACATCGCACAGTGACTGTGAAATTGTGGAATACGCTGTAATCCCTGGCGAAGTTCTGACATGAGCGCGTGAACACTTTGCTATATTTAGTGCCAATCTTGGTCTTCGAAATGTCCTAGGCTAAAATTCTAAATGCTAAAATGCCTTTTCGGCTATTCTTTGTTGTCGCGCACTTTCTGAAATGGTTTGCGGCAGAAATATTTGTGTGTCCAAGACTTCAGGGCATCTTCCAGCTAAATACATTATTACGGTTGAATTCCAAAAGTAAGACGTACAAGCTTTCGGTGACTTGTAAATAATAAATTTAACTGCTACTAGATCAAATTTGACAGATCTGTTCTTGTCTTGCGTTTCCCTGTTTTTGTTGTTCATCTATTTTAGAATACTAAGGCATGATTTATTATTATTCAATTGGAATGTATCTTTGAATAATTTTATCCATAGCAACTCAAATGTATGACATTAATATACTGTCATTTATATTTTATATTCCTTGATAAAGGCGTCATTTGCCGAAACATGTAGGGTTGTTTTAATATGTATATATTTTGAAGTATAACCAGACCTTAAATCGCCAACAAATTGAATTTACCATAACATACAAAGGTCACGAAATAATTATCTATATATATTGAGGTAGGTCAAGCCTACACACAAGAATCCCTAGTTTAGATAAGATACAGATCATTAGTTAAAATGGTAAAATTAGAAATTAAGATAATTTTTTGAACTGAATTCTTCATCTGTCAAATCAATAAAGTTGATTTCGCGTTTTATTTGTTGGAAATTAATTTGCATTTTCATTTATTTAACCTTTCTTTTGCCTTAGTCATTTTAATTATATATCATGAATTTCCGAGAACTTTCAACTTAATTGATCAATAATAATCTACACACATTCATTAGAGTAAACTGTACTAATTCAAATTAAATACAGCGGGAAATAGCCCAATTACAATTCAGCACAAAAATGAGATTTTTATATTCATATGATAAGTATTTATATACTAAAATAAAACATATAATTTTTGGAAGATATTTATGTGGCAAAAATAATTAAATTATCAATTTCAATAGAATTATTTACGAGATTAAATGAATACATATTAGATAAACGAATGGGAAGCCTAGATTGAAAACAAACGATAGTTAGCGTCATGATGTAGAAATTTCGAAAACCACGCCGACGTTTTATTAAGTGCTAAAATTTAGAAAACATTAAATAAGTTCAATTCATAATAGAAAACTCACAACCATAGATATTTTTCAAGATATGTTTAATAAGTTAAGTTGCAATTAGATTATTTTTATAAAAATATGAAGAAGACAGTTCTCTGGTTAGTTTATAAAGTTAGTTATGTCATATAAAAAGATATTAAGAAAGTTACCATTGAATATCGTCACGTAACCTATAATTTATTGTGTTCAATTTTATCACGTGACTGGATGCCAATTAAAATTTATACTAAGTACATATCTATCACTTACCTGTTTTTAATTAATTCTCTCATTAAACCATTTGCATAATTCTTAGATCCCCTTGTTTTATTTAGTAGATTTTGCTTTGAAAACACCATCATCTTTGATCTTGTTTACTATTGGTGTATATGTGTTTTATTGACGTACCGAACTTACATTATAAGTGTTTTTTTTATATAAAGCACAACAACCAAGAGTCTCACTGTTCTAGATTAGCCCGACACTTAACAGAATATTGCCCACAACAAACTAAGTAATCCGTTTTACACAAGAACAGCTGTTTAGGTCATGTACACTTTATTATTAAAACGATGTATATGCAAGCAACATATGTAATATGTTATACAACCCTATCTATGTGCAACATTGGAAACCGCTTTTAAATAGATATTTATATTATATATATTTTAAAAATGATCCTAACAGTTTCATCTTGTTTAAACATTTAATTCTGTATATTTATCATTTAATTGCACGTTCGGTGCATTTCAATTTGATCGGCCCAACGTCGGGTTGTTACAACTGGCTTTTACAAATTAGACGAACTTAATAAAAAAATACATTTAACATACCAGCTCTGCTATATTTTATCTTTTAGCTTTGTATTTGTTATAAAGCCCCTATTAGCTATATTATATAGCCATATATATATATATATATATATATATATATATATATATATATATATATATATATGTAGCATACAATATAAATTACATTATATTATGTATAAAGGAAGTGCAAGTACTGTACAACCTCTCATGGATGCCGTTCTGTTATATATCCTTTATGATAAATGATTTCGCCTGTATCTTCTTTCTTCACTATACTATTCTCCCTCTTAGTTTTACAATACAAATGACAATGGTAACTACCAGATTTGTAGATCCTTGACCTCGAAGAAATTATATATATTATCAACAATACCTCAGCAGTTGTGTTCTTTAGAATTGTGTTTGGAGTCGTTCGTTGTCTTGGAAACGTTTTCACCCCATGTATCTTCCGTCAGCAAGATTTTATGGGAGAGAGAGAAAAACTAGTGCTGCTGTGCGAAGTGAAAGTTGTAATATATAATAGATTTTACAAGAACAGGGACGTGGAAGTTAAGTGAATGTGCGATTATTGAAAAAATGTATGTACAAACCTGATGAGGTTTATGTGCTTTTTGCTACTTTCAAGTGAGATTACAGATTTATTTAAAATGCAATTTTGTATGCACAAGCGGCTTTGTACAGAAACTAGATTCTTGTCGTTATTCCTTTTTTCGCAAAAGCCTTAAACGGCGGTCCAATATATGTGTATTATAATAGGAAGCACGAATTCTAAATACTGGATCTGAGTAAATTGGCATTTGTATGTATAAATTAGTTAGAGATTACAAATGATTCAAATATGTATGCATAGACATATCTGTATCTATACAAATGGACATACACCACGTATTTAAGCAGTGATTACTTTCGTCGCAGAGACATGCATGGACCACACTAACACGTGTGTTTCTTTCATTGGCTCAGCCATTCAAAAGGAAACCGCTTTTATCGGCGAGTCTCTTTTGTCCGTCAGATGTCACGAGATTATCTTGTGTCATCTCACAGGAGATGGAATTGTTTACTTGGCAAAAGCGAACCTTTGGGCGGCATTTCGTTAACCCATACTGATGACGTCGTAAGACAGAAACGCATATATCTGTGGTTGAAGTGACCACTGGTTAAATACGTGGTCCATGTGTACATATACAGATATGTTTATGAGTATTTGTGTCACTTGTATACGCTTGATCTGTTACGCTTCGATATGATATTTTTAGTTAGAGATTAGTTAAGATTTTAAAAATATACGGTTTGTAAAAGTAGTATAAAAAGCTTCGGTATTTCCCATAGTTCGCATTAATAATATTGTGTTCTTAGTTTTATTGGATTTTGTAGGTGAAGGCTATACGCATTATTTATAATATACTATGAACATTGTGCAACTTCAATGTATCGGTCTTTTGTTTTAATATGAAGATGAATTGAACCCGGCGCCAGTATTACTTAGTAGCAACCAATTGACACTATTTATTTTTACTTGGATTTTTCCATACGGATTGTAAAAACCATTAGTGATTGCTTCCTTTAGATTATATCCTAGATTAGTTCTAATTTAGAATGATTGATAAGGAAATATGTATACAGTAGCAGGTTTACGAAATCACGCATAATGGAAATGTAGACGAACAGAGTGCTTGCAATTTTTTTTTCAATTTTTATTTTAAATTAATAAAATGTGCATATAACGAAAAAATAGAAAATAACAGAACATTTTGTATTTAGAGTAAGACAAAGTAATTCGAAGCATACTTGAGTAGGTAAAACCTCACCTGGTATAAAACAAAAACGTTTTTAATAATATAAAATATTATTACAAATCGAGTGTGGAGAATACAAGTTCATATATTTGTGAAAGTATCTTTCCACACGTTTCATCTGACTGCCGAATTCTCAGTGCGCCACTACTGGAGAGATACGTTCACAAAAACAACAACCTTGCTGTTACAGTTGCCAACCAGATATGATCTTAATGGTGATTTTACATTCATAGTGAAAATGCAATCGGTGATTTCAAAAGAGCAGTGATTTTTAACAGTAATTATATTCACCGTTAACAATAAGTGAGGGCTCCACTGTTCACCGTTCGCTTTGTAAAAACAATATATTTTTATACAGTGAACGGTGAAAAGAGTAGTTTATATTAATGTGAAATTGTGATTCTGATTATAAATAGTTTATTCATAAGCTATTTGCTCTATTTGGACCTTTTATTTGCTCTTTTGGATATTGTAAGGATACGAATTCTATAATTGATAATTTTTTATAAAACCAGTCATACTTACTAATTTCGTTCTATTGTTTTCATAAAAAATTAATTCAACATAATTACCTAAGAACATATTTTTTATATCTACACTGCTCAACTTTTGAACTGGTACACTTACAAGAACATATATACATAAAAATTTACTACTTTTTGAGCAACACTTTCTTGCTTAATTGATAGTATATGGTTCTGGGAAACACTTTTAAGGCGAAGAATTAAAATAATAAAACTTAAATAACAAATTTCAAATGTTGTAATAGAAAAATAACAAAATCTTCATTTTAGTATTACAGAAAAGTTTGCTTTGGAAAGAAAAGATAACCTAACACTTAAAGATTAATAATGCGTTGGACCTCCTCTAGCTCTTATGACCTCCTGGCAACGTCTTGGCATCCTGGAAATCAAATTCCGAATGTAATGCTGACGAATATTTTGCCATTCTTCCAAAACAGCAGTTCGGAGCTGATGATGATTGTTTGGATCCACTCGTTGTAATCTTATCAACCTCTTCAGGTAATCCCATACGTTATCTATGGGATTACGATCTGGAGAGTGCGCTGGCCAATCCATGAGCGTAATATTGTTCTCTTCAAAAAATGCATTGATCTGTCTTGTTCTATGGGGGCGCACGTTATCATCAACAAACACAAAACCATTGCCTATTTCATTAGCAAATTACAACACTACAGGTTGTAATACCTCATTAAGATACCTGACACTATTCATTGTAGCATTTCCAAGCATAACTAATTCAGTGCGACGAGTCGCAGAAATACCCCCCAAACAGTAGTTGAACAGTAGCCTCCATAAGCTCGATGGTAAGTCACGTTGTTCTCAATATAGCGTTCTCCTCTGTTTCTCCAAACTCTAACTCTTCTATCTGAGCTATGGAGATGCACTCTGGTCTCGTCACTGAATAAACAACGACCCCAATCTTCAACAATCCAATTTGCATGTTGATGTGCCCACTCTAGCCTTCTTCTTTTCTGGGCTCTAGTCAACAATGGGCATTTTTTAGAAAATCTGGACATTAAATTTACCCCATGGAGCCTTCTTCTTACTGTTTGAGTGGATACTTGAGTACCTGTTGCATTCAATAACAGAATTCGGAGTGTACTTTCAGTAGAAAATCGATTCCTTCGACACTGAACCGTAATAAAACGGTCCTCCCTGACTGTTGTACTGCGATCTCGCCCTACGCCGTGTCTATGTTGGACAGATCCAGTATCATTGAAACGCATTCGAACTCTTCTCATCAGATTGCGGCTCACATTTAAATGGGTAGCAACAGTTCTTGGCGATGCACCAGTCATAAGCATTCCTATAGCTTGGCTTATCTCTTCAATACTTAAACGCCTTAATGGCATCTCTAAAATGCAATCAACCATTCTGTATTAAAACTTATTCGAGAAATTAGCAAAAATTCTCTTAAAACTTGATAAAAGTATAAGTGTCCGAGAGTTCAGAAACTGCACTTATGACAGATAATAACAACAAACAACAATAGAGTCGCAAATGTCACTCGTTAGACATTTGTTTGCATTCCGAAACACAGCCCTGATCATATAGGAAGTCATGCCTAACGCTTACGAAGGGTTGTTTACTTTTACTGCATGCTATATAAGTGTACCAGTTAAAAAGTTGAGCAGTGTATATTTAAACTATCTATATTTATTTTATCATGTTCAAATAAAACGTTGGTACTACTGTTGTTAGCAGCTACACTGGTTCTCATCTTCTCCACTATTTGTTGATGGTGTTCTTTGTCTAGTTGCAAATCTGTTCAACTCACTTTCCATCGCTATTTAAAATGATTTTTGAAGTTTTTTTTACAAACTTATTGAGAGAAATTTGTGTGGGACGCTTTTTGACATTTCTGACACTTGTGACATATCGAATATTATTTATTGTTGTTACACAAAAGCAATCATGAATAACTCGATTGATAAATTATTTAATTTGTGTAAAACGGGTTTGAAGGATTTGATTCATTAAATAGTTCTTCAAACACGATTCGTAATTCATGCCAACGGCGCTTTCGAATTCGACTTGTGCAAGCACTCGTCAAATTTATTTCCCAGCGCCGTTGATATTCGTAGCACCACCACAAAAATAATTGGCATAATATTGATTACTCATCGTATTATACGATAACTGATTATTTTTATGCAATTTTTCATTAATTTGTAATTGAATGGCATCAATTTTCATATAATGAAATTTGCATATGTGGCGGGATAAAATGAACACTATGTGTAAATTTAAAAGTTAAAAAAATATGGTCCAGGGAAACACCTAAGATACTGTTCGAGGGAAGTCAAATTCTTCCAAAACTTTTGATAAAAGCATCCTAAAGAAACACAATTTTATTGCAAAGCAAGTATGAGATCTTCAGAAGCCCCTTGGTGTTATGAAGGTTAAATAAGAAATATGATAAAAGTATATAATATAGATATAACATTACAACTCACGATAAGTATCAAAAATTATTCCAAATACTCGTAGAGGTTAATGTAACCGCTTAACTTCTTGAATAACATGGCGCCATTAAAGATTAACCTCCAATGATTTGAAGTTCTCGGTTATTATTGTTGGGCGCGTTATATTTCCACTAAATAGGGGAATACTCTCGACAGTTATAACCAACACATGAATGTGTATAATAGGAATAGTGAGACAGGAGCATCAATCATTACACCCGCAAATAATTAAACATGATGGTTGACACGCGTCTCTTCCCCGAAATGGCTAATGTGTGTACAATCGCAGGGCGCATAAGTGACGATGGAAACTAAATATATTTTAGGATCGCTTTTCGTGGGAAACTGTCGTTATCGTTTGTGTTTCCCCCAGCGTAAGGTTAGGTTATTTGTTTATGAACGCAAGCAGTTCTTAAGGGGCCTTGTTACATGTTCTGATTATTTTGTGACAAACGGTGCGTGCATGATATTAAATAAAACTATAACGCTTAAGTACGGTATATTTTGGAGAGCAATGGTTTTAGGTAAATATATCGTTAATTTATACAGTGAATATTTAAACACCGAAACAAATTTTGATAAAAGTTGTAAAGATTTAATATTTTTTCGATCGCAATTTTTTTAAAACTATTTAACAACGTGAAAATGTGCATAAATATTGCGAAAAGTTTATATTCGACTATAAATAGTAATTACTGTGCTTAATGTCGGTCTATTTCATAATTTCAAACTACTTACAAATTTATATAACATATTGGGCATTTTCAAATTAAACGATTATACGATATCCGTAAGATATAAGCAAAATGTACAATAAACAGAAAAATATAATTGATTTTATTAACATCTTATAAAATATTGACTCAATAATAAATTAAAAGAAAAATAACTTAACTTGCTAACAAGAGAGATGTACGTTTCTAAGGTAACAACACTATAGCGGGTGGCCGCCGAGGTAGTCGAGATGACAATAGGAGACCTATTGTCAGAATTTCAAAATTTTCGTGAATGGGTTTTAAGTCTATGTACTTTTTTATGACAATATCTTCCGTCAACAAATCCAAGGTACTCTTATGGGTAGTCCTTTATTATCAACTATTTTTCCTGACATAATTATAAACCACATACTTAAGGACATTATTAGGAAATTACAGTTTTCCTTTGGCTTTCTCTTCTAATACGTTGATAATGTTGCGTGTTCTTTATCTGAAATAGTATATTAAAACACAAGTTTCATAAGGCACCATTTTGCCGCATGAGTTCAGTTTAGAAAACGAGCCGCGATAGCGGCGAGTGCGGCCGATGGTCTTATGAAACGAGTTTTTTATAGTTTTTTTGTATGTTGCATTTTTTACATTAAGAAATTCAAATTATTTAATTTGAAAGCTCAGAGCTTTATTTTTATATAAAGTATGCAGTTGGTCACATTGATACTTGAGAAACCCTCTGTCGAGGTCAAGTGTCTTGTAAAATATTCATTGTTCCCAAAAACTAAATAACTGTCGCCTTAAATGAAAGGCTCTTACAGATGTACAGATATACGCACCTTTTGTAGATGTAAAAACAATCTTGTGCTAGTTGTCGAAGTATTCGGATCTCTTCCGAGTATTGTGAGATTCAAACCGCATTTTTGTACCCTTTATTGTGTTATGTGTAATTAAATACTTTAAATTCTACATAGAAGTGAAGTTTTATTTTATCCACGTAACAATATCAAACAAAAATAAACAAGCTCGTCCAGTCGGCCTTGTTACACAAATTCATTGGTCCTTCGAGCCGGATACAAGCTTTAAAAACATTTAAAGTAACATATCAGCAACAGCAAATACAAAGCAGTTCCACCAAGGGAGAAAACAAAGCTATCGAGTTCAAGAAATAATCGTTCAATAACTCTCAAACAAGCAAGTAAGTGTCAATCCATTTCTTATCCTTAATTAAAACATACCTCTATTACGAACAACTTTAATACAAAATGACTGACAAAAAGCATCTTGTAGTAAAACGCGGACAAATTAAAGGTCAATTAACTAGATTTGAAAATTATTTAAATTCTATCGATAAACCAATCGCATTACCGGAGGTTGTAGAGGCATTAAATTGTCGTTTGTTAGATATTAAATCAGTTCTAGAAGAATTTAATGAGATACAATCACAGCTCGAATTATTAGAATCAAATGAAGAACTCGAACAAGATCATTTTAATATGAGAAATGAATTTGTTCGAGTCTGCTGACAAATTTACTTCTCGGCCGAAAGATAATCACGCAGTCCGCATTCCCGAAATTGTCTGTGTACTTCCAGAAACGTTTTGTAATGAGGAATGCGCCTATCGGGAAGGCAATGTCAGTATTCAATAACTACTTGACGTGCACTGCCATTAGAGTAGCCATACACAAAATGCATGTCCGCATACTTTTGAGGCATTTTGAATAAAGAAAACGTATACACTCACTAATAAGCTGTTGTATGAACTGAAACGTAATGTAATCTTTTATTAAAAAATGCAACGTCAACAGTCATCTGAACATTTGTTTATTGTATGATATTCATGCTTCAGCACTTACGAAATAAGTAAAGAACCTTCTTTATCATAAATCAATTTCCAGTACTCTTTTTTGTAGATCTCTAAGAAATTACTGTATGCACTACGACACGTGTTTATTTATTTTAGTATAACATTTTATTATGCTACGTTAACAATCACAGGCCTGTTATTGAATTATATAACTTCTTCTAAATAAAATCAGTTTGTATTGACTTTAGGATTACATTTTTTTTCATGACCTGACAATCACATTCATAGATCTGTAACTTTGAAACAAATTAAAATGGATATACAAGTCTTGCGTTTTTGTTACTTGAAATGAAGTCTACTTTACACTACTAAAATTTGAACATAACGATACGAGACACATTGTATAGTATTAATAGTGCGATATATTTTAAAGTCATCTGCGTGAGCCAGCATATTGCAAGCAAGAGACTTTATTAAGTTATTGATAAACATAATAAACATAAGCGAACCTAAGTTCGAACCTTGTGGAACGCCAGAAATCGTTAGAAAAGTCTCGATTTATAGCCATTGTACGTAATATAGTTTGTCACATCTGTCAAATATGAATTTATGAGTATTAGTATTTTTCACAAATCTATGCCGTCAAGAAGCACTAAAGGGAGCTACATTAAGACATAATTTTATGAAAGGGAAATTCAAAAATTTTCACAAAAACATAAATAATATTTACTGGTGAGAAATCTCAGTGTTATCGCCCTTTTTAAATACAGAATAAATTCTTGAGGCTTTCCAAGCTTATGGGAATAAAAATATTTGTATAGATAAATTGAAGAGTTTTGGAAAATGGATTAACAAAAACATTAGCGCAGTCCTTAACGAAATATATAGGAATATTATTGTCTCCAGCAGTTTTTCAGTTTCCCAACGGCCTCAATAATAGCATCCTGTATAATACAAAAAATGACGATAAGAGGATAACTGTATTCGAGTGACGCATTATCGGAATTTTTAAAAAGATAAACTAATATTACTGATTATTGAAATGTGGGAAATTGCGACAGATCATTAATGTCTTGTGTATAACATCTATAGCTTCTAGAAATTTGTGTTTTAACAATTCTTCGAATTCTTTGAAATTCTAATTTGTAGTTAACGTAAATTTACATTTCCTTTGGTAATTAGTTTTAGACTGCAGCAGAAGATATTTTTTTTATGTCCTTACTAAACCGCGTATTATTCGAAGAAGACTTTTACACTGGAACAGAAAGTTTCAAAACAGAATAAAGTTTGTCACAAAAAGCACCAAGACACTCAATATCAATATAATTATTAAGGAAAGATCAGTCAGTTTGGTTGGAGTGAATCCGAAGTTTATAACTGCATATCAATAACAGCTTCTTTTCTTGCGAATGATATTCCGACAATTAATACATAAGTTATATATTAGACATGTAGTTTCGCTAATTTCTTCGACGTTGATTATATTCCAAGCAAGGCATTAATGAACACTTAGATAGTATTTATTTCAAAAATTGGTTTTATGCTATTATTTCCATTGTACAAATGTCATAAATAGCCAATTCATCATATCTGAAGAATTTTTGTATAAATCAAATCTACAGAAATCAATTAGAGATTAGGCCTTCGTCACATGTAGCATTTGTAAAAATACCTTCAAAGCTACTTGTGTTGAACTATCCAGGACTAAAGTCAAAAGAATTAATAGCAACTGTGGCTTATTTTAGTCTTGCAAGAGCTGCTTAAAGGTAAAGTTCAATTTAATAGAATTAAGATCTGTAATAGTGTCACTTCAAGATGAAATAAGAGCCCTAAAGTTTGTCGCTTCTCCAATTTTCAAGTCACTAGTCGTTGACTGAGGAGATTATTGAAGTTGTCGAGCGAGACCGTCGCAAGAATAACGTGGTCATTTTTGGTGACAAGGATATCCATTGTGAATCTGAAGAACAGCAAATAAATTCAGACAGAGTAACAATGCGTGAAGTTTTCAATGAGATTGGAGCTGAGTTCAGTGACAATCTTAATCTTAGGGTTAGGTAGATATGATCCTACTAAAGCTGATTCGAAGCGTACAATGTATGTTTATCTTCTGGGGATCACGTTCACAAGCTATTCAAGAGAAGCAGGCATTTGAAGGAGTCCGATAAGTTTTCTGCTGTTATTATTTCTCGCCATGAAACGCTGTTTCGGACCAAACATTATAAAAGTGTAAAGGCAGAGCTACAAACTTTTAACGAACGGGTTTCATGAAAAGGCCTGTATATGGTAGTGAGATGTCCTGTTGCAGTAGTGATCGTTTATGACACTTTCTCGGTCGATTTTTGATGAAAGCTTGTTGCAAAGGCTCTGACAAAATATTTGCCTTGCCAACAGATGGACTTCTATTTTAAGTGGAGATTCTTCTTCTAGTTTGCGGCACTTCTTACATTGAACATTTGTTTCTAGTTTGAAGTAATGCAAACATCGATTGTTATTATTCGTTGTTAAAATAAGTCGATCTAGCGATCTAACAGTTTTAAAGTCGACGAGAGGTGTGATATTTACGCACTTTCTGCTTTGGTGCCAACAACCGAGATACTTCGCAACAAAGTGAAGTCTTGTTCACTTCCCAATAAACAGGCACAATGTGATGGACATCTTAGTACCAACATCAGTATTTGCACTGACTTCACCTCAATTTGGCTGTCCCCTTTCAACAGGTTTCCCACGGTGTTATTTTATGTAGTGTTTTCTGTCTTCTGCGGAGAGCATCTACTACCAGCTCTAAATCGAGCACTTTTTTTTGCTGAATCTCTAAATACTCCATGAATCGGTGATGTTTGAACACCTTTCCTTCATAGAGACAAAAATAAAACGTGTCCTCGAGAATTTACAACGTCCTCCATGATAACTAAATTAAATTAATATTCACTAAGCATATTGTTTAGCACCAACTAACATCACTTATAACCAAGAAAGACCTTTAGGTTTGAAAACTTTGGAAACATACCTAGAAACATACTTAGGGTACATAAATTTTTATTAATATTAATATTTAAATTAATATTGTTATGTCGCCGTAAATAATATTCTATAATATAATCACAGGCATACCATGTATGTATTAATTTCTCTAGATTTTTAATAAAATTAAGATAACAATTTATGCTGATTTTTCAATACAAGTATATTAATAACACCCACGTTGGTTAATCATGTTTCTATTTCCATATTCAACTTTACTTACTGTATATTGCATAAACGCCCTTTGTTAAAATATTACTGTATTCCGTGGCAGCAGGAAATTCATGTGGGACCAAATTTTTAGAGAATTAGGATCTCTAAATGTTCGTGATTCTATTTAGATGTTTAATAAAGCCGTTGCAAGAAGTTCTTATAATAAAGATTTTGTTCAACGAAATTTTAATTTAGTGAAAAGGAACCTCTCACAAGCCCGTTTGTATATTTAATAAGAAAGTACAACATGAAGTTGGCTTTAAATGAGTTCTCTAGAGATTTACTCTGAACACTGGTATTCCTTCTTCAATAGCCAACGGGATAATCAAATATTTTCTGCGCCTTGGAGATTTTAACACAGGAAAAGTTTCACAATAAACTAATTTTCATAATATTTTAGAATGGATGCTACCTAAATTTTTAAGTAACTCTTAGGGATTTTAATAACTAAAGAACATAACGTGCTTAAATCGCAGTAAATAGCAATAATCCCTTGGTATAGGATGAGGAAATGAAGCCTTGAATTTAAAAAGCGGGGAATCAAAATAAATAATTTGATATTAGTTTGTAATGATTAGAGTCGTTAGATAATGAATAATAGTATAAGAATACTTCAGAATAAAAAGGCTTTCAATTTTTTTTTTAAAGATTTGGTTATTACTAACAGTTTGGTGTCGAATTTAAATACCACATTCTTAATATTATCAAAATATTTATGACAGTATACCTGCGTGTAGCCACGTTCCCTAGCGTGTAAGAATTTTTTACAATCTGTTGTTTCATGCACAGTTTCTTATTTTTCAATTAGGATTTAATCATATGTTCAATACGTTCATGGAGGGATGGTAGAAAATTTAGTAAACTTTTCCGGCTAGGTAACATTCCTTTACCGTGGTGCTTCCAAAATGAACGAAATGATTCGTTGTCTACTAACATAAACGGTACATTACACAATATGAGAGTTACACCTAAATGAAACAAAAATGTCTTGCCACTTTTATTGCGATTATGCATTACACTATTTACGTGTCTTTCGCAGTGAAATTTCCTTGAACACATAGGTGGTATGTCACACGCTGTATTATACTGCCGTCGTACATTAAATTCGGAAATCCCTTTATCAATTTATCAGCTACATCGTAAAATCGCCTCTTTTTGGCTATTTGTGGTATTATAATATTATTATTTACACTACAAACCAGCGAAGTGCACTAACGGTGTTTGGACGGCGACCGACAAAATATATATACGCGTTAGGACGAGCCGTGGGTGGGATGTTACTCGAATGAACCTCTTTTGTTATTTCCTTTGGCAGTGAAATGTTGGAGAAAAAGTAATCGGCTTGAACGTGTATTTCTTTCATATACTAACTAAGAGCTAACAGTTCTTATCGAAATTTAAAATTCTTCTGATTTTATATAGATAATAATAAAGAATGATAGAAGTAGAGTTACCACATGCAAAGTTCTAATATTTTCAAAACGTTGATAAACCTGTATGTATGACAAATATTACAAACAAGATCATGCACAAAATTGGGCATGGAATAATATACGACCGAACAAACCGAACAATGTGGAAAATTTTTTTCAGACTTGATATGACAACGAGCTTTCGAAGATATGCAAATCATATTTGGCATAAATCCATATATTAATGTTTTTTTAGATTTGTCTCCGAAATAAAATATAAATGAAATAAATGGCATGAAAAAGAATACTGAGAGTATGTATAAACTACTCGTATATAAAGGAAAATATTTCACTGATTACTACGGATGTCGAGTGCTTGGTGAGCGAGAAGAATGTTCAATAGAAGGGAAAGCTTATTAAACCTTTAGGGATGTTCCACAATTAACAACTAGTATTAGGATAACTGAACAAGAAATTTAAAAAAAAGCAATTTATATAAACATAATACTTGTCAAGATTGTAATATTTATTGTCATAAGTTAAGTTTAAATGAAATTATTTTTTTAAATTATTTTTCAATAAAACGTTTATTACAAAAGTATTTTTAATAAGATAAAATATTATTAAAAATGGGGTGTGAAGAACATAATACAAGTTATATATTTGTGAATGTATCTCCTCTCCAGAGACCAGCAGGGGCGTACCGACGATCCTGTAGAAAGGTGAAATACGTATTTGCGTCTTTGGAGAGGAGATACATTCACAAATATATAACTTGTATTGTGTTCTTCACACCCCATTTTTAATAATGCTTTTGTATTATACAAATTGGTGTGGTTTTTACCCACTCATGTATGTTTCAAATTATTTTGTTATATACGCATTCGGTTCGCCCGACAAGTCGTGAAGACACGATAATACAGTTTTTTATAGATATGGTTGTTACCGTCCATAGAAACACGTTGCTTAGTTCGGCAGTTATAATGTGGACAGCGCTGAATATTCTTTCACGCTCTGTCTTAGTAATTTCTGGTTGATAGCAAGGTAGTTGTGTTTGGTTGAATGTATCTCTTCTCCAGCAGGGGCGTACCGATGATCCTGTAGAAAGGTGAAATACGTATTTGCGTCTCTGGAGAGGAGATACATTCACAAATATATAACTTGTATTGTGTTCTTCACACCCCATTTTTAATAATATTTTATATTATTAAAAATATTTTTATATTATACAAATTGGTGTGGTTTTTACCCACCCATGTATGTTTCAAATTATTTTGTTATATACGCATTCGGTTCGCCCGACAAGTAGTGAAGACACGATAATACAGTTTTTTATAGATATGGTTGTTACCGTCTATAGAAACACGTTGCTTAGTTCGACAGTTATTATGTGGACAGCGCTGAATATTCTTTCACGCTCTGTCTTAGTAATTTCTGGTTGATAGCAAGGTAGTTGTGTTTGGTTGAATGTATCTCTTCTCCAGCAGGGGCGTACCGACGATCCTGTAGAAAGGTGAAATACGTATCTGCGTCTCTGGAGAGGAGATACATTCAAAAATATATAACTTGTATTGTGTTCTTCACACCTCATTTTTAATAATATTTTATATTATTAACTATACTTTTGTATTATAAAAATTGGTGTGGTTTTTACCCACTCATGTATGTTTCAAATTATTTTGTTAAAATGATTATTCATAAACAAAAAGTTTTTAGGTTGTATTGTAGATTCATCGTATCCCTTAAGGCATTTATAGTTATGTATATTTTGAGGTCATCTACGTACGCGAGTGCAGAACATGAATAATTATAAAATATCGTTAATAAAATTAAGAATAATAAAAGACCCACGTTGGAGTCTTGAGGTATTCCTAATGTAGGCAAAAAATCGAACGATCGAAAAAATTATAGTGTACATGTATGTAGCGATATGAACCAATAAACTAAATAAAGATGCCACTGAAATCAATTTTCATGGAATATAATGTGAAATGATTTTAATATATCTCTATAAATGATATTTACTTGACTTAAATTGTCAATGGCGACGTATATGTGTATCATGAGAGATACTTGCTAAATTAGTAACAGTCAGTAAATTAGTAAATTAGTAACAGTCATCTTCGTCTAACAAAGCTGTGCTGTGAAGGTGAAGGTATTGGTTATATAGAATATGTTCTTAGAATAGTAGGTACTTTAGCTAAATTACAAAGTTTAGATATTGGCCTGTAATTATGCACATCTTTAGCGTCTGCTGCCTTAAATACTGAAGTAACTTTTGTCCGTTTCCAGTATGAGGGAAATGTGTTTCTTCGAATCGATATATTATAAATATAAATATTATATGAAAAGCGAATGCTAACATCATTCTGCGATGCTTTATTGCAAACGAAAGTACTTGATCAATACTAGCTACGCCTGCGTTGCTTAATTTTAAGATAGTGTTTGCTACATCGCTCTTAGATATGTATCCCAATAATGAAAAACTATATTGGCTGTTCATATTAATAGAGGTACAATTTGGTAGGTAAGCTCTTGAGAATATTTTAGAGAAAGCTTTATCAATATTATTAGCACTATTAAAATGGAGGGTGTCGTCGCGCATTATTGTAGGAATTCTAGAATTTGCGATCTACGCAACGTCCAAGCAACAAAACTCGCGAAAGCTACTTAATAAATTTTCTAAATCCAATAGTCCTCCTTTGACTTACTTTTCGTGGTCGGGTGCTGTTAAACTTAGAAGTCAGCCAACCAATACCACAGATCTAGCTCGAGTGAAGACGGGTGTGTTCCTTGATGAAACGTTGTTAAACTGACTGATCTATATTTTGAAAGGGTACCACCGCGATTTAAATCGGCTGCTTGTATAAGTTAATATAAGTACGTGGAGGACGTACAGGAGACAACGTACCCACGTAAGTCACAGTTCTACGGAAGCTAAACGAATTAAAAGAAAACGAATAATAACCAAAATAATATGTATTAATGTTTATTTTAGACGTTGGTAACTCAGATCTTATAAATGGAAAATAAATCTTGAACGTTTCTGTATAAAAATGTTAAATAGTAACAATATATCAATTTGACAAGTCTACAGTGGGGAAGCCCTGTATTTATAAATTTATTTATAAATGAATAAAAATTTGCTAGTACCTACACCAATGGCAAACAATGATGATTTATAAATAAAAGTTTGAAATAATAAATGTACCAAAATTGTGAATTGTACACTACATAAGAACAAAGAAAATATACGTATACGTGAGATTTCGGTATCATTAACAAAAATATATAAGTTTATGTACGAAACTCATTACTAAATAAAATGTGTCGTTAAATATTTATATATGCACGAACGTGTATAATAAATTATTAAGCGTTCAAAGCGATTAACAAGTAACAAAGACAAAACTGACAAATTGATACTTCTTACGTGACGTTAAATGTACTATTACATGTGAAACAAATTAAAGTTCTACAGAAATATAATTATTAGTTGATCGAAATAGTACAAAACAAATGAAATTGACACTTATCTCTGAGGTTGTAGGTGTAGCTCGATGATAAGTCAATGGCTACGGCGTCTACTCTACCTCGCCCGAGATTCCAAATTACTCCAGGTACCACGTTGGTTAATTAAACTCCTCCAGCCAGTACTTAACTTCCTATGGATGTTAAATTTAACGCCAATTTCCAACAACCGCAGCAACAAACGACAGCAGCCCTAGGAGAGTATTTATACGTTAGTAAAAGAGGAATATGGTGACAATGAATATGGACGACGCATGCAAGAATGGCGGCACTTACCTCGAGATATTATGAGGGCACAATAAATATCGGCATGAACGAAGGCTCAAATTCATATATATTTATATATATATATAACAATTGATAAATTATTGGAATTATATATATATATATATATATATATATATATATATATATTGGTATCAAGAAAATTAAGAATGTAGCCACAAAATCCACCTATCTAACTGATTATTCCGTAATTTACGATACCTCTTACTAACAAAGAGCGGCGATACACAATTCACATTCGTTCACAGTCGACATTTAAATGGAAGTAATTAACGCAAGGGCGACACTTTATGTGCATACCTGCCGAAGTAACGTCGGTTTTCAATTAATCATCTTGCTGGAAGGCGATCGCGTGATACGCCCGTGTCGGTTCACGATGTACACAACAGGGCATTGATATCGGCACACTTCGAATAAAATGTACGTTATAAGATATTTTAAATAATGAACTGCAACAAATTTCTTTTTTGGTTTATCAAATTTCAAAAGAGTTTAAGCTTTCTTTAAAGTTTAAATTCTGCATATAACAATCACGATCCATGTAGAGAATGTTCCTGTAGACACTATCATGCATATCTGAATCTTGAAACTAGTACTCTTTTAGTCTATCGTAGATGAGTACCAACCTTGAGGTTGTAGAGTAAAGTTAAAGTAGATAAGTAGTACAAAGTTATTTTTAATAATATAAAATATTATTAGAAATCTGGTGTGAAGAACACAAATACAGGTTCACTATTAATAATTTTTGTGAACGTGTCCGAACATATTCTTTTCTTGTGAATGTGTCTGAAGATATCTTTTCTCCAGCGGGGGCGTACCGATGAGCCTGTAGAAAGGTGAAATACGTATCCGCGTCTCTGGGGAGGATATGTTCGGACACGTCCACAAAAAATATTTATAGTGAACCTGTATTTGTGTTCTTCATACCAGATTTTTAATAATATTTTATATTATTAAAAATACCTTTGTATTACACAAAACTGGTGGGGCTTTACCCACTCATGTATATTAAAAATATTCTGATAGATAAGTAGTCTTATAGACTAGCAACAATTACATTTTGGAGAGAAATTATGGAACCAGCTTAGATCTTCAAAAATATATTTCAAAATCCATTTCCTTGTTCTATTCCTTTTAAAGATAATCGCTATAGGAGGTTACACAAGCTTATATGAAACTCAAAATTTTATTCCACATGTTTCAAACTACGAACTTATCTAACTAAATTCATTGTTTACATATATTCATATTCATTTACATATGTTCATATTTCAGATTGTTTATTTTTGACTTTCCAATAAGATTTCAAGAAAATTAAAATTTAAAATCAAATATGTTACTATATTCAATACGATCTTGCAAAGTTTTATTCAATCTTATAGATCTTTATAACTCCGCTTAAGGAGCAGAATTCAGAGTTTAGCCTCTATTTACCTTTTTTTCTGGATAAAATATGAGAGATTATATTTTAAAATTATATTTTTAGGTAGTTCTTTAATATACGAAAGTGCATTCTGACTGTCCTCTATTTTTTCGGAATCCTATTTATATACTCCTCCTTTTTACAAACTCTCAAAGTCCGGAAAGATAATCCCATTTCCTAGGATCCGACGTAAACTGAATATGGTTTCGCCAAAACGAATTACAGCTTCGAATGTATGTACATTTATACATATATTCCAATATTACGCCGGATTTCGTTCAGATTCTTCTGCCTCTGGAAAGATTATTTCCACCCTAAAACTTCGAAATAGAAGAAAGTAACTGTTAGAAAGGATATGTGATTTTAGTAGAATGTTGGTCTATTTATTTGTTCTATTTAAATTTTCTAGTAACTCGTAAAGTGGAGGGTGATTAAAGTTTTAATTATGTCCATTAATCAGTGAATTTGTAAAGTAAAACTATGCTGGTTTATTTTAACTTTCTAGAAATAAATCTTTTAGGGAACATCAAAATGCACTTAAGAATATATTTTAACTATGTTTCTAATTATACGTATTATACAAGATATTTCTAAAATGAACATGGAAATTTAAATATTATGAAACGCTAATTACACTCGTTTAAATTACAAGCTAAAACAATAATTTTTCAACAATTATTTCATGTTGAATATGTGTACGAAGTAATATCAAAAAAATTCTTGGAATTGTGCTGTTGTCCGTGTACTCGTATATGAGTAGATACTGTACCGGCTTGTAAGCCGTAACTTTATACAACATTGGTGACAAGTGGGTGTAAGTAACATTTCTGTCAGAAGTAGACGTGTTCCATAAACTCGGCAGATGGTCCACTTGTTGCATTCCGCTGAGTGTAAAACTAATTCAAAATATGAACAACCCATTAGAATTAGACAGCTATGAAGGTATTTGTATGACTAAAAACAAAAATATCGTCTACAATGCAGATACAGGTCCAATTCCATCTACCTGCTTGTATGACCTATCCTATAAAAGACAGAAGGAGAGGGCGTGAGAAGACAGTGATTTTTTATGAAGAGGGTTAAGTGATCTAAATTTAAGTTTCTTAAAATTCAGCGTAATAAAGTGTTTCGCGTTTTCAATACTATTACTTCTTCCTATTGAAGATGATAACTTAGTTGTTGAAATCGTATTTAGGATACGAATATTAACATGTTAAGGGGTTTTATAGCTTTCTTTAACTATTTGATGTTTTTGTGTTAACATAGAGAAACAAATATTTTAGTGTATATACAGTGTTTCCCGAGAGTAACGACTAAATTCTATCTAATGGTGGAACAAAATGTCGATATTTATTTTAAAATATTCATTTAAAGATGTAATTTTCTACCCCCCCTCCCCATCTCTCAATCTCCAAACTCTAATAACTGGATCTTTAAAAATTTATATACTAAAGTACTCCTTGTTATACCTCATTTGATACCATTTTTTATGTTAAAAACGTTTAATTGGTTGATAAATATCTGACATATTCAACAAAAATGCATCTAAATGAAATAAAATATCAAATTAAAAAAATATATGTTTCTGAAAAATAAAATAAAATTTAAATTAAACGTTCAAATTGCTGTCGGTTAATGGCGAGGCAATAACTCCAATAACTCGTCAATGTTTTTAGGTCTATTAAAATAATTTTAGATTTTAAATAACCTCAGAGGAAATAATCCAAAGGGGATAAATCCGGAGATCTTGCCGACCATTTGGCTTTTGGTCAAGATATTCTCGTACTGGCCGTGCATAATGAGGAAGCGCTCCATCTTGCTGTAACTACGATAAATTCTGGGATCTGGTGAATCAGGATCTTCTGCATTGGAAAACTGTACCGATAAGGGCGTAATTAATTTAAATTGGAGGAAGTCGACATATTGTTCACCAGTCAGCGTTCCATAAAAATAGTACGGTCCAAGAATTCGATTAGTTACTATCCCAGCCCACATATTTGCCTCTTGGGGATGTTGTGTATTCGGCTTCGTCATCCATTTTGAATTTTCAACCGCCCAATAACGGCGATTTTGCTTATTGATGGTACCATTTAAACAAAATGTTGCTTCATTAGCAAAGAGGAAAAGAATGTAAGATTTATATAATTGTCTCGCAAAATTGCGCTCGTCGATCAAAATCATCATCTGACAGCTCTTGCACCAACTTTGTAAGAATGAAAATTTTTCCAAATAAGGCATGAACACTGTATTTTTTGACGTATTAAGATGTGCAGCGACTCCCACGAGGGTTGAATGTGAATTTTCCTGCACCATTAACAAGGCATCCCATTCTCTATCTTCATTTAAAGCCAATAGACTTCCGGCCTTAGGTTTATCTCGTACATGTCCAAGATCACGAAATTTGTTTTCAATTCGACTTACCATTGATTGCGATATTGAAGGACGATCTTTTTAAAAGCGGTTACATGTCTATCAACTTCCGGAAAGGTGTCTGATATATTTGCACATTCTGTGGAGAGCATGTGCTACACAAGTAATATGCAGCATATTAGAATATGTTTCCTCAGACACACCTTTCCGGAAGTTGATAGACTTGTATCCGCTTTTAAAAAAGTTTTCAGAAAAGCACCATTGAGAGTAGCTCTTTACTGGGAAAAACTTCCATCTTTGTCACTGCCTCTCTTTCCAGTAATAACTAGATGGGGAACATGATTGGAAGCTACTAGTTTTTATGCTGAGAATTTAGATAGTTTACACAATTTCGTTTCATGTTTAAATGACGATGCCCGAAGTGCAAGGAACTAACACAAACTCCAAATTTAAAAAATCAGTTGTACTTTATTCACATATTTATAACACTTTGGAAATTTGTTAAAACTAATCACTTATTTTGAAAATCAAAATGTCAAATTAAATGATGGATTGATTATCCACATTAGATATGGCTATTAATAATTTTAAAAATATTCCAAGTGACTTCGGAAGTGGCCCTCAGCAAAAGTTAGACGCAGTTTTTAATTGAAATCTAGATTTAATAAAATTGTGGCAATTCTGTATGGGGACAATGCTTCAAAATCTAACTGTTAAATACGCTGAAATTAAAGAATATTTGCAGTATGTACCTATAACCAGTTGCGCTGTAGAAAGGACGTTTTTTATCTACAAGGATGTATTTCATTCAAAGAGAAAAGAATTTATAGAAGAGAACCTTGAGAAAGTATCCTAGTTAATATTAATACTCCTTTACTCAACTTGAACTACAAAATGAACAAATAACAATGTATTTGGTATTTTATAGATCACCACCTGTTTTTGTTTTCCATTTAACAGTTGAAACAATGCAAAAAAAAGAAACTAAAGAGCACCGTACTTTATTTATCTTACGAAATATAAACTAATAAATAAAATAAATTACTAAAACTCCTCACTCTTCTATCTAAGTCAATGAAGAAAAGAATTTAACTATAATATTGAAGTAATTGCGTCACAATTCAATACAAAAACAGATATGCGGTTAGCCGAATGAATAGTGCTATTCAATAACTATAGTATAGACTATTTATATGGTCCGTAATTTCGGCCTGATGCGTCCGGTCTCTAGTGATCAGTATGATACGAAAGAAATACTTTCTCTTGAAAATACAAAATTACCAAATATGCGACAAAATGACTAGAAGTTTTAATTCGATATATTTGTGAAAAATATTTAAAAAAATAGAATTAAAAACATTCTTAATATGTAGATGCAAAGTACAACAATTTAAAAGAAAAATAGAACGTAAGGCAAATATAGATAAAACAAAATATATGTGTTACAGGAAGTAAATTCAGATTTGCACGATTAGCTGTGCCTGAAGACGATTGATTAAAGTGACAAATTTGAAATACCCATGAAATTGAATTTTAATCTTTCCGGATAATGTATCTTAAGAGCGATGAATGTATACAAACTAGGAGTATTAAATACGTACTTCTATTCCATCTAAACATGGTCTTAATCTTACAATTTAAAATTGAGATCACATATTCAATTAGTTTTATAATTAAACTAAGACGAAACAGGTAATGGAATCAACTTAAAAATAAAACAATATGGAATAAGTGATATACATACATAAAGTTTGTTAAATTGTTAAAGTTAGTGTCTGCTACTTGAATAAAGTATGTAATACAAGACCTGTTGAGCATCAATCAATTTTTTTCAAAATTACGTCTAGTTATATTGTTAAATACCGAGAATATTTCATTTAGAAAACCAGCGTAAAAGGCAGGAAGATACATACAATTAAGTTCACGTGTATCTAACTGTGTTGGCGTAGAGAATTTTTGTGCAATCTGTGAATCAATTTGTTTACAGCATATAATTTTGTTAGTCGATCCAAGTATGGTCAGCAATTTTTACAATGAAATAAAAATTTCGACCAAAGAATCTGTTTAGAATTTTGTGTTATTAACCAAATTTGTAGTTGAAGGTCTACAATGAGTCAGCTTCTTTCAAAACACGAACATAGGAGTAGTTCAAAGCAGATAGAGAGGTGTTGCTAATCAATTTTATAGTGCTAGATCGTTGAAAAAGTTGGAGAACGTCTACAATGAGCAAGTTTTATTGAAAACACGAACACAGCTGTAGTTAAAAATAATCAAAGAATACTGAGAAATGGATGAATATTTGTCACGTTTTGCTCGACCATCAATGTTTCCATCGGTAATGTGAATAAAATAGTAATGGAAAATTCTTACTTAAGTATAATAGAGAGTTTCATAATATGAACATGTCTCATGAATCCGTCTGCATCATTTTAGTTAATATTTTCGACAGGAGCCCAATTTTCTCCAAAAAGAGCATCGCAAACAGGTTGCTGTAGATACATTTAAACTAGTAATTCGGAACTTATAGAGTGACTAGACGTGGGTTTATGAATTGAAAACCTGCTAACAAGTTCTGGAATGTTGCTTCGATAATGAACCAAAACTTAAAAGATCATGTCAACTAACTATTTTCTTTGACTATCGTGGTGTTGTATAATTGAAATATCTTTCGGAGAAATAAGCAGTAAATAAGCAATATTATTTGGGTACTTTGACGTATTTAGGAGAAAGTGTTCTTCGGAAAAAGGTAAATTTGTGCTAGAACAGCTTTTAGATTTTGCACCACGATAATGCGCCGTCTCACACATCGAACCTTATATGAGAATTTTTTATCAATACAGGCAGATATATCTTAATATGACTTTTTCCAGTTCCCAAACTCAAATTACTACTTTTTCCAGAAGGAGCTGAAAGACATACCGGAACGTGTCTATAAGGAAATTTCAACGTACGAATTATTTGTTGAGCTAGGTGTTGACTATTAAATGGGGTATATTTTGAATGCGACAAAATAAATTTGGATCGATGCGTCACAACTTAGTGGAAAATTTAGATAAGAAAAAGATCGCAACTCGGTTCGTGCCATACTTCTTGTCTAAAAAATAAAGACATCACAGTGATGAGTATCATTTCATTAATTCTATTATTAACGAGGACGAACTTGGTGTTTACGCTTAGGATCCCATAACTAAATGCCGAAGTACGAGTACGAAAGTCATTGTCACTGTCATTTCTGAAGTGAAAAAAAGTCCATCTATAAAAGTCGAAAAGAGGTTTGGCCGTATGCAGATTAAGTATTCAACACCAGTTGTTGTACAGAAATTTTTGGCCCGAAATCAAGTGTGTGCTCATTCTTCCACCCTATTGATTAGATTTGCACCCTGCGACTGTTTCCTTTTTTAAAAACTGAAGTTATGGAAAAGGATATTCTTTGACGATGTTAAGAACATCTAAAGGATTGTGAGATCGACTTACTCGCAACAAGGTAGCTGCAGAAGTCATTCCAGTCGTTACTTGATCGCGACACTAGTATCAAACGTACATTGAATAAAATATAGGTTATGTTATTTATCTTCGTTTTATTGTTTGTTATTTATTATACAATGATACTGCGTATGTATTATGTATTTTAGGTATTATGTAAAATTAGGCGTGGAAATTTAGGCCATACACGCACACAGATAAACACAGGTATACACATGTAGACATATAAATACTTGATTACACATCAAGTCAATAAATAAGTCAATATAAGAAGTACTTATAACACGTTGTAAAATTAACTATTTACTAAACTTTGTACAGTTGAAAAAATAATAAAACAAATTATAAAGTGAACCGATGTACGAGGGCAGGTCAACCTCGGACGATCGTCTAGAGTAGACTTTGAAATAAAATAAATACACATTTTAACAACCGATGCCTTGTAAGTTTACTGTTAGTGTTTGATAAATTTTTGACAAAACGTGTTTTGTGAGCAATTTGTTTAATTTTACTTTATTACCAATTAAGTGAAAATGGATAATTTAATTAATTAAGTAACTTTTAAAGAAAGACATGTTATGGTAAGGGTTGTCCTTCGTAAACAACCGTCGTAAAATGGGAAAATGAATTTAAGCGTGGTAGGAGCAGCTTAGAAGATGATCCCCGTTGTGGACGGCCGAAAGCGCATGCAAGTCCAGAAATGGAGGGTGAAGTTTATGATTTGTTGCTAAGTGACCGACGATTGAAAGCGTTAGAAACAGCACAGGCAGTGGGCATTTTAAAGGAACAGGTGCTTTATATTTTGCACGAAGAACTTAATATGAGAAAACTTTCGGCAAGATGGGATTCGATGAAAATTGAGAGATTTTTAACCGCAACACAACAGATTTCTTGTGGCATTTTGTTACTTATGACGAGACATGGGTTCATTATTATACACATGAATCTAAACAACAGTTGAAGATGTGGACCAAACCTGGAGAACCAAGTCCAAAAAGGCTAAGACAGTTTTGTCGGCGGCAAAGCTGATGGTAACGGTATTTTGGGATGCAAAAGGAATATTGTTGATAGATTATCTTCAAAAAGGTAAGACCGTAAACGGGTAATATTACGCAGATCTTCTAGATCATTTGAAGATAGCTATAGCTGTAAGATGTCCAGGAATGACTAAGAAAAAAGTGCTCTTTCACCATAATAATGCACCTGTGAATTCCTCTACGGTTAATGCAAACAAATGGAAAATTAAGGTTCTAATTAATGTGTCGTTGAATTTTGCACAAATGAAAAGCTAACTGCAACTGTATACGATTATTTGGCGGTGTTAGAAGAAAACCACTTTCGAGATGGAATAAACAAGCTTCAACACAGATGGACCAAATGTATCGAATTAAGAGTAGATTATGTAGAAAAATAAAGTTTATTTATTTAAATTATTCCTTTGTTTCTGTACGATCTCGCAAATTAATCAACCCGTCTTCGTATGTCCATTTTATGAATTACAATATATATTGCTTCCCTAAGCATGTGGATTTTTAGCTCAGCGTTGCCTAGGGAATACCACTATGAGATAATCCACACTCACACGAACTAACAGAACTAAAACTGATCCAAAAAAAGAAAAGAAAAAACAACAAAATTGTCACATTGACATTTAATTATAGCAATCAAGATGTAACTACAATTGTCACTTTGATAGCTATTTCTAAATTGGTTTAGTCTTACCGAAAAAACAAAAGTAAAATGGCTTTCCTCAAGAATCGGTTCTTCTAATGCTCGACATTTACACCAATGATCTCCCACCCACAAAATCACGAAAATGTCTATATGCAGATGGCTTGACTTTGTCATTTCAAACCATGAATTTAGATAATGGAGAATTTCAACTTGCTGAAGATCTACAAGTTTTAGCTGAATATTATAAGAAATGACGCTTACAACCAAACCCTTCAAAATCCGAATCATGTGCCTTTCATTTGTGTAACAAGAAAGACAACAGAGAGCTGAATGTTGAATTTGATGGTAGTCGGATTAACTACAACCCCCACCATAAATATTTAGTGGCAACCAACAAACGTTAGACTGATTTCTGACATTCAAGCGATGCCTCTATAAAACTAGTCAAAATGTGAAGACTCGCAATAATATACTACATAAATTTGTCAGCAATTCAGCGGGGTGGCGAATGGGGAGACCCTGCGAACGGCAGCCATTACATTGGCTTACTCTCCTACCAAATACTGTGCTACTGTTTGGTATCGAAGCTCTCACACCAAGCTAGTAGATGTTTAACTGAACGATACAATGAGGATCGTCACCGGTACTGTTAGATCCACTCCAAGTCTTTGGTTATTGATTCTTTCTAACATTGTCCCGCCGG
Organism: Melolontha melolontha; assembly: GCA_935421215.2. Taxonomy (NCBI): domain Eukaryota; kingdom Metazoa; phylum Arthropoda; class Insecta; order Coleoptera; family Scarabaeidae; genus Melolontha; species Melolontha melolontha. Next base: position 131,111,991 of record OW285237.1, on the reverse strand, counting down.
ATATCAGACGTCTCGTGGCGGCCCAGAATGAATGGGCTAAGATTTCCAACAACATTGATCTTCCCATAAATAGTGATTTGGAGAGCATCCCAGGACCCGATATGGAATGTGGTAGTTTAGCATACCTTCAATGTGAATGACTGCTGACCCTGAGTTGCCCCTGAGGTGAGGAATAGAGAATTAATTTCTAATTTTTCAGAATATCTGCCGAGCCTAATCCTCCCACTGGTCTCAATTAAATAGGTTCCGTGCAGTCCACGGAAGGTGCAACTCATTGCTGTATACTTGGAAACTAGCAGATACTAGCCTTTGCGACTGCGGAAATCTTGAACAAACTGTGGTCCACATGGTAAATGACCGCCCCGGAAGAAGCTTTCCTGGTGTCATCCTCAAGCTAAGTGAGGCCTCTCCTGCAGCTCTGGACCGGTTGAAAAATTTGGATGTTAGTATATAAATTAGTATTATGACCTTTTTTTGTCATTAAGGTAATTTATACACTAATATCTAAATTTATATCTGAATTTACAATTCGCTTCTCATACGAAATAATAATAATAATCGATTACAATATATGTACGTACTTGTTTCTATTCTATGAACTCAATCTTATTATTTATTCGGCAGATTGTTAATAATGCCCATTATTATGCTATATATGTTATGGTATATAATTCAAGAAAGACGACCACGAAAATTGATTAACAGTGCGCCACTTTTTCATGACAACCATGATGATGGCAGGTCTACAAACTACACAAACTGCTTTCAGATTGTGGCTTTATTCAGATAGGACACGCATCATATAGTTCTGACATGCTCCAAAGTAAGTTTTGCTGATTCGCCAATCTTAAAAAAATACCACGAAACCGTAATTTGAACACAGATGATGAAACTAAGGTTGCCATGTTAGAGAACTTCGATGCTAAACGTTACTTTTATATGGTATCACAATGCTTAGTAAATATTGAAATTGTGAAATTATACACAAAAGTAGGTTTTGTGTTTCGTTTCTATACTTATCGGACAGAGCAATGTGCGTATAATATTTAATATAACATAAGAATAATTGTTTGAACTCCCAATTGATTTTCATCCGCAATAATGACTAATTATTAATGTTAATTATTGGTGGGTAATATCTTTTAAAAATATTATTACATCATATAACATGTAAATATAACGGGTCCTCGAAATAAAAAGACAACGTATGAAAACTAGAAAGATTAAATTATATAGAATATATACCCAAAATATTTTCCAAAATTCCCTCTCATAATCGAGAAAAAAAATGGCAGAGATATTTAAAAAGTGTTTGTCACGCCACTGTGTGATGAACTATATTATAAAAAACGATATCTTAAAGTTGACCTACAATAGCAAAAAGAATAGTTTTGTTATTGTCCATCCCGCTTTAAGTTTCGTTCAGTTGTCAATTGTTACGTATGTTCGACACAATTTACATTTACGTCTTGGATTAAAGATAGATTGTTACCAAATACAACTAGACCACACATCTTACATCTTCTTTTAATATACCTTCTTTAAAAAATTCATAGAGCCCTTAGCATACAAAGCTGTCAATGTTATTGTTGACTCCTCCTAGTTTGAAGGAACCTTTGATGTATTCTTCAAGCTGGTGTTATCGTAGAATACACTTGTGCACGGGTGTAAGACCGTATACACTTTTTTCGTTCACTCGTTGATTAGTAAGTAAACTAATAAATTGCAATATGGTACAATCTGTTTATTTACACATACATATATACATTTATTTTAATACGATTGGTTGTACACTAGTACCTTGTTTGTTGACTTATATACTAAATTATTATGTTGATGTATTGAGTTTCGCTAGTAAGAGCTATAGGAACTCTTCCCTAGGAGAAAACTATCGAAGTTAAACTAATATATCTTTTTGACTGATGTCCTGAAGTAAACCTCCCCACATCCCCACTGTTTATACAAGTGGTGGGACTTACAAAAGGTTATCTTAGATTCATGACGTATAGCAAAGTAATATAAACTTTCCCAACATTTAAGGTATGGTAAACCAGTGTACAATGACGGGCATACAATTCATCTACTGGAACCTGATCTAATACCTTTTACGATCACTTTGTTGTATACCGTTAAATCCCTTCGGGAAGGTTTATACTTAAAATAATTCATGAATTGGTCTTGACCGTCATAAAACTAATTACCTAAATGGCAGGGTTACTTGGTAAATGCAATTAGGCTTGCTCTATGCTTTTGGAAATGATATTATTTAAGAAATTATATTTACCGGGTTATTGTTCTAATTTGCATGACCTGTAAACTGTTACTGGGAATTGGACCTAACTGCCCAGAATCTTCATAAGCGCCTTAAAACGGCTAATGAAATGTACACAATATAAATTAAATAACGAGTCACAAAATAATAAAATATACAATGTGAAAAATAGATATTGACGTTTTAACAGTTATCTTCTACTTTTTATAAACATAAACATTGCATTCAAAAGCAGTATTTTTTATTAACATCAACAGTTGCTACGTATGTAAACGTACTCTGAGACGTATGTGTGTGTGTAATTTCAATAGAGGTATATTTACATTCAGAATATTTTTAATTTATAGTCATCACGTAATACAATTTTCAGGGAGGTTTGAATTTTGGGGTTCGCTTTGAAATTGACTGATAATATTCTGGGTATATAATATGTATATTCTATATAATATATAATTCGAAATAATAAACGAGTGTACTCCATAGCTAATGAAATAGGTGAGTGCAAAATATATTATACATACAAACCAAACGAACAATAACAACAAATTGTAACACTGAGAGGCGGGTGATCTTCTAGAAGTTGATTCGGGGATTTCGCCTAGCGCGGTGTGACAAGAGGAGCGGGGAGTAGTAAGCAAACAAAGAGCAGGCCCGGATTAAGGAAGTAAAGGAAAATATGAGTAGTGGAGAAGATTCATTAACTGATGAGGGGAAAAGGAAGAAGAGCACTGAAAACTTACCAGAAGTATTTGCGAAGAGCCGCAAACTTACATGTACACCAACTAAAAAGAAAGAAGACAAATTAGAGATAATTATGAACATGATAAGGGAAATGAGAGGGGAAATGAAGGCAGAGCTACAGGAAATAAAAGACGAACAGAAGAGTTACAAGGAGTTACAAGGAGGAGTTGAAGAGGTTTAAGTCAGAGAATGAAACGATGGCAAGAGAAAATAAGAAATTGAAAGAAGAAATAAAAGCCATTAATAACAAGATCAATAATATGGATAGAGAAAATAGAAGAAAAAATGTAGTAATACAGGGAATGCCCATTGCGAAGAATGATCAAATAGCACTCATAGAAGAAATGAAAACATTTATTAATAATAACCTAGAAATATATATAAAGATTAAAGAAGCTAGGAAGATAGGTGATAAAACATGTCTACTACAGTTGGATAGTCTGAATGATAAACAAATGATCATGATGAATAAAAGTAAACTTAATAGAATTAGAGAACCGAGAATATATATAAATGATGATATGTCTAAAGAAGAGAGGAATATACAGATGGTAATTAGAGATAGGGCCAAAGAAGAAGCAAAAGCCGGTAAACGAACAAAGATTGGATACCAGAAGTTAATAATTAATGGGGAAAAGTGGAATTGGAATAATGAGGAGAAAAAGCTCACAAAAGAATTAAAAATACCAAATAATCCAAAAAACCAATAGAAAGGATATGAATGGATATGGAACCGGTAACCACAAAGGCTGCGAAATTGGATAATCTATGTGGAGGAGTCAAGGAGGTACTGACAAATGTTATGAAAGAACATAAGAATGAGAGAGAGTTATGGTTCCTGGGTACATGGAATATAAGAAGTATACAAGGGAAAGAAATCGAAATAATAGATGAATTTGAAAAGAATGGACTCGCAATATTAGTAATTACCGAAACAAAGAAAAAGGAAAAAGGGGAAATGTTTTTAAAAAATGGCCACATGTTAATATATAGCGGTGTGGAAAAAAAACCAGAGAGTAAAGGCGGGAGTGGCTTGTATAATACATAAAAGACTAACTAATCGAATAAAAACATGGGAAGCTATTAACGAAAGGTTATTGAAAATAGAACTAGGAGACAGCAGGACCGAAATAAGAACAATAATATCGGTATACGGACCAGATGAAAATGAAACACTTGAGAAAAAAGATAGATTTTGGGAACAACTCACAGAGACTACAGAAAACTCAAGGGGCGCTATATATGTGTGTGGTGATTTAATGGTCGAGTGGGGAAACAAGATCATATATATAAGACAATGCTAGGGAAACATGGAGAAGAAACTCGAAATAATAACGGTATAAGACTGCTAGATTACTGCCAATTGAATAATTTGATTATTACTAATTCGTTTTACCAACATAAGAATATCCACAAATACACGAGAGTACAACAGAGTAGAAACGAAAAATCAATAATTGATTACATATTAGTGTAAAAAGAGAGAAGGCAGGAAGTGATGGATGTTAGAGTCAGGAGAGGAGCTGAGATATACAGTGATCATTATCTATTAACAGCTAAAATAAAAGGAAATACAAGCAATGAAGAACGAAAAAGAAAGACATATACAAAATCGGAACATACATCAATAAGAACATACAAGCTAAGAGAAAAGGATATAGCTTTGACATATAGAAATATTACCGAACAAAAGATGCAAGAATAATATGATAATATAGAGACGACAAAGTTAAATGAAGCCTGGAACATCTTCAAAAATATTACGATTGAATCAGCTATTGATGTATGCGGCACCTTCAACAGGAAAAGTCTAAATAAATAAACAGCATGGTGGAATGATGAGATAAAGGAAGAAGTTAAAAAGAAAAAACTGCAATGGAAGATATATCTGAATGGCAGTACACCCACTCAATACGAGAAATATAAGCACCAAAGGAAACTAGTTAAAACACTAGTTACAAAGGCGAAAGAGAAAGCATGGACGGACTTCGGAAATAAACTTGAAATTAACAGCAAAGACAACCAAAAGTTGTTTTATAAAGCATTAAAGACATTGAGAACAGAAAAAGGCGCAGACCAAATACATATAAAAGATGCAAATAATATAATTTTAACTAACGAATTAGATATTATGAGCAGATGGAGAGAGTATTTCCAATATCTACTAGGTGGTAATACTATAATAACGCCCAGTATAGTAAGGAAAATCAAGTAAATGAAGACAACAATGAAGTAATGATAATGGAGGAATTGGAAGTAGTAATAAAAATGCTGAAGAATGGGAAATCACCAGGTGAAGATAAGATTACATCAGAAATGATAAAAAACCTCGGGGAAACAGGAAGAAGATGCCTACTGGAAATAATCAACAAAGCATGGATAAAGGAAGAGATTCTGGATGAATGGTCAATAGCACTATTAATACCAATATATAAAAAAGGTGATGGCAAAGACTGTAACAACTACAGAGGAATTACTCTACTTAATACTATTACTAAAATCTTAGAACAAATCATAAATAACAAACTTAAACTAGTAGTAGAACCACACCTAGCAGAACCGCAAAGTGGATTTAGACCCGGAAGGAGTGCCCAGGATCATATATTTACAATAAAGCAGATACTCGAGAAAAGAAGACTCCAAACAAAGAAGACATATTTAGGATTTATAGACTTAGAGAAAGCGTTCGACCGAGTACCAAGAACAAAAATCTGGGAAAGCCTAGAGAATAGAGGTATAAGTAGAAAAATTATAAATCTAATACAAGGCATCTATGAAAACCACGTAAACTTCATTATAAAAAATAACATGAAATCTGAGGGGTTCAAAACGGAAGAGGGACTGAGACAGGGAGGAGGACTAAGCCCGATGCTCTTTAACATATTTATGGATGATATTATTAGAGAATGTGATAACTATACCCAAAAAATGTGGGTTGGCTATAGAGACCTCCGTGGAGTAGAAATTGATATTGGAGCATTCGCAGATGACATAGTAATAATCGCAGAAAATGCACAACAACTTAAACATAATCTGGAGGTTTGGAACGAGGTGTTACAACGAAACCAAATGAAAATAAATATAAATAAAACCAAAGTAATGGCAATCGGAGAAGAAAAACTTGATATTACAATAGGCAATGCAAAAATAGAACAAGTTAAGGAGTTCCGATATCTGGGGGCCATACTAGACGAGTCAGGACAGCAGGATGCAAAGATCAACGATAGAATAGGAAAAACAATAAGATTATACCATGCACTAAATAAAAACTTCATTAGCAAAACAGAAATCTCAGTTAAAACTAAAATACAAGTCTTTAAAACGTTGTACTGACCAGTCCTAACGTACGGATGTGAATCCTGGATACTCTCGAGCAAGCACAGAAGTAAAATCCAAGCAACGGAGATGAAATATCTAAGAAGAGTCAAAGGAATATCCAGGAGAGATAGAATAAGAAATACACTAGTAAGAGAAGGACTGGATATCCTATCTATATTTACGTTTATAGAAAAGAGACAACTGAGTTGGTGGGGACATGTTCAAAGAATGCAAAATACAAGACTGGCTAAGCAAGTATACGAGGCAAGAATACAGGAAAGAAAGAAAAGGGGAAGGCCAAGAAAAACCGGGAATGATACAATAAGCAATATATTGAAAGAAAAGAATAAATCCTGGAAAGAAGCAAAAGGAATGGCGAAAGATAGAAAAATATGGAAGAAATTCGTACATGGCGAAGAATAATAGCTTACCCGACACCTTACGGTAAAAGGGTTATCAGATTATATATATATTCTATATAATTCGATCTTTCCATTTTTGTTTTTTATTTCAAAAATACCCGCTATATATGCCCGACACCTCCACTTATATTTATTCCTCTACATTATATTTTTCGGCGAAATTAATAAAACTTTATGTTTCACCTATTTCAAACTTAATTAGTGTCTCTTGTATATGTGCTCTCAATTTCTTGCGTTACAATTAAGGTATAACGTAAAACTTTCAATAGCAGAAACGTTTGTTGCTGTCAGAACCTTTGCCTTTAAGTCTATTGTACAAGGTATATTTCCTTTGTGGTTTCTCGTATTCACTGAAACTAAATTGAATATCAAAACAATAACAAACTGCAAACTGTGTTAGGTTGTCTTTTTGTAAATCACTACTAAAGATGAAATATCACAAAGGAATATATTATTCGCAAGTGAGAACGTTTTAGTTCCAGTAGTTTTTTGTAAAATCCTATTTTGTTATGTCGTTTCTGATATGAACTATTGAAATATTGAAATAAAACAACAACATGTTTAATAGTACATGAATATTATGAAAAGTCAGATGTGTAAAATACAATATAAGTTCATATTTATGTAGAAATATGTTTCCAGACATGCAGACATATGTTTCATCTTTTGTGGACAAAATGTAATGAGACTATATTCTTTAAAAATACGAGCGCTATGAATATATATCTGTATATTTATTTGGTAAGTTGACATGACTGTTGTGGACACCTGACAGAAATCTCATGACATTTGCTTTGTTAGATTAGAAATTATAACGTCTTTGTAATTGTGAAAAATTTGTTGCGGAGACTTTTTAATATGGATAAATTGAACAAAGAGTTAACATTAAATTTAGTGTAAAAAACAAAATTTCTTCTACGGACACATTAAAAACGTCAAAACTACAAATTTTTAAGTGGTACAAATTATTTGGTGAGGGTCCTTGTTCAAGAAGGCCGATTGAATCAAAGAGCCCATGTAGACCTTGTTGGTATATCAAAAGGATCAATACAAATAATTTTAAAGGATGATACGAGTTTGTCTCGTGTGTCTTCTCATATTGTACCAAAATCATTCAATTTTTTTTGAAAAACGTCGTGTTGAAGTTTCTGAAGAGACGCTTTCTATGACCGATTGTTACGCGCGCCTTTCCAACTTAGCTTAATACTTTATTACCTTACCCACCAAACGCGAATGCCCGGGAGATTTTAGGTTGAGATGTTAGCGAGTTAAGAGGCGAGCTAGAGAGAGGTTATTTTTAAAATAGGCGCCACCGTGTTTGTGATCTCAACCTGTACAACTAACACAGAAGTTGCCGACGGTAAGTCAAATAAATCTACAGGAATCAAACAAACAATAACAACAGAAATATAACCCCAGATTGGATAACAATAACAGAATGTGGTTTATTATATCATAACATGTCAAATATATCTGAACAACCAAGCATATCGTACAATAACAAAAAAAATAAACGCGTAGGTATATTGAAAGAACGCACTAAAAAATATAGAGAAAATCAGGATTTAAACAATGGCTCATAAGCCGCAATTCACAATCAAAATAAATCTACAAGTGAACCAATTTGCTTAAAAGAATGCATAAGTTAATAAATTAATTTGAAAATAATATAGTGAAAAATTGGTACAGTGTTATGAATCACCCGGTATACTAAATCAGAAAATAAGTGCACAATATAAATGAGATAAGTTTACTTGAGTTTAAACTGAATTAAATTAAAATTTCAAAAATCACATGAATTTTAATTATACTGCAAAAGACACCAAGAATTTAGTAATTAAGTAATTGGTCCTAATATCAAAATTCCTTAATCTAGATAAAAAAAATTGTAATTCATCCCAGACCTGTAGAGAATTTTACATATGGTTTTACGCATTGGGTAATATACTACTAGATTATTAAAAAAAGATATCAAGAGAAATTTAAAGACAGTTTAAAATCTTAGACTAGCCATGATGAACATTCCAAAATATAAAAATAAAACTATTGCAATCATTGGTCTGAATTAGTACCTACGGTACATACATACATATATGCATATATATATATATATATATATATATATATATATATATTATAGCGGCAATTGTATGTAATATGGGAATTTAATAGTTATTAATTCTCATTTACATCGCGTTTTTCATCATTCGTTTATATACACGCAATATAGAAATAAAAGTCGTATCTGTTCCCGGATAATGTGTACTGAATATTAGTAAAAACTATGAAATATCGGTACCTGCACATTCCGGATGGATATGGCTTTCACACATTTTTGATTTGCCCGGACAACCTGGACGATTGGCGCCTTGACGTGTTGTGTCTGCATTCTGAGGCAAATGTGATTTTGTCATTTGTAAAAATTAATACAACAAATTATAGCGGCAATTGCATGTAATGTGGGAATTTAATAGTTATTAATTCTCATTTACATCGCGTTTTTCATTTAATCATATACGTATATATGTATATATATATAATATATAATTAGACCAGGAGTCTTTGCCGTTAGAACATGTATGGAATACATACATTCCATATGCCATACATGTTCTAACGGCAAAGACTCCTGGTCTAATTATACATTACAGAATGGGGTACTTCGAAACCATCACGAATAATTATGGATTTAATCACACCATCACTCTTAAGATATATATATATATATATATATATATATATATATATATATATATATATATATATACACACACCTATATATATATATATGTATATATATATATATATATATATATTGTATTTAGTTAAAATTAGATATTGCATTTCAGTAGATGATTCAGAATGTGACGACTGTGACATGTAATCTACTTTCTTCATTTTGTGGTGCAGTTTCTTCTTCTGTTTCATTTTGTCTTTCTTCCCGTTTCGTCTTGGCTGCATTTATGCGACGACCGATATTTTGTCGTGTTGGCAGCATTTTTGACAACAACAAAATGCAATTCCAACAGCAATTCTAAATCAGCAGAATCGAACAGTCAGAATGTAAAATCAAAATAGAAATACTTACAAACCTTCACTTCATAATTCAACAAAATCGTTACATTTAATATTGAAAATTTAACCTTCACTTTATAAAAATAAGAATATAAATAAATCTAGATGTTAAAACAACAGCACTCGAGCTTACTTCTACACATGCGCGACAGCATTTCTTGCCTCGTGAACTTCAATGTGAGAAGTACTGTCTCGTTTCGCCATCTACGTTTAAATAATAGTACCACTACTATCGATATAGCTTTAAACTTTCTCCGGATAATGCTTATCATTTTGCAAAAAAAACCGCCCGTAAATCATTCCAGTAGTATTTTAGTCTAAAGCGAATGCATATATGAACATTGCTTTTTATATATACATATAAGATATGGTGAAGTTTTACCTAATCAGGTATGTTTCAAATTATTTTTTTTTATACGCTATCGATTTTGTCCGATGCATGTTAATACAGTTTCCGCAGGTTCCAGCTGTGTCTGTCAGATGGAAATCCTTGGCCAAATTTTACACTTGTCATGAAGACAGCGATGGTTGTTTTGGCGTTTCTGATGTTGACATTAATCAATGACCGTCTCTGAATGTTCTTCTACGCTGTCTCTTAATGACATTTGTAATATGGTAAGGGTGCTATTTATGGTGAAAGTACCTTTCCAGCAGTACGTACTGACTCGTGCCGTTTGGCGCTCATGGGTAGCGCAAAAACAAAAAAAAGAAGGAGAAAAAAAAGCCTCAGGCGACTAGGATTGCCCCACCTACCCGATCCTGCCAACGTCTAGCGACCCTCCCTACTATGAAGCCTCCGGTCAGGAGTGGTGACGTGATGCCCGAAGGTACAACAAAAAGAAAGGTGGAAAAGGGCGCCATCGAATTTGGTACCGCTAGACGCCGTAAATCCGTAGATCCTACTAAAGCCTTCACCAATGCGCAACAAGCCGTCCGAAACGATAACAAAAAAAAGAAAAATGGACTCCAGCCAATTAACCAATCTTTATTAATGACTATAGTTGACTTGTTATTTAACAAAACAAAAAAAAACAGACAAGAGTAGCGAAACTACCACGTATATATATAAAAAAAAGAAAAACTGAATAACCTCTACACCGAAACCCCCCATCAAAATGGTTCACACGTCTAAATACAAAATTATGCGCCGGATCTATTGGGCAGACCCTGTATACGTCTACAGGCTTTTGTATTTTAAATAAACTAAAATTAAAATTTACAAAATCGAATTTTGGCATAAATTGAACAAGACGTTTGACACAGGTTGGATAATATTTTAAAAATAAATGAATTAATGATTTAATTAAAACAATACCGATAGAGAAAATATATATAATAAATTTAAAGTCGTAAAAAAAAAGAAAACTAAATTTTAGTTTAATGTCTAGGTGTAAGAAATCCGTGTCCTTGTTAAGGTTGACATTTGCGCAAATAAAAAAAACTCTTCGAAGAACATGTTAGATAGACCGGCAAAGGTCGTTTTCTTTTTAAGACAAAAAAATTACATGAATAAAAATTTACTTGGTGTTCTTATAAATGGGATTATTTTAAGATTTGAAATATTGCAAGAAAAAAAAAGAAATAAGTAATATTGCATTAAGTTAATTGATTAATAAGAGAACTTGTTAAAAATCTAAATTGACTAATAAGAGAACTGGATATTTCCAATTGTACAACAAAAAAATAAACAAAAATAAAGATAGTAATTCTTAGCTTGGTCCTCCGAACGCCAGAAGTGGCGATCCCAATTTTCCGCTGACTAATTGGTCGATACAGCTGCGAATCGAATGTATGGATTATCGGCAGGCCGTACAAAAAACTGTGGAACTTCAGTAGCCCTTAGGAAAAAACTACGTTTAAGGGTGCAAATAAACGAATAAAAATTAAAAGAAATAAGTTAATTTCGAAATTGCATACCAGAATGTTCTACTGATTTAGAAGACACAACTAATATGTCGTTAAAGGGAAACGATCCCCTCTCGTCACCGTAAAAATTCTTTTTCAGGTGAATTTGGTACTTCCAAAAAAATACGTGATACTTTAATAAAACCCTAAATGCAGGAGGGCTCGGTACGATATCGTTACTCTTAATAACGCGATAAATAAGCCCTTTAATTCAAGACCACGTGGTGAATGAGAGCGGAAATTCGTGGTATCTAACTGAAATTTTGTATACGGATATAAGGGTAAGTTTGAATGTTTTCGGCTATATATTTTTCTTCTTATCGCATATTCGAAATTCAATGTTTGACTTTTTTATAATATCAAGAGTGCATGAATTTGGCATCGTTGGAAAGAACATTTTTTTCTGAATTCAGTAATGTAAAGATAGTATGTCCTTTTTCTAAAATAGTTTTAAAAAACTGGAGAAAAAGTGTTTCGGTTTCTTTTGGGGTAAATGCATTTTTCGGTTAGTTGGTTATGAAGCTACGGATGACGGATGAAATATTTAATTACAATTGACAACCGTTAACGTCCATTTGTGAGTTTTAGATTTGTTTCAATTATCATACTGAATTAACATGTATTTATATGAAAGAGAAAGAATTCTAATAATAACAATGGTTGAATACGGCGACAGAAAACGCATTTATGCTGAAGTTTCTCGATTATTTAATGAACTACATCCAAATAGAAACATCAATAAATCAAGAGTTTCAAAATCGGTGTAAATGAGACATTGATACAGGCAGTATTAATAATCGTATAAAACTAGGAAGACAAAAAAACAATAACTAATGAAAAAATTATCTTTCCAACGATGCCAAATTCAAGCACTGTTTCCACTAAAAAAAATTATGTTAGCCTTGGATTTCAAATAGGTGGTAAGAAAAGAAAATTAAGATATAAACAGATCCAAAAATTTCCTTATGTTCGTGTGCAAAATTTCATTAAGATATCACAAACTGTTCTCGAAATACTTGACTTAAATGTTATTACTAGAGTGGACCAATACGGAGCGATATTGGTAAATATTTCATATAAAAGTCGAAAAACTCCAATAATTTATCAACTAATATATAGATATATAAATTGATAAATTATTGGAGTTTTTCGGCTTTTATATGAAATATTTACCAATATCGCTCCGGATTGGTCCACTCTAGTTATTACTATTTATAATGTAATTATAGTAATCCTTAAATAAATATATTCACAATGAGTTTAATTAGAAAAAGAAATTGGTATCTTATAAAAATATAAATAAATTAATATCTAAAGATATGTGAAATCTATGCTTTTAAAATAAATAAATAAATTTTCTAAATATGCAATAAGTTTTATATTTAAAAATAAGTAGCGGAAATGCTTTTAAAATCGAATTATTCATTTATTTATATATTTATTTACTGTCCAACAGAATTACATGTTCCAATAGTAGGACAAATATTATATATTACAATTTGGCAAACACTTACTAATAATGTAAGTTATGACTAGGGACCGGACACGAGAGGCCGATGACTGGTCGTCCACGGGCGTGCTTTTGAAAATTTGTATTTTTAAAGAGTTTTTAATTTTATTTATAATTGGGAAACAAACGGGTGGTGATCTATAAGATACGAAATACATTTTTATTTGTTCATTTTGTAGTTCAAGTTGAGTAAAGGAGTATTCATATTAACTAGCAATACTTTTTCAAGGTTCTCTCCTGTAAAATTTGTTCTCTTTGAATGAAATAAATCCTTGTAGATAGAAAACGTCCTTTCTACATCGCAACTGGTTATAGGTGCATAATTGAAATATTCTTTTATTTCAGCGTATTTAGCAGTTAGATATTGAGGCATTGTCCCCATACCCAATTGCCGCAATGTTATTAAATCTGGATTACTATTAAAAACTGCGTCTAACTTTTGCCGAAGGACACATCCGAGGTCACTTGGAATATTTTTCAAATTATTAATAGGCACATCTAATGAGGTTAATCCATCAATTGATTTGAGATTTTGATTTTCAAAATAAGTGATTAGGTGATTAAGTTACTTTAGCAATATTATAGACTATTTATATGGTCCACCGTAATTTCGGTTTGATGCGTCTGGTCTCTAATTATGACTCAAAATCACAATCGAAATTTATAAATATAATAATAGACATATTTTGCAAATATAAACATAAATTGAAAAAAAAGACTTCAGTAAGGTGCATAACATTTAAATTGCATGTCAGAAATCTCATTGAAATTGTTACAAATGGCGAAAACAGGAAATGCGTGAACTATATGATGATATGAACATTGTACAACAATATATTAAAAATAATTAAAAGGAAACTGTTTCAGTATTTAAATGCGTGAAATTTAACAAAATAATACAAGAAATGACGAGGAAGCGAAATAAAATTCATAATGAATGAAAAAAACAGTATATTGTATATCAGCCTTATTGTTCGATCAGCCTTATTGCTCGAGTTCCAATTCTTATGAAATACATAAATTATGATATATGCCATGTTATTTCACAAATTAATTAGTATTGATCGCAGTTAAATCTCAGATAATTCATTTAAACACTACAGCTGATTATAGAGAATTATATACAAAAAAAAAGGTTTAGGTATATCAATACGTTAAGCACGTATTACGCATTTCTTACAAATGAAACAGACATGCAATATACACGTCTGTAACTGTACACATGGACAATACACCTCGTATTTTCCAGAATTTACTTCTGCTTAAGACATGTGTTTATGCCATCTACTATTAGGCGTCATCAGTTAAGCTGGTGAAGTAAATAAAGCTTAAATCGCCTCATAAGGTATAGCAAATTTTTTCCTATCAGGTGGCACCATATAATCTAGTGACATCTGACTGACGAAAAAGACTATGCCGAAAGTGGCAACCCTCCCCTTGACCGGCTATGCCGGTACAGAAGAGAAGAAGATAGGAAAAGGTTTAGGTATATCAATACGTTAAGCAGGTATTACGCATTTGTTACAAATGAAACAGACATGCAATATACACGTCTGTAACTGTACACATGGACAATACACCTCGTATTTTCCAGAATTTACTTCTGCTTAAGACATGTGTTTCTGCCATCTACTATTAGGCGTCATCAGTTAAGCTGGTGAAGTAAATAAAGCTTAAATCGCCTCATAAGGTATAGCAAATTTTTTCCTATCAGGTGGCACCATATAATCTAGTGACATCTGACTGACGAAAAAGACTATGCCGAAAGTGGCAATCCTCCCCGTGACCGGCTATGCCGGTACAGAAGAGAAGGAGATACGTATATAGGTGTAAGTCCATTAACACGATGCCAGATGGCAGCAAATATACAAAAAAAAAGGTTTAGATATATCAATACGTTAAGCACGTGTTACGCATTTGTTACAAATGAAACAGACATGCAATATACACGTCTGTAACTGTACACATGCACAATACACCTCGTATTTTCCAGAATTTACTTCTGCTTAAGACATGTGTTTCTGCCATCTACTATTAGGCGTCATCAGTTAAGCTGGTGAAATAAATAAAGCTTAAATCACCTCATAAGGTATAGCAAATTTTTTCCTATCAGGTGGCACCATAGAAAAAGACTATGCCACTTTCGGCATAGTCTTTTTCGTCAGTCAGATGTCACTAGATTATATGGTGCCACCTGATAGGAAAAAAATTGCTATACCTTATGAGGCGATTTAAGCTTTACTTACTTCAACAGCTTAACTGATGACGCCTAATAGTAGATGGCAGAAACACATGTCTTAAGCAGAAGTAAATTCTGGAAAATACGAGGTGTATTGTCCATGTGTACAGTTACAGACGTGTATATTGCATGTCCGTTTCATTTGTAATAGAGAATTATGTTTATTAGCTTTGAAATTTTAAGTAGCTGCATCCTAAAAGAAATTTACAAATTGTTGCGAGAGGGGTGTGGTAACCCTATTGTTAGAGAGGTTCCTTCTAGTAACATCCAAATGGCTTAACATCCCACGAGCGAATTGCGTTCAACGTTGTCCGGCGACGACTGACAAAATATATATACGTGCGCCTATACGATGTTACTCGAATGAAGTTCTCTACTTATTACTGATTGAAGCGTAACTTGGCACTGATTTAATTTTTGGCGGCTATAATAGACATCACTTTGGAAAAAAAGCGAGACATAAAGATTCTTTCAAATTTCAGTACACATCAAGTATGCTAAAATTTGTTTTATTTAGTTCAAACGCATAAATAGGAAGTAACTCCCTATCTTCTTGACCCAAATGAGAGTTAGAATGATTGTATGAAAGATTTTATCATTTTAAATTAAATTCATTTGATATTTAGTTCACTTAGTTGAGTTTGGAAATAATTATTGATGTAGCTATTGCAGATATAATTAATGATTACTTACTGCTTAGTTGTTGGGTAGCCAAAGCTAAAATAAAAACAGCAGCAGTAGTATGTCTAACAAGAACCAACCCTGACTATGGAAACAATGCCAAGTTTTCTCTGCTTATTAACATACTCGTTGCAGTAGGAAAATTGCGCTAACGTTTTCAGTTGAACGAATAGGTCAATACATTTCTTAGAAGTACGTTCGTTTTGCGAGCTTTTGCATATTTATTTTATTAATTTCTTAATTAAATTTCACGTCGTTCACGTCAAAATACATACAAAGTAGAATTAAATGTAAGGAGAATAAGGCAAAGAATTTTGTTTCTTCCGTTAAAATTTAATTTTGTAAAATACGTACCTCTCTTGTATGCGGTTGAATGCTTTCGAATACACGCAAATTTAAGCGTAAAATTTATCACAATTGAATCTCTTTGGAAATAAATTCAAGAGGTAAAGAGCGGATATTTAGAGTCCTCCGTTGGTTATTCATTTTTCGGAAAGTGAATCGAAGAAAAGAGGAAATAAAGGGCAAACGCCTGCCACCCTAAAGGAAGAAGTGTTAGGTTCTCCTTAATTGTTCCGGACACTGAACGGAGCACCGGAGTAGAAAGACTGCCAGACCGGAACAGATACACATATTGGTATGTGTGTACATGTATGTATCTACATACATATATATTGCATGTATGTGTGTTTGGAGTTCTATACTTACGTGTTAAAGAGAAACGTATTTATTACCAGAACTTAACCGCATATTGACCTAGTGAATTATATACTACGTCGGTGCTACATGTTACATATGATATCACGAAAGATTCAGTTTCATCGGTCTAATGGAATATGTGCACGAGCACGCGATGTGGGCGAAGACATGAAAGGTAACTCGTCATTTTCAATTAAATGATTATTCCTTGCAAAAAATGCACATAAAATAATAATTTGACAATAGGGTAACATTCAGTTTACTTCATATTAATTACTTGTGTTCGCAATATTACATGAAAACTCATTATGTAATAATGTATGTTACAAAAGCAGTAAACAAAATAATTAAGAGCTTCTAACCAAATTTTTAATTAGAATTTTTTTCGGATTCTTTTTTTAAAGCAATGCAAAAGTTAAATACTATTTCTCAAGGAAATTGTCTTAATCTTAAACCTAACACACAAATCCAACTAATTTTGTCCCGAAATTCAAAATATTTTTTTCATGTCTGATGCGATGTCATTTATCAAGTTAAGGACAGTCCCAGAAATTTATATTTGCAGTGGAAATATCAATAAATCGTTTGTGGATGAGCCGCCAATTCGAAATTTTGCTCGTTTAAATAATCTACTGTTGGACCGGTGATAAGTGAGCGAGCGTTATCATTAAAGTGGACCAATCCGGAGCGATATTGGTAAATATTTCATATAAAAGCCGAAAAACTCCAATAATTTATCAGTTAATATGTATATATATATATATATATATACATATATATATATATATATATATATATATATATATATATATATAAGTGTTTAGATAATATCTTAGCCGTTTATTAAATATAACAATTGATACATTATTGGAGTTTTTCGGCTTTTATATGAAATATTTACAAATATCAAATTAGAATGTATGAAATTGCAGAGTAAGTGGAGATGTAAACATTGCTGTCTACAAATTACAAAGCAAATCATACGAAATTTTTAATTGAAAAATATGGTCTACGTTGGGACTCGAACCCAAGTCTACAGCTTGCCGGGCTGTCGCTTATACCACTCAGCCACAATAGATCATACATTCGAATTTGATATTTGTAAATATTTCATATAAAAGCCGAAAAACTCCAATAATGTATCAATTGTTATATTTAATAAACGGCTAAGATATTATCTAAACACTCATATAGATATGGAGTAATAATTAGCATTTTCAAACATTCAAATCTGACATCTGCTCTCAAAATACTGACATCTGCTTTCAATAACTCACATCTACTTCAAAATAGGCCTCTGCTTTCTAATCTGACGTTTGCTTTCATAACTGACACCTGCTTTCAAAACAGATATCTGCTTTCAATAACTGACATTTGCTTACACTAACTGACATCTGCTATCAAAACTGACATGAGCTTTCAAAACTGACTTCTGCTTTCAACTTGACATCTACATTCAATAACTGACATCTGATTCATTAACACTGTTACTTTATATGCATTTCTAAATAGCTTGAACCTGGGTCTATTGTGGCTGAGTGGTATAAGCGACAGCCCGGCAAGCTGTAGACTTGGGTTCGAGTCCCAACGTAGACCATATTTTTCAATTAAAAATTTCGTATGATTTGCTTTGTAATTTGTGGACAGCAATGTTTACATCCCCACTAACTCTGCAATTACATACATTCTAATTTGATATTTGTAAATATTTCGTATAAAAGCCGAAAAACTCCAATAATGTATCAATTGTTTTATATATACGGTATGCGCCAAAATAAACAACACTGAAATTACTGAAGTATATTATTTATTACTTATACATTATTATGTCTATAGAATACATGTTCAAAATGTGCGCCATGGCGTTCTAGGCACTGCTCATAACGGTTACGCAGATTGTCAAACATATTCGAGAACACAGGTTGCTTCATATTCCGGAAAAAGGAGACGATCTACTCACGTAAATGATTAACAGTTCTGGGTGGGTCTGTACCGCTGAAGACTTGCTCCTTTAACATACCCCATACGTAGGCATCCGGTGGTGTAAGATCGGGGGAATGTGATGGGTAGTTGAAATTAGAATTGCGGGAAATGATGCGTCCTTCAAAAGTTTCCTGCAGCAATGCTATCGATTGTCGAGCAGTGTGACTGGTCGCCCCGTCCTGTTGAAACCACTCTCTGAGGTCTTGGACAAATGGCGTTACCACAATGTTTCTATAACGCTCCTGGGTAAGAGTAAGAGGTGTGCCATCATCATCCTCAATGAAATACGGACCAATCACACCGTGTGCTGACACTACACACCATATCGTCACACGGGCACTATGTAGCGGTTTTTGGATAATCACGTCTGGCTTACCGAAACCAAGGAAGCGAGTTGTTTGTTTATTGATGTAACCCTCCAAGTGAATATGACTTTCGTCTGAGAACCACACATTATTCAAGAAATCTGGATCCTCGTACAACATAGCCAAAAATTGTCCACAATATGCAACCCTGGCATTCATATCTTGGTTTGACAATCGTTGTCCAACTTGAATTCGGTACGGAAATCCACCTACATCTTTGAACAAACGCCGAATCGACGTACTGCTGATATTCAACTTAAATGCCGTTCGCCGAAGACTTCGGTTCAGTGATTGCAAAACCTGATTGAGGACACATCCATGGTTCCCATTCGTTCTCACAGTTACTGGCCTACCAGACCTTCCCTTCCGTTGGCACAACACACTGCCAGAACGACGAAATTTCTCAACAATAGAAAACGTAACTTTGTTGGTAGGTGCCTCTTTATGAAATTGATCGCGATATGTTTCCGTCACTAACTTCAAACTCGGTCCACCTTGTTTGCCTTTTCCGTACGATCGAAAATAATGCTCGACGATAAACACTTTTTCCTCAGTCGTGAGACCCATTCTCAACTATAACATCACATAACAACGTTCTTTGCACTACTAAAAACACATAACGCTGCTAGTATCATACGTCAAAAAGCAGACATGCGCATAACAATGGCACGCATTTCAGTGTTGTTTATTTTGGCGCATACCGTATATATATATATATATATATATATATACAAGGAATTCAAATAAATTTTACCTCAAAGTAGCCCTTGGAAATTATGATTATGTCTTAGCTTGTTACTAATTTTAATAGGAATTTTGTTGGTTATGAGATGAGATATTTGATTGAAATGACAAATGTCAAAATAATAAAACAAACATTTTTAAGTGAATGAAATATGTTTATTTCCAACAAACAAGCAAAATTTTATAAAAATTGTTCAAAGTGTCCACCACCTTGTTCGAAACATTTCTCACATCTTCTTCTAATGGAGGAAAAAGTGTTTTGTAGTATCGCATTGTCAATTCCATTAATTCTTTCAACAATTGTGATTTGAAGGCCTGCAAGATCAGGTATCTGTACTTGATAAATTGAGTTCTTTAACAATGGCCATAAAAAGAAATCACATGGGGTAATGTCACAAGATCTTGGTGGAAATTCATGTTCAGTGTTTAAACTTATCAACCGATTTTGAAAAAATTGCTGCAGAATATTAATTGTTTCACCTGCTGTGTGTGCTCTAGCTCCGTCTTGTTGAAAGTAACCCTGTGTTATTTCTTCGTCGTCAAGCTGTTCGATAAATGGCATAATAATTTCTTGTCGATACCTTTCTCCTGTTAAGGTTCCGTTAAAAAAAATAGGGCCAATAATTCTCCTTCGACTAATCGCACACCATACACCAATTTTCTGCGGATGAAGTGCGGTTTCAACAAAAAAATTATGTGGTTTCTCATTAGTCCACATCCTCATATTTTGTGAGTTCACATATCCATTCAGATAAAACCATGACTCATCAGAAAAAAAAGTTTTGTCAAGAAGGTCATTATCAAAATTATTTAAGAACCACTGACTAAACGTTATTCTTCTGGGATAGTCGATTTCCTTGATTTCTTGATAACAGGTCATGTGACATGGAAATAAATGTAAGTCCTTTTTCAAAATTGTATGACATGTGCCAATTGACACACCCACTTGTTGTGATAATGCTCGTACGGAAGTTCTTGGTGCATTATTTATAATTTCTCTTACATTATTAACTAGCTCTTCTGTACGCTTTTTCGCCCGACCTGCGCCTTCTTTCTGTTTAACACTCCCTGTTTCTCTGAAAACCATAACGGAATGTGTCACTGTGTGCCGAAAACTGTCATAATCAAAGATGACGTTAAGGAACTCATTTCTAAATTCTTCTAAACAATCTTGAAGAGAATACTGCCATTGTCCGTCAATCTTACGTCCGTTTCGAAAATAAGATTCTAGCATGAATGATTTGTGTTGTATAGTAAAAACCATGTTAAATCAATTTTAAATTACAAAGCAATTTTTGTCAACTATGCATCTGTCTAATTGACAACTAATGCAAATTTAAATTATTAATAATCATACGTTTTTAAAGGAATGGCCTACTAGAGGCAAAGCTTATTTGAACGCTTTTTATATATATATATATATATATATAAATTGATAAATTTTTGGAGTTTTTCGGCTTTCATATGAAATATTTACCAATATCGCTCCGGATTGGTCCACTCTAGTTATCATGATGCAGTCTGACATCTTTTTGGCCAATTATAACAGATTTTTTAAGGACATAAGTGACCGTAGACTTTGATAAAGAATGACTATAATCGTCCAGAGCTATTGTGGAAAGTGATGCTAAAAAATTAGCTATTCTGTTCTTTATCATATTTATTTAGGAAGATTCAAATAGCCGACTGTTGGTTATGGCCAGGTTGATACAGATATATATTTTTGTGTCTTGTTACTAGAGTTGGCTAAGGGCGCCAAAAGGGAGCGGTGTAGGTTCGACAAATAAGTGGTAGGGCAGCGATGGTAATACAACCTTGAGTACTATTTCGACTCTGTACGAGATTTATTTTATATATATGTACGTTGCCGTAAGTACTATTTCGGAGTTACGTTTGTTTAAAAAATATCGCAGTTACATACGCCGCGAAAACGACCAATGTAGAACACTGTTTAAAAAATGCGTGAAGGTGCGTCATATATGTATATATATCTTCCATATATATTGTAATGATAACGTGAATTTCTGATATACGTTAATTAATTCTTTATATAAAATAATTTAAGATACTTCAATTTTTAATAACAGATATATTGAGATTTAAAGACTTATTTTATGATATTGTCAGAGTACAATATAGACGAATCTTGGTGGATAACTTTAGTTTGATATATTTTAAAAATATACTGATTATTTAAAAAAAAAGTAATTAATGATAATCTTTAACAAAGTAACATATAACGTTGTAAATGAAACTAATGCTTTGAAACGAGAGTACTACAATTACTTTGATTATTAATATTTGATGTACAAATGTTAATCTAGAAAGAAATTTAAAAAATTACTCTATATGTTTTAAAATGACAAAAATATCTAACTTCCTTGATATATGAATTATAACAAATCTCTAAGGAGATCTATTGAAAAGCATCAATGCATCTATTGAAAAGAATGGAGATTAATTCTTTTTGAGTAAAAAAGAATCGACACATTTTTGTGGTGTGTTTTTAATAGGGTTTTTAAAGCGGATATCAATATATTATTGGTATATAAGTGATCTTATTTGATATAATATTCCTTATGAATTTGGAATATTCAACATTGTCAAAATATTAACCATATAAATATAATATACAACTTAACCAAGATATAGTTGTGACTGAAGTACCGAAAGACTAAATATTTTTGGAATACCTTCATATTTATCTCAAGCAAATTGTAACGAGAAGTATTAGTTAGTATCCAGAAAAATAGACAACTTATTGGGTATCGTGCAGGTTAATTGAATCGCATGTTCATAATCAAGATTATCCATTAAGGTATGCATAAAAGGACTACTTCTTCTTTGGTTGGATTTATTACATAAACATCTCGAACTTGTGGTTGAAGGGGATAAGAAAATGTCAAAAGGATTCAATTCATAGTTAAAGAAGTTAGTATTACATATATATATATATATATATATATATATATATATATATATATTAAAAATAATAGATTTTTTATTGGTTTTAGCGACCTTTTATTGAATTATGATGTTTTTACGACGTTTCGACTTTTATTAATTCAGTAAACATTGCTGTCTACAAATTACAAAGCAAATCATACGATGATTCGTATGATTTGCTTTGTAATTTGTAGACAGCAATGTTTACATCCCCACTTACTCTGCAATTACATACATTCTAATTTAATATTTGTAAATATTTCATATAATAAAGCCGAAAAACTCCAATAATTTATCAAATGTTATATTTAATGAACGGCTAAGAAATTATCTATATATTATATATCATATATATATATATATATATATATATATATATATATATATATATATATATATATATATATATATAAGTGTTTAGATAATTTCTTAGCCGTTCATTAAATATAACAATTGATAAATTATTGGAGTTTTTCGGCTTTATATGAATTATTTACAAATATCAAATAATAATAATTTATCAATTGTTATATATATATATATATATAACTATTGATAAATTATTGGAGTTTTTCGGCTATTATATGAAATATTTGCAAATATCAAATTAGTATGTATGTAATTGCAAAGTAAGTGGGGATGTAAACATTGCTGTCTACAAATTACAAAGTAAATCATACGAAATTTTTAATTGAAAAATATTGTCTACGTTGGGACTTGAACCCAAGTCTACAGTTTGCCGGACTGTCGCTTTTACCACTTAAGCTACGATAGACCTTGGTTCAAGCTATTTAGAAATGCGTTATAAAGTAACAGTGTTAATGAATCAGATGTCAGTTATTGAATGTAGATGTTAAGTTGAAAGCAGAAGTCAGTTTTGAAAGTTGATATCAGTTTTGATAGCAGATGTCATTTATTGAAATCAAATGTCAGACATTGAAAGCAGATGTCTGTTTTGAAAGCAGATGCCTGTTTTGAAAGCAGATGTCAGTATTTTGAGAGCAAAATACTGACATCTTGCACGCTTAATTATATATATATATATATATATATATATATATATATATATATATATATATTGATATATTGATATAGTACAGCTTACATCCTTAGTATATTCATCACATAATAAAATATTTGTCCCAAGATTGTTATATCTGAAATATAATGGTTTGAAAAATGCTTTTAGTTAATTAAAAAATATGTAATATCGATGTAAGATCAAAATTAGTTTTTTAAATCACGATGCCGAACTAATTTGAATATTTTTATTTGTTTATTTATTTTTATTAATTTATCTTAACTTAATGTCGCGAGAAATCAAGAATTTTAAAACTAATTATGATTAAAATATCTTCGTACAAATTTTTGTAAACATCATTATAAATATGACTATTGGCTGAACCTTGTTTAAAATAGGCAATTGAGATCACGTGAGTGGGTATTATTAGAATGAAAATATAATTAATTTTTCAACAACTTCTTATGGTAGTCAAGACGACAAAAACAAAAGTGGTTATTAATAGAGATTTTTGCATGTGGTCATAGAGAATCGACAATTTTTGAACTCATCCATTAAACTATTATTCAAAATTTATTATAAATACCTATTAGTATTCAAAGGTGGTGTTATAAATATTGGAAAGTATATTTACCTTGTTGTTAAGCTGTCTCCGATAGAAAAAGTACTATTTTTGATTATAACTATCATAATTAAGTTTTCCATCGTATCTAAATTGGTTAATAATCAAGCAGCGACTTAAAAGAAGATCCAGGATCCTTTTTGGTATATTAAAGAAAACATTTCAATAGAATAGAATTTACATAACCTAGAGGAAAACCTCGAGGACTTGGTCCATAAACAACTCTACGAAGAGGATATTATCCAGCTGTACAAGAAGCGCAACACAACACCTAACCATCCAGTTCCTGTTGGATATACACCGAACTTTTATCATCTAGTAAATACTCGGGGCCTGAAATCTTCATTTTCTACAAACACAATAGGTACCCAAGTGAAAATAGATTCTTGTATTTTCTTAAAAGATATAACTTCTCTTGTTGATACATATTTTATAGATATTAACTCACGTAATTTCAAAGGGGCATAATACCTTTTTCTAATATCAGTCTTTATAAATTTTTAATATTAATCTCTTGGATAAACTTAATTCGATGTATTTACTTTATGAACTATATGTGTTCTGAATAGGCAACCCAATATAACTCGAAAGAAGGAATTTACATGCAACCCTATTTTGTCTTTTGTATATTTTAGCATATTAGGTGCATGTTGATATTTCATTATTTGTATCTTGTATAATTAACGACAAATTATCATTCAAAATATATATATTTATTTTTCTATAATATCGTTTTATTTTATGTATGTTTGTATTCTGTCTGAGGATCTAGAACTTACCTTAAGACCTGAGATTAAGAAGTGTTTTTGCTAATTTTAGCTTATCTTTAAAATTATCGAATTTGAGCTCGCTATTCAGTTATTATTTATTTAATTTTTTAATATACTTCTCTGCATAGCACTTCAGTATTATATCATTTTGTCGCCCGAACGTGGTGGCTTTTCTCTACGTAGCCATCGCATTATATCAATATATATATGTATATATATATATATTCCCACATATGGTTTTTGTATCCTTTATCGCTTCACGAGTGTTTCGTCGGAGGTATGCAAATTCGACCTTGTCCATTATGCACTGTCATCCAAACAATTATATTTTAAACTTTGTTTTTTTTAAATTCTTATTAATATGATTTGCATTTTTTGCAATAGCTGGCTTTTCAAATGTAAATACAGTTAAGATATGAATTTTAATTGATATCTTAATTCAATAAAATCGCTCAAGAATTGTAGATTTGTTAATGTAAGTACATTTTTATATTTTACTTTATATGGGGAACCTGTAAATACTCTATTAGGTCTGATGAAGAAACAAATAAATTTTCGAAACGTTACGTAGCAATAAATCGTTTTATTTGATACATTGGCCCAAATTCTGTTTTTCTTAACAGTGAAATCATATACATTAGACTAAATTTGATCAAGTATTTTACACTCAAAGGAATTTACCTATATATATATATATATATATATACATATATACCATGAGCTTAATACAACGCTGTACATGCTTTAGATTAATTACAGCTAACTTTTTCTGAAAACCATAGTTACGTCAGTTTCATAAACATAATTTGTGTAACTTCTGTCAGTATTAAAACGTTAAATTTGTTTGTAGAGTCTTTTAATTACTCACAATGTGCACAACATAGGAACAAATTCAATTTTATACGTGGTATTTAGAAGGATCATCGTTACGCGAAGTTGCAGCTCTGTTTAGTGTCCAGTATCCAAATAGACCTATTCCTAGTCATTCAACGATAGCAAATGCAATTAATAAATTGAAAACTTCTGGTTGTATCAATACTATCCACAATAAAAAACGATCTACAAGACCAAGAGTAATAACAGAAGATTTGGAATTAAATGTTGTGGCTTATGTGGAACACGACAAGTGCGCAAAATCTAGAAAAATTGCTTCGGAAATGGGCATAAGCCAAGGGACCGTTTTAAAGACTTTGAAGAAGCACAAGTATAAGTCATTTAAGTACCAAATGCATCAAGAATTAAGGCCACATGATTATGAAGGACGAATACGCTTTTGCGAAAATTTATTTAACAAAATAAATACTGACAACGATTTTCTCAAAAGAATTTTCTTCACTGATGAGGCGACATTTATTAAACACGGGGAACCTAATCGCCAAAACTGTAGGTACTGGTCGAAGGAAAATTTACATTTGTACAACGTAACGAGAACGCAATATCCTGAAAAAGTAAATGTTTGGGCAGGAATCATTAATAATAGTATTATAGGCCCATTTTTATCGATGGTAACCTAAATGCAGAAAAATATTGTCAATTACTACGGAATATAATTATTCCAGCATTAAATGATCAAAATTTAGAGCAAATCTGGTACCAATGCGATGGCGCACCGCCTCATTATTCGAGAAATGTTATCCAAATTTTAAGTGAAAGATTTCCTAAACGATGGATCCGAAGAGGGGGAGCAACTAGTTGGCCACCAAGGTCTCCAGACTTAAATCCGTTGGATTTCTTTTACTGGGGAAGGGTGAAATCTTCAGTGTACAATAATGTTCCTCTAGGCAGCATTGAAGAGCTCAAAAATAGAATTCAGGGGGCTTCTCGGGAAATTACCCCTCAACAAATAAGCAACGTTTTAAATGAATTTTATAATAGATTAGGCTACTGTTTGGCTGTTAACGGCAATATTTTTGAACATCTTGCGTAGAATTCGTAAAAGTTTTATTTTAAGGTTTTTTTGAAGAAATGTATTATAAGATGTACCAAATGTATTATAAATTAAAACACAAAATAAGTTAAACTAGCGTGTTTTTCATATGTACAATTTTAAATTATTCACTGTGTTCAAAATAATATATTAAAAAACAAGTTTCATAAGGCACCATTTTGCCGCACGAGATCAGTTTAGAAAACGAGCCGCGATAGCGGCTAGTTTTCTAAAGAGCGGGTGCGGCAAAAGGCCTTATGAAACGAGTTTTTTATACTATTTTTTCTGCATGCTTTATATAAAAATTAAACTCTGAACTTTCAAATTAAATAATTCCAATTTAAGCAATTTATTAATGTAAAAAACGCAAAATAGAAAAAGTAGTATAAAAAACTCGTTTCATAAGGCCTTTTGCCGCACTCGCTCTTTAGAAAACTCGCCGCTATCGCGGCTCGTTTTCTAAACTGATCTCGTGCGGCAAAATGGTGCCTTATGAAACGAGTTTTTTATACTATTTTTTCTATTTTGCGTTTTCTACATTAATAAATTGCTTAAATTGGAATTATTTAATTTGAAAGTTCAGAGTTTAATTTTTATATAAAGCATGCAGTTGGTCACATTGATACTTGACATTTTCAAATTTAAATCTTGCTATCCGCGAAGTATATTATATTACATATTATTTACTAATTTTCGTTAACATTACTTGATACTTCATTTAAAAATATAAACATGAGTGACATAGAAACATATATATATGTTGTTGTCAATTGTATACAACATACGTTGTTTGTGTAAAATACGGACATATATCATATCTGTCAAATGTACATAAATTCTTAAAATCAAATGACAGCAATGATATTTATTTCTGTATTTTAACAACGCCAACATTGAAAAATGAAATAAGCGTATCGAAATGAAGCTCATTTCGATACTGTTTTGGGTTTCATAATGAGTTCATTTCGAACGCAAAATAGAAAAAATATTTTTTCTGTAAGTAACCATAACAACATTCACTAAATTGACAATGTACGATTTTAAATTATTCAGTAACTTCGTTTAACATACCATACACCTGTAATATGCACATCTATTGAATGGTCTCCATAACAACGTCGGTTGGAGTATGTAGAGCGTTATGTTATGCTCATGGTATGTAAATATATATATATATATATACTGTTTCTGTTAACTGTCTCTTTCCGGAGTTGTGCCGTATAGATGTCAGTGGGATATTTTCTTGACGAGATTTCGGCAATCCCTTTGCTTCTATTTTCAAGTCGGTGCTGCTGTTGATTTTAGAGTTGTTTTTTTTTCGAGTAGTACAACTCGAAAATCGACAGCAGCAACGACTTGAAAATGGCAGCAGGGAGATTGCTGAAAGCTCGTCAAGAAAATAGCCCTTAACAGGACTTAATGACATGTACACGGTGCAACTCCCGAACAGTATATATATATACATATACATATATATCTATTATATATATTTATATATATATTTTATATATATATATATATTATATATATATATATATTATATATATATATATATGTATATATAGCGGTTGTCCAAATAGTGCGGTGTGGGTCGTTATCTCGATACCGTTTGAAGGTACAAAAAACCTCTTAAATAAATCTTATTTAATTCTTAAAGGGGCATGTTCTAAAAATACCTTCGTTTATAAAGGTTGTCTCAGAATAGCAGTACTGAACCTAACTTATTTTTTTCAAATGAAGAACCCTATATTTTATTCCATTTTTAGAGTCTGCTATAAAATCGATATGCTCTTTATATACCATTGTCTATACCTAACCGTAATAGTTTTTGAAATATTTAACATTTTCTCTAA
This sequence comes from Melolontha melolontha, assembly GCA_935421215.2. Classification (NCBI taxonomy): domain Eukaryota; kingdom Metazoa; phylum Arthropoda; class Insecta; order Coleoptera; family Scarabaeidae; genus Melolontha; species Melolontha melolontha. The sequence continues at coordinate 131,082,898 of OW285237.1, read as the reverse complement.
TAAATGTCATGTGCAGGTACTGTTTTGCTAAGTCATGTCTTACTTATGTTTGATCCCAGAAAAGAAAATTTTTGGTATGTAAGTAGTTCATACTTGCGATAACTTTTACAAGTTGCTAAAATTAATTTTGTTGATACCGAGTGTTCAGGAAAGGGAAAGCAACATCACAAATTTCAGATGGAAAAATCACCATTTTTCTAAATGGAATGATAGTGCTTTTTTATGTTATTCTACTCCTAAAGTACAGAACTTTACTTTTACTTAAGTATATCGTATACCTATCTGCAAGAGATTTCGAGATTTTGTCGTTTTGAAAATCGCTTTACAAAAAGCTGTCCACTTCAAGACAATAAGTTCTCAAAGCTAAGATGACCATGGAAAACAAATAACACACGCCAAAATTTTAAACTGTCAAATTGCTTAATAATAATAATAATAATAATAATAATAACTTATAGAGCGCAAATACTGCATTAAGCTATGAAATTAAAAATATTTTTAATTTCTTTGAAAAAGGCACTGTGTCGAAACATGTAATATTGTTTTAAATATATACATAACAAAGTAAACCAGACCTTAAATAGCCGTCTATAACCTATATATATATATATATATATATATATATATATATATATATATATATATATATATATATATATATTGTTGTGAGTCAACCTACCTCTTTAATTAATTCTTTTCTTATTAGATATCTGTTTCAAGTATGTTATATCTTGGATGTTCATATTTGTGAAGTATTACTTTATAGTTAGAATTGTGTAATTTTAATAGAAGTTCATAATTGGTTTTGAATTCATGTTATCGTTTAATATTGCATGTTATATTGAATCTATTGTTATGTATTGCTTATTAATAAATTTACTTTAATTAATTTTCGCGAGGTTATAGGATTTTTAAAACCAACTATGTTTTATTTCATTTGTGAACATATTATTGTAAGCCTTGTTATTTTTATATCTTCTGTGAACTTCATTTTCATATTTTGTAATTGAGATTACGTGGGTGGATTTTCCTATTATATTTTCTTTTATATTATTTTAGAAACCTTTGTATAAATTCCTTAGAATATCTGATTTATACTTTTACAAAATTTCTGATGGGAGTCTTGACGACGAAAAACATTATTGATTGATATTATTTTTTCTGACGGAGATTAAAAGATTTTTATCTGCATTTTAAAAATTCAGTTTTTTTTATTATTCCGATTATATACCGTATTTAAAATGTTTATGGTCATGTATTGTACATAAAGAAGTAATATAATAAGTACTCTGGATATATTATCCATATACGGAGAACATACATATGCTTGTGATTATTGAAGAATAGATTTATACGGAAGAAACGCTCTTAAAGAAGAAATCATATTACTTTTGATCTATTTTGGTAAAAGAACATCTCTTCAGGAACTTTGACTGAACATAACCTGGAGGGAGATACTGCAAAATTGTATAATCAGCATCGTAGCGACTAAGATAGTATCCAGTAGTTTGAATTAAGCAATGGACAACTAATCTAGATGTTATAATTGGAAACTTTCCTGAGACCTACATCCAAAGAGCATCAGAAATTGTGGACTACAAAATTAATTGTATTTATCAGGTATCTAAGTGAAAATTGTAATATATAAATTTGTTAAGGATATAACATTACTTGAAATCACTTTACTACATAATATTAACTCACGTCATCTCAAACGTCATTTTTATTTATTTTTAAATGTCAGATTTGATAGTTATATTTGTATCTTGTGATAGTTGAAATTATATCATTTAAATATATTTATATACATAAATTTGACGCTTTTGTTTTATTTCATGTATTAGTAGATGTCTGTCTGTGTATCGAGAACTCGCTTCGAGACCCTTTGAGATTAAGTAGTATCCTTGCAATCATTATCATCTATTATTAAAGATTCTGAGCTAGCTATTCTATCATTTCATTTTATTTGTCAATTATTTTTAATTATTATTAAACTAGCAATTCTCCACGGCATTCATAGTATTATATCATTTGGCACCAGCAACGTGGGACAAATTTATAGATACTCAGACAGTTCATGTAAAATACATGAAATAAAAGGGAGTAATATATCAACTTATAAGAATAAATCAGGAGCGTAGTCATTTTAGAAATTGTATAATAAAGATATTTCTTTAAACATCAATTACAAAATAATATATACTATATTTCTTATCTATAACCTAATAAACAACTTTTACAACTAAGATATATATTAATTCATATTATCAATTATGGAAACACGTTCACGTTCCGGTTCAAGAACGGGAAAATCAGATGATGGACAAGAAAAAGGAGAAGGAGAGAGGTCGACATTACCAGAAACTCAAACTGCACAAGTAGAGATGCCGGTGGATCAGATGAAGATTATGTTTGAAGCGTTAATGGGAAAACTTGAGAAAAATCAACAAGATATGAATGAGAAATTCGAAGAAAGTCAACAAGAAATGAAGAGAATGAATGAAAAATTGGAACAAAACATAAATACTAAAATAGAAGATACTATTAATTTACAAAATAGGCAATGGGGATTGCTCTTAAAGGACACTGAGGAACGTGTACAGACAAATGTAGAGGAAAAATTGTCCCTACAAAAGGAAGAAATTAGAACATTAATTGATACTAATAAAGTTAATCTGGAGGAGCAGATGAGTATTCATCAAGAGAAATGTTCGCAAAATTATAATACAGCTAATCAAAAGTCAAGGGAATACGAAGACATTTACAATAAAGAGATTCACGCGATGAAGAATAATTTACAGGATTTGATGAAGGACCAGTGTAGCAATAAAGATATAATCGACACCGAAATAAGGAATATGAGGGATGCTGTCAATCAAAAATTAGCATCGATAAATTATCATTCCTACGGACCATCATTGCTAAGAATTGAAAATTTTATTACTTTCAATGGCGATAATAACTCAGTCCATCCGATGACATATCTAACTTCAATGGTAAGGCATCTTGAAGATATTCCAGATCAGAAACAACGGATGCATGTACTGAGAGCTACCCTGAAGAATAGTGCATTAGATTGGTTCATGCGGATTGAAGAACATTGCACTGATCTCAATAAATTTGTAGACATGTTTAAAAGGAATTTCTGGGATGAGACTCAGCAGAATCGTGCAAAGACACGCTTACTTACCGGGAAATATAGAATGGGACTGACATCTCGAGAGGCGTATGCTTCTAAGATCTACAATAATTGTAAGTATGTTCCCGACTTAGACGAGGCTTCTATAGCGCGTCAACTTTTGAACCATTTTATTCATACGGATACGCACGCGATTATTTGTCAGAGGGTGAATGATATGGATTCTTTGATGGACATACTTAGGAGATTGGATGATTATTCCGAGAATAATCAGAATTTAGGTGGGAATAACAATTTCAGGAGCATGCTTAATAGGAATTATAACTCTAATAATCCTATTAATATGAACCGAACGTATAATCGATCTGATCTTTTTAATAATCGGTTTAACAATCATAATATGGATAATTCTCGGTATAATAATAATAGTGCGCCGTTTGATATCAATAACAGGAATATTAATACACGCCCTCAAAATTCATTGAAAAATGATTTTCGTCAAAATTCCAGTTTTCCTCAACCGTCCAATAATAGACCTTATAATAATTATCATAATAATTTTAATCGTTCTTCATATAACAATAACAATTTCGGTCATAATTCAAGGAATAACCATTTTTCAAGAAGAACTAAGAATACTGATAATTTTAATTCAAGAGGACGTGGTCATGTAAATAATTTCCAACGTAGACATAGATCCTTATCTCCGACTATTCCAGAACCCGATTTTACCCAAAAAAAAAAAACTCCGTTTGTAAAACTGGATCCATACGAAAATCCGAGACCCAGTACCAGCGCGATAAACGACTAAATATATTCGACTATAGCATACCTTACAAATTTAACAATGTATCTTTTTACCAAAACCCCGAAGAGTTTATTTCTATAAACGATAATGAAAATAAAATTTTAGATACGTATAATTTACCCATTATTAATATTAGATTAGATGAAGGCATTATCAATTGTTTGATAGATACCGGTGCAGAAATATCATTGTTACAAGAGGACAAGGTTAAATTAATTAATAATTATAAGGACAAAATCATTAAAATTAAAGGCACTGATATAGTCGCCGCAAATAGGAAACGGATAGGATCAATTAGTCAGAGAATAACTGCGGATATTATTATTAATAAACATGAATATTTAGTACCATTCTATATAATAGGGAAACTACAATACGATGCTATTATCGGTATCGATAATATTAAAACTTTAGGTATGGTATTGGACTTCGAGGAAGGAAAGATTATTATTAAAGATAATATAATTAATTTAATTAAAACGTTGACTGAGGAGGAGGAAGTAGATTATTTTAAATATAAAGAAGATAAGTTAAATAAAGAGATTAATAATGTTATGAATAGGATTAATATGGTTAAGAAGAAGGAAATTGCATGTGGTAGTATGGAAGATGGTTTAAATAATGAATATATAAATATAAATGATGATTATAATGGAGTGGAAAATAGGTTAGCAGGATTAGGTTTGAATAATTATGAAGAAGATGATGTTTTGGAGGTGCGAGAAGAAGTGAAAGTTGGTAATACAGTTAATAATTTAAAAGAAATAGAAGATTTAATAAAGATACAAAATATTAAAGACGATCATGTTTCCCATAGATTAATTGATATATTATATAATAACTTGCAGTTAATAAATGATGATATTGTGTTCGCTAAAAATTATGAACATGTAATTAGAATTGATAAAGAAGATCCGTTAGTTAGTAAGAATTATCCGATTCCCTATTATTACCAGGATAGAATAAACAAGGAATTGAAACGCTTAGAAGATACTGGTATAATAGAAAGATCTAACACATATTTTATAAATCCTATTGTTATTGTGAAGAAGAAAGATGACTCGTTAAGAATATGCTTAGATGCACGTGCCTTGAATCTTAGAATTAAACCAGAATTTGAAATGCCTCAAAATATTGATGTCCTTCTTACGAAATGTGGTAACAAGAAAATATATAGTAAGTTAGACTTGAAAAACGCTTTTTGGCTAATTAATCTAGAAAAGAATTCACGTAAATATTGTGGTTTCATTATAAATGGAGTGGTGTATCAATTTCGAGTTTGCCCTTTTGGTTTAAAAACTTCACCTGCCGCTTTAATACGATTTTTACACCAGATATTAGATAAGTACGAAGATTTTACTCTACATTACCTTGATGATATTATTATTTTTTCTAATAGTATACAGGAACATTTTCAACATCTGACGATTATCATAAATACCTTAAGAGAGGAAGGAATGAAATTAAACTTAGGTAAATGTCAATTTTTCAGAGAGGAAGTGAATTATTTGGGTTATATAATTAATGAGAAGAATGTATTATTGGATCCTCAACGTTTAGATGAGATCAGGAATTTTCCTCGTCCGAAGAATTTAAGAACCTTGAGAGGATTTCTTGGTATTCTTAATTATTATAGGAAATTTGTGTCCAATTATAGTCAACAAACTTTACCTTTGTTGAATTTACTTAAGAAAGCCGTTAAATGGAATTGGTCGTCAGAGTGCGAAACATGTTTTATAAAGTTAAAGGAAAACTTCGTGGACAACCTAAAGTTACATCATCCCGATTTTACTTTACCTTTCATTGTGCGTACGGACGCTTCATATCAGACTATTGCCGCAGAATTGGTACAAGTTAAGAAGGATCAAGAAATACCAATTTATTTTATTTCTAGAACTCTGAAACCATGTGAGATCAGATATACAATTTCTGAAAAGGAGATGTTAGCGATTGTGTTTGCTCTAACGAAATTGAAATATTATCTGATTGGTAAGAGGTTTACGTTAGAGACAGATCACAAGGCCCTTATAGATATCATGAGTACTAAACTCAATAACAACCGTATTTATAGATGGACTTTGCTAATCCAAGCTTACGAGATAGATATCAAATATAGGCCAGGAAGGGAGATGATCACTGCGGATGTTTTAACAAGGAAGGATGGTGATGTTAAGAAACAGAACATTATGATTAATCTGGTAGAATTACAGAAACACGGTATTTTCTCTTTTACGCAAATTAGACAGGTACAATCATCACAGGAATTTTTACAAATTAAAGAGTTGTTAAAGGAAGTTGAAAATTACAAGGGGATGAAAATTAAAGACGGGTATTTACTTAAGTTAATTGGCAAAAATGAAGTTTATGTTCTGAATGAGTTTCATACAAGGATAATTGCACATGATTTACACACTAGTTATTTACATATAGGAGCACGGAAATGTTGGCTTATTTTCCGAGAAGCTTTCTTCTGTATTAACGACGAGCGCATTATCAAGAGTGTGGTTAGAAATTGTCAAGTTTGCGAATTAGCGAAGGATAAGAATATTACACACAAGAATATTAGTCATAATATTGTTTCTTATGATAGACTCGATCTTGTATCCATCGATTTCTTATCTAACCTGATTCCAAGTACAAAAGGTTATAAGAATATTCTGGTAATTTGTGATATATTTTCTAAGTTTGTTAAATTAATTCCTACGCAACGTTGTAATACCGAATCTGTGTTACAAGCCCTACAGGATTATTTCATGCAATATGGTATTCCAAGAGCTATACTGTCAGACCATGCCACGTATTTTACAAACGATAGGTATCTAAATTTTCTACACAGCCATAATGTTAAATCATATTACACTTCTATTAGATATCCTCAAGGTAACCCGACTGAGAGATATATTCGTGAAACTCTTAAGTATTTAAGGATTTTGTTAGTAGATAAACATAATAGATGGGCCAAGTATTTACCTCAAATTGAATTTGTCATGAATAACACGCCAAGTACTGTTCATAATCACTCTCCAATAACAGTTTTTACCGGAGAACTGCCAGGAAGACCATGGGATAACAAGGAACTTTTAGATTTTTCAGAACGTTTACAGGATGTTAGAGATAGACTTAGGAAAAGAAAAGATAAGTGGGAACATAAAAGAATGCAAGACCAACGAAAGTATAAAACATATCAAATAGGTGACTATGTTATCGTTAAGAGATTGCGAGTTACAGATCGTAAGAATAAAATCATGGCGAAATTATTGAGACCTTACCAAGGACCTTACAAGATTAATCGTATTTTTGGCAATAATACTTATGAATTAATCGAAGATGATACTAATTTTATTAAGGGTAGATACCACATTTCAATGCTACAGGACCATTTAGTAAAGGAGGATTGAATTTTTATACCAGCATCATATATGTTACGAAAACAAGTATAATTTATAATATTATTCAAAATAATGATGCATGTTAGATATTTACATACTTTAAATGTATGAATTTATATACACATGGATTAATAAGAATAGGGGTTAGATAAATAGCTGTCAGTCAGGTATGTTACAGGTCGAAAAGGTATAATTATATATATAACTTAATAATATTTAATATTCAACTACTAATATGTATAAATTAATATTTACAGTTCGAAAAAAAAAAATTATATACAATAATTTTATTTTAATATACAATGACTAGTTAATATTATTTTTGAAAAATTTTCTAATAATTTAAATATTAATATTATGTTCTGATTTAAATATATAACTTTGATATATTTTGTTCTATGGAAATAGTTTCCATTATATGCAGTTTTTATTAAGTACAGTTTGAACGTTATAAAAGTTTTAGTTTGTTTAGTTCCATCACATATATTGAACAATTATTTTCAGATTTACAAGACTAGTATTTTATTTGATGATTACAAGATACAATCTTCGTTTTTTTTTTATTTTTATATACCTTCTATTTTTGTATTTAATTTTCCGAAAAAATTCCGACTTCATCGAATTTGTTTCGTTAACAATGGGGATAATGTTGTGAGTCAACCTACCTCTTTAATTAATTCTTTTCTTATTAGATATCTGTTTCAAGTATGTTATATCTTGAATGTTCATATTTGTGAAGTATTACTTTATAGTTAGAATTGTGTAATTTTAATAGAAGTTCATAATTGGTTTTGAATTCATGTTATCGTTTAATATTGCATGTTATATTGAATCTATTGTTATGTATTGCTTATTAATAAATTTACTTTAATTAATTTTCGCGAGGTTATAGGATTTTTAAAACCAACTATGTTTTATTTCATTTGTGAACATATTATTGTAAGCCTTGTTATTTTTATATCTTCTGTGAACTTCATTTTCATATTTTGTAATTGAGATTACGTGGGTGGATTTTCCTATTATATTTTCTTTTATATTATTTTAGAAACCTTTGTATAAATTCCTTAGAATATCTGATTTATACTTTTACAAAATTTCTGATGGGAGTCTTGACGACGAAAAACATTATTGATTGATATTATTTTTTCTGACGGAGATTAAAAGATTTTTATCTGCATTTTAAAAATTCAGTTTTTTTTATTATTCCGATTATATACCGTATTTAAAATGTTTATGGTCATGTATTGTACATAAAGAAGTAATATAATAAGTACTCTGGATATATTATCCATATACGGAGAACATACATATGCTTGTGATTATTGAAGAATAGATTTATACGGAAGAAACGCTCTTAAAGAAGAAATCATATTACTTTTGATCTATTTTGGTAAAAGAACATCTCTTCAGGAACTTTGACTGAACATAACCTGGAGGGAGATACTGCAAAATTGTATAATCAGCATCGTAGCGACTAAGATAGTATCCAGTAGTTTGAATTAAGCAATGGACAACTAATCTAGATGTTATAATTGGAAACTTTCCTGAGACCTACATCCAAAGAGCATCAGAAATTGTGGACTACAAAATTAATTGTATTTATCAGGTATCTAAGTGAAAATTGTAATATATAAATTTGTTAAGGATATAACATTACTTAAAATCACTTTACTACATAATATTAACTCACGTCATCTCAAACGTCATTTTTATTTATTTTTAAATGTCAGATTTGATAGTTATATTTGTATCTTGTGATAGTTGAAATTATATCATTTAAATATATTTATATACATAAATTTGACGCTTTTGTTTTATTTCATGTATTAGTAGATGTCTGTCTGTGTATCGAGAACTCGCTTCGAGACCCTTTGAGATTAAGTAGTATCCTTGCAATCATTATCATCTATTATTAAAGATTCTGAGCTAGCTATTCTATCATTTCATTTTATTTGTCAATTATTTTTAATTATTATTAAACTAGCAATTCTCCACGGCATTCATAGTATTATATCATTATATATATATAAGTAGATTAAATTAGTCGGCGATTTAAGGTCTGGTTTACTTTGATATGTATATATTTAAAGCAATCTTACATGTTTCGATACATAGTATCTTCAAAGAAATTAAAAATATATATCCATATAAATTAGTTGGCGATCTAAGGTTTGGTTTACTTTGATAAGTATATATTTAAAACAATTTTACATGTTTCGACACATGTGTGTGTTTTTCAAAGAAATTAAAAATTTAGATGTATATATATTTCTAATTTCTTTGAAAAAAACACTATGTGTCGAAACATGTAAGACTGCTTTAAATATATACATATCAAGGTAAACCAGACCTTAATTCGCCGATTAAATTAATCTACTTAACATACAAAGGTCAAGAAATAATTTTATATATATATATATGTATATATATACATTTGTATATATACCAGTGTCCCGTATCATTATGTTTAAATTTTAGGAGTGTAAAGTAGACTTCATTTCAAGTAATAAAAACGCAAAACTTGTATATCCATTTCTATTTGTTTCAAAGTTACAGATCTATGTGATTGTCAGATCATGAAAAAAAATGTAATCCTAAAGTCAATAAAAACTGATTTTATTATTAATAATATTTTCGAAATGTCCACCTCCTTGTTGAATGCAGGCTTGTGCTCGTAAGCCAACAGAAGAAGTACTTATCCGAATTTCATATTTGTTTTCTCAGATTTGCTCGCCAGGTGAGTACAATCCAACAACTCCTCTCTTGTGTTCGAAACTTGCGCGTAGACTAAATTTTTCATGTACCCCCATAAATAAAAGTCAAGGGGATTAAGATCGGGTGATCTGGGTGGCCATGCAACAGGACCACCTCGACCAATCCATCTTGGATAATTGACGTTAACCCAATTTCGCACAGCAATTCCGAAATGTGGTGGTGGCCCATCTATGTGAAACTACATGTCTCGTCGAACATTCAGTGGGACATCCTCTAAAGACCTGGCAGTTCGTAAATAAGAAATTGAAGGTAATTGTCCGCATTTAACCTCCCAGGAAGAACGACAGGACCAATCAACAAGTCATGGATTAGGGCCACCCAAACGTTAATAGAAAATTCATGTTGAAATTTAGATGGGCGTATAGCTTTGGGATTTTCTGATGACCACCTGTGCAGGTTTCTCAGATTTGTAACACCACTTCTCGTGAACGTAGATTCATCTGTCCAGAGGACTGTTCTGCAGAAATTAAAATGAAGCCCTGACTGTCTTAATATCCAGGTAGAATAAACTAGACGGGCATAGTGGTCTGCCTCAAGCCTGCGATAGTGATATGGATATAAGCCCTCATTTTTAAAATTCGCCAAACTGTCCTTCGTGGCACTCCTAGTTGTGTAGCGATTCCACGTACACTGAGAGTTGGATCCCTTGTAACAATAGCTACTGCTTCTTCCTCTAAGTCTGCTGACTAATTTACTTCCCGGTCGAAAAGATAATCACGCAGTCCGCATTCCCGAAATTGTCTGTGTACTTCCAGAAACGTTTTGTAATGAGGAATGCGCCTATCGGGAAACCGATGTCGGTATTCAATAACTGCTTGACGTGCACTACCGTTACAGTAGCCGTACACAAAATGCATTCTTTATTAAAAAATGCATTATTCATGGTTCAGCACTTACGAAATAAGTAAGAACCTTCTTTATCATAAATCAATTTCCAGTACTCTTTCTTGTAGATCTCCAAGAAATTACTGTATGCACTACGACACGTGTTTATTTATTTTAAGATAACATTTTATTTTGTGACGTTAACAATCACAGGCCTGTTATTGAATTGTATAACTTTTTTTAAATAAAATCACTTTGTATTGACTTTAGGATTACATTTTTTTTCATGATCTGACAATCACAATCATGGATCTGTAACTTTGAAACACATAAAAATGGATATACAAGTTTTGCGTTTTTTTTACTTGAAATGAAGTTTACTTTACACTCCTAAAATTTGAACATAACGATAAGGGGCACTCGTATATACAGATAAAGCTATCAATCTTGCTTATATAAATTAATTTTCTGTAATTACTTTATAATCATTTTCAATTTTTTTTCTAGAGACGCGACGTCAACTCAACTAACAATATGCGGTGAGTGCATGTAGTATATACCTTCTAAAACATAAATGTTTGTAATGTATCTTATGTTTTTTTATGAAGTTTACCAATGTAATATTATGGTTAAATAGCATTTTGGAGAGATATTATATAAATATTGTTTTCATCAAATTTGTTATAGGCATATAAAATTATTTTTCAAAACTGCCAGTACAGTTTTTATAGGTACGTCATAGTTTAATAGTAGTCCTTACGTAAGCAGTAATATATATTTTCTGGAGTTTCGTCACTTCTTGGCTATAGAGATTATAAAATTTCTAAACCGTTTACGCTACAAGCAGTTTTACTTAGACTTAATGACTAACGAAATCTGAATAATTATATATGAATAAAAAGCTCCATAAACTGATTTGAAAAAAATACTTGGTGAGCTTGTGAAACAGAAGTGTGCGTATAAGTATTGCGCTTAGGCAGAAAAATATGCAACAAACAAAAGCCTTATGAAACATTATTACACTACTACATAGTAACAGATCCAGCCATTAACTTAGCTTTTCTTTAACTAACTTCCAAGCACAATCCACAAGCATATCCCACGAATTCTTCTAACTGAGGGCATGTTATTATTTTGAGAAAATTTTCCTAGTAGTTTATATTCAATCAAGATCTATAGATGATCAACTTGTAGGGCTTTAATATCGGTGTCACTAACGATCTTTAGCGTTTCGCTGTGTTTCTCAAGAGCTGACTAAATGTCGATTATTACAATGAACACATGGCGGAATGCGGAAGAAGGTTATATTATCAAAATCTATACGTTTTTAATTACTTTCACATCTGCTGATTTAAAACAATACTTTAATAAGAATAATTATTTTTCATATTCCATGAAACATAAATCCGCTTACCATGCTTAAGATCGATATTCATTTGTAGAGTTGATAAATATATAGATAATAATTGCCCAACAGATACCCATATATGTCATTAATATATAAAACAAAATACTAGGGCAATCCCTGCATTGACTTGCATTTTATTTTCTTCTGAACATAATTGTAGATATACTGTGAAACGGTTTTATATTAATCGAAGTAGGCAAGTTAGCTAACGCCATAATCAACTGCAACTTGATTTTGTCAATACTGTCAGTTGTATTAACAGGTTGCGCAACAATGTGTGTAATTCTGTTGTATAACGTATAATTATTAAATTTCTCTTCAATGAAGCTGTAAAAGCGACTGATATGCAGCAGAGACTTCATAAAGCGTTTGTAAAAGGGTCTTTACCACTCAGAATAGTCTTTGAGTAGTGTAAATTGTAACCTACACCAAGTGTAAGCAACAGAAGTTCACGAAAACTGGCTTTGTTAATTTTGGCACAATCCAATAACCCTCCTCGGACTTACCTTGCGTGGGCGGATGATCTTAAATTTACAAGACAGCCAGCCAGTGCCAACGGCGTAGAACTTACGTCGATATGCTGACTATAATTTAAAAAGGGCGCCACCGCATTTCAAGGACTGTTTGCCGTAGGGGTTAAAAATAGACTCGGCAAAGAGGGGCAAGTTTGAACTTTATAAGGTTAGTACTTCCTACAATAGTCATTCTTTTCAGACAACAACAACCATCTATACGTCGGGTCGGGTACTTCTCTTCAATTTTTAATAGATATATACAGTTAAGCTCACATAAATATAGTATAACCTAACTTGTCAAAATTGTTAAAATTTTCTAATATTGCTTAGTGTATATTAAACTTTTTTTGAAAGATAAGTTAAATGTCAAGTAATTTTTTAACACAATTTATAAAACACAATAAACTAATACTTAATTGACCCGCCATTCGCATCAATTACTGTCCTTAACCCTCAGAATCAATGAGATTTCTTAAAAAAATAGGTTTTTCAACAATATTTTCCCTGATATTTTCAATAGATTTCCATAATTGTTAACCATTAGTAAATCTTATACGAGATCTATTAACTTGCTTTGTCATTTTTTGATTGATCTCAAATATTCAAACAAATTGTGATCTATATCAGTTGATATTCTTTTCCTAGTTATACTACCTTCATTTTCCCATTTTTTTTTTAGCTTGTAGTACTATAAATTTGTTCAAATGAAATTCTTCTGCAACTTGTTTAATGGTAAAACTTTCCAAATTTATCAAAATTTGTACTTTGTCTTCTGCCAGAGTCAGTTTTCTTGCCATTTTGGATATCAAAAATTGACAAATGTCATTTTGACGTTACAAGAATGAATTACGTTTAAAAATTACAAAACACTTCGGATTCATATGCTGTTCATCAAATTAGATTTTGCATAGGTAGGAATAAAAATATACTATTAATAATTTCTATATTAAATGGCTAGGCTAACATAAGCCAGAAGTACCCGACCCGACGTATAGACGGCTGTTGTTGTTCTTTAAAGAGTACTAACCTTAATAAGTTTAAACTTGCCTTTCTTTGCCGAGTCTAGTTATAAGTCACGCGGAGAATGTACTAGCACTAACGAATCTATTAAGAAAAAAACAATTAAGTACGAATACACGAGATGATAAGAAGTAAAAGAAAATGTCCTACATTAAAAAAAAGAACCAAGTCTATCATGAACGTTTCCGCAGAAAAGAAAATTTACAAGCTATAGTAGAAAAGAAAAACGTATATTGTTTCAAAATATGTGAATGGGTGAAGCCCTTTATATAATTAAATTAGGTATCTAATAATTTAAATGGATATATACATGTTAAACACTACCCTACACTCTCTCCTTATAAATTTCGAAATGCAAAAAGAACGAAAAATTTGGTACGGTTCTGTATATCACCAGGTATATATATATATATATATATATATATATATATATAGTAAATTCAATTTGTCAAGGAATATAAAATATAATATTTTATATTCCTTGAAAAAGGCATCATTTGCCGAAACATGTAGGATTGGTTTAAATATATACATTTTGAAGTAAAACCAGACCTTAAATCGCCAACAAATTGAATTTACTTATTATATACCTGTATACAGGGTGTCCAGAAACTCTCCTGACAAACGAAGACCGGAGTTTCCTCTGATAATTTTAAGACAATTAAACCCAAATTCACCTAGTCCGAAAATGCTTCCTAAGGGAGCTAGAGTTCTTTGAAGATGGCGCCTTGTATTTATTTTTTTTTTAATTCCTCCAGAACGCTTCTATTTAGAAAAACAAAAACTGGTATGCTTATTTATCCTCCAAAGATGAATCGATTCCATCAATTGCGAATTTCTAGTACCGGTCTTAGGCGTCCGTTTTGGGTAGGTCAACGGTTATTTTAAGGCATAACTTTTTTGTCTTTAACTTTTAAGCATTTGTGACACTAGATTATTAAATTTTCATGTATTCCAGCACTAAAATGTACTCTTACTTTAAGTCGGTAGGATACACCGTTTTCTAGAAAAATAGATTTGTAAATTTTTCGTTTTTTCTTCATTAAAGTTCAATTTATTATGTACCTACTTATTTTTAGCGACGAAGTTGGCTTGGACTATCAAGGCATGGATGAAAATTAATTTAATAAATTAAAAACAAATTATTTATTACAATGGAACGAAACTAACAAAAAAAGAACAAGTATCAAAGGTAGATTGTTACAAAAGTTGCTCGATGTGATGACCATTAGTCTCTATGCATAAGTTTACCCTTTTGCTTAGAGGACGCCGAATTCTTGCAAAAATTCCAAAGTTATTTCTAAATTCGTTGCAAGCATCTTGTATCCTTAGCCAGAGTTGCGCGCGATTTTGTATCGGAACGGAATAAACAAATGCTTTTATGTATCCCCAAACACAATAATCGCAATGATTCAAATCCGGCGACCTTGCTGGCCAAGCAACTGGACCGCCTCTTCCAATCCAATGGTCTTCGTAGTTATTATCTAGAAAGTCTCGTACATTCCTGCTAGAGTGGGCCGGACAGCCGTCCTGTAGAAACCATAAGTTTTGCCGAATATTTAAACGCACCTCATCTAACAAATCAGGTAAAATATTTTGCAGGAAATGTAAGTAATTTAAACGAGCAGGTAATTCCACAGGTCCAAGTAGATAATCGTCAAATACTCCTATCCAGACGTTTATGCTAAACCTATGCTGATGCTTAAATTCTTGAACAACGTGGGGATTGTCACCAACGTACGAATAATAATGTGCATTATGTACATTAAAAATTCCATTTTTTGAGAATGTAGCTTCGTCACCAAACAAAATGTTCCTGAAGAAATCTTCATCTTGATTTTTCTGATTTTGTAACCATCTAGCGAATTCTACGCGAGCAGGAAAATCTCCTTCTAGCAGTGCTTGCACCTTTGTAAAATGAAAAGGATATAAATTTTCTTTGTGTAAGATATTTCCTACGGAAGATTTTGAAATTGTGGGGTACATGGCAGATAGTCTTCGAACGCTAATTTCTGGATTTTCCTCAACTTCCATTAAAATAACATCTTCATGTTCTGCGGTTACATCATTATGTCTCCCTGTTTCATTATTTTTTGGGACCACTGAACCTGTTTCTCTTAATCGTTGATGAAGAGCTGTAAATGTTGAGTGAGTGGGATGCTGACGATTGGGAAATTTTTCAGCGTATCTACGTTACGCCGCTCGAGCGTTACACCTCATTTCGCCATAAACTAAATGCATATCGGCGTATTCCTCATTAGTAAAAACCATTTTTTTTTAAATTGAAATCGTTGTGTTTGAATAACACAAAGTAAAAAATGAAAAGATAAACTTCGCGAACTGACAACAATTTGACAATGAAAAACGTAGGTTTTACTTCTGTTGGCAGTTCAGAGCTAACTATTGCAAAAAATAAAAAATTGAACTTTAATGAAGAATAAACGAAAAATTTACAAATCGATTTTTCTAGAAAACGGTGTATCCTACCGACTTAAAGTAAGAGTACCTTTTAGTACTGGAATACTTGAAAATTTAATAATCCAGTGTCACAAATGCTTAAAAGTTAAAGACAAAAAAGTTATGCCTTAAAATAACCTTTGACCTACCCAAAACGGACGCCTATGACCGGTACTAGAAATTCGCAATTGATGGAATCGATTCATCTCTGGAGGATAAATAAGCATACCAGTTTTTATTTTTCTAAATAGAAGCGTTCTGGAGGAATTTAAAAAAAAATAAATACAAGGCGCCATCTTCAAAGAACTCTAGCTCCCTTAGGAAGCATTTTCGGACTAGGTGAATTTGGGTTTAATTGTCTTAAAATTATCAGAGGAATCTCCGGTCTTCGTTTGTCAAGAGAGTTTCTGGACACCAGTATATGATATGTGTACAAAAAAAAAAAATTGGCATACATTTACGTGAGATCTCAGTTACGAATTCATAATCGAAATTAAGCCTTATGCATTAAAACTTAGTACTACATATCCTATAACCCTAATTATAAAAAAAGAAATACTGTACTTATGTGTACGTTATCCTTAATATTATTGAAAAAATTGAGACGACAAATTTTAATATATTCTGTATGCATCAACACAAATATTAACTACACAAAAATAATGCCAAATCGCTATTAACAATATTAAACTTTGAAATCATCGAAGAAATTAATAAATGTCCAAGACAAAAGGGGTAAATTAATGATTCTTTATTTTTCGGTATGCGACGATGAAGATGCTATTATTTATAGCACAAATGCAAGTTTTTGTGAAATATTTAATGAGTCGAAACGACGTAATTAGTACAGCACTACCTTGTGAGTTGCAGATAAAGTTCGAAGATAAGCCACATTAAGTGGAGTCGTTTCCGCTTCACACTTGATCCTCGATGAAACTTCTGGTCCACGTGGAGTATTCACGCTTTCAACAGATTCTTTAGTTCCTGTAGTTAGTCCCATAAAATAGCTATAGAAGCCGATAGCAGGAATCCGAAACGAGAATCCTACAGCTGTTCGAGGGTACAATTAACCTGCGGCTAGACAATAACCCCAATCCAATCATATAAATAGAGGTTCGACAAATACTGTATACCGCCAAATAAACCAACTATTGCGGTATAAATTTACTTAATACAAATAACTACACAGCGGTAAACAAACAAAAGACAACTAGTCAAGCCGAGATTCTCAACGGTAGTGTGCAAACACGTATTTCCTCTCGACACAAGTCACGCGTGCCCGAAGGATAGCGACAGCATACCGGGTATACGCCATCTACCAAAATATCATAATATAATTCTCCCAGGATGGTCGTGAACGCGTGTGTAAACTTGTCGCATGATGCCCGTTCAGCGTCTGTTGTGAATCTTAGGAACATTCAAAAAGTTGACCACCTGATCAGGTGCTATAGGTGAATATATGTAAAAGAAATTGTAAAGATTGTAAACACTAGTGTTAGTAGTGTTCACAATATTATCCACGACAAACTTAAATTTAGTAAAGTTAGCGCCTGGTGGGTTCCAAAACTTTTTGCGGAAGAACAAGGGCAGAAACGACTTGAGATTTGCAGAGAACTCCAGCTTCGCTACGAGTATGAAGGCGATAACTTTTTGTCACGTCTTATAATAACTGATGAGAGGTGGGTACACCATTATATCTTAGGAAGCAAGAATGGTTAGCACACGCAATGGCGTCACTTAAACTTATTTCCGCTCAAAAAATTCAAAACACAACCATCGGGGGCAAAGTGATGGCGACTGTATTCTGGAACGAACCATACGAACACAAAAAGACTCGGTTTCTTAAGCAAGGGCGTCATTCTGCTACACGATAACGGTCGCCCACATACAGCCCATCTAAAGAACAATACATTGGCTAAATTGGGTTGGGAAATACTCCCTCCTATATAATCTGGACTTGATGCCGAGTGACTGATCATCTCTTTGGGTAACTTAAAATGTTCTTGGGAAGAAAACGATTTGCCTCTAATTAGGAAGTGAAGGATGCGGTGTAAAATTGGTTACGTCGTCAACCGCAGGCATCTTTTTTATTGTGTTTTTTATTTATTCATTCACTTAAATGATGGGTCAAGGCTGTATAAGATTATTCAGTTATCGTTCCTTCCTTCTCCAGAAAATCCAAGTATTTCATCGCCTCTTCAGTTGAACTAACGATTGTTGCCTTTTTTGGAGCAGATTCCTCAATTGCAACTAATTGTTTGGATTGTTATTCAGGTTCGTTATAATTCATCCAAATTTCATTCACTGTTATAAAAGAGCGTACAAAATCCTGCGAATTACATTTAAATAGCCTCAAGCTATACTTACAAAGGTTTACTCGTCAATGTTCAATCCTTTACAATCCTCTCATATGTAAATATTTGTGTACAATATTGTGGACTTTGTCATTTGAGATTCCTAGTTTCTTGAAAATCTCACGTATTTTTAAATTTTCTATTTTCCATCACCATATAAATTTTTTTAAATAATCTCTATACTTCGTGACTTCAACACGTCGAACAGAACGCTTAGCGTTGTTTGTGTTCATATGGCCACTTCAAAAATGGTACTAATTTATAGAGCAGGCTCATCATAATGTTTGTCTAACTTTAGTTTTCCATTTATTTCCCATAAACGAAATTCCCTGATTGACTCAAATGACTGTCAGAGAACAACAAAAAATATACGAATATAACTGAAACTTAGTACTCGTTTCTACGAGAGATGAAACTGAAAATGCCTTTGGCATTGCACTGTGTAGGTGCCCCTTTGCGACATTGCACGGACTTATTCGATTCTCATCTAGTTTTACTAGCTTGTGGTTTCCCATTTCTATTGATTTTTGTTGTCGGAATTGTTAACTATTTTTTATTATAATAAAGTTACTTAGACATAGGAATATATATATATATATAATGAAACGGATATGCAAAATACATATCCGTAACTGTAAACAAGGACAAACACCTCGTATTTTTAGCATTTACTTCTGTTCAATACATATGTTTCAGCCATCTAGGCCTCATCGGTTGAACTAGTGAAGCAATGTATATACAAATTAATACAGATCTGTTAAACAACGGATCTGTATCTGTATCTACATTTACGCTAAAATCGTCTCCAAGCCATAACCAGTTTCGTTCTATCAGGCGACACCAATTTAATCCGTGACATCTGACGGAAGAAAGCGACTAGGCCAGAGTTTGTATATACATTGCTTCACTAGTTCAACCGATGAGGCCTAGATGACTGAAACATATTGTCATGGATTTTCCTTGGACAAGTAAGGAAAATGATTGAACGATTTTGAACTCTGTAATAGGGACTTTCTAAAAAAATTAACTATTTCAGTTGTATGTTTCTTTATTTCAGACGGGGATCGTTATATATATATATTATTTTATAAATGAAATAAATTTTATAATGTATGAAATTATGATTAGCCCTCGTATATTTAGGTTGACCAAGGAATTGAACTTGCCGCTTTTTCGGATATTGTATTTGTTAAAATGTGTTGGTTATATATATTTTGATTTTTAGATGGTGGGAATGGATAAGCGGATATGGAGATTTCATTTTGATTTAGAGATATCTTGACTGTTAAAGTGTTTGGTTTATTAAAGAATAAGATAATCAATTTTATTCTTTGTTGTATAAATTCGGGTTGTATTTTGTTTTTGCATTTAGTGTAAGGTGCAAGTTAATTTAAATTCGATTTATGCGAGTGTTTTATGTTTATTTGAAATTTTGTGAAAAAGATATCTCTCGTGTATTTTATAAAATCACACATAGATCTATGTAAGTTGATAAAAATTATTTTATTTATATATATTTGATATCAGGATTATTTTCATTGTTATAATTTCTTGTATTTATTGTAATAATGTATGTTTGAAAGTAGTATATGGATATTAGCGAAAGTTGTCATGTTTTTTATAAGGGAAGTTTTTTTTTAAATAATATTTCGAGAACATTTTGAATTCAAGGTTGGAGTTTCTGTAGGGGGGTTTGACCTTGTTATGTTATTTTTGGCGTATGAGTAAATTTCAACTATCGTGAGTTTTGAAAACTAATTTGTTTTTGATATTTGTTTGAAGGGGTCACAGTAGAGGTTAAACTTGACAGATTTCACTAATATTTATTAGTTTTATGTTTGATCGTGTTTCAGAAGAGGTTTTTCTCTGTGTGCGAGTCATTATTCACAAAGAGTGTTTCCTCATTGCTACTGTTTGATGATGCTTTAGCACCCTATACACTTTGTAGAGGGATTTTTTTTATTTTTTTTAATTACATTAATATAAAGGAATTGACTCGTGTTTTATTTGTGTTTATGGTTTTATTCTGGAAAACGACATTAAATCCCTTTCCGTGAGGAACGATTCATGAGATGGCAGTTCGTGGATTCTACTAGACTGAATAGCCGGCGATATAAGCTGTAGTGTGAATAAAAAAATAAATAAGCAATTTCAAAGTAAATTCCACTGCACAATTTTGGCAGCCCAACGTGTCGGCGAATGAAGATAAGCAAATAATTTGGAAATAAAAGATAATTTATAAATTTGGAGAGTATAAAGTGTCACGTGAATATAACTAAATTAAAAGAGTTATATTGAAGAAATAGTAAACAATAACAAGCAAAATGGATGGTATTTCGAATGTAAATGAATGGAGACAGCCACCATTAATTGGCAGTCAAGAATCATTAGAAGGTGCGAGTGCAGGTATAAGTAATCTCAATCTAAATCCCATACATGAAGCAGGACAGGAAGGAGGTGACAGTAGAGGGATGATGGATATGATGCATGTGAAAATGAATTTGATACAACAAAATCATAATGAAATGAAACAAATGGAACGAATGATGCAACAACATCACAATGAAATAAAACAACAACAAATGGAAATAAAACAACGACAAGTAGATATGGAGAGAAAATTGGAAGAGATAGTAGATCAAATGATACCTATAAATAGCAGTAAACAAACAGATAAAGACATAATAGATGAATCACTTCCGTTAACAAACGAACCCAACATACCACAAAACACGGTCAGCGTAGATCAATTTTTGGAAGAAAAGGAAAAAAGAGAATGGCAGGAACAGAAACTAACGTACATGCAGAAACAAATTGAACAAGTGAGAAAAGAGAAGAGTGAAGAGAGTGTGCCTGTGTTCATCCCTGTACCAGTACAAAATGAACCATTGCCGAAGTTTTATGGTATGGCAAATACAAATCCCATGGGTTTTCTAAAAAAATTAAAGGAAAGTCTAGAGGATGTGCCAGGGGACCAAAAGAAGCTACAGAAAATAGGGAACTGTTTCAAGGACGATGCAATGACCTGGTGGGACATGATCTCGGATGAGGTGAAGACGATGGAGGAGTTCGAGGTCAGATTTACCAGTCAATTCTGGGGAACAACAAGACAAACGAGGGTAAGAAATGATTTATTAGTTGGTAGATATAATAATAATAGTAATGAGTCACGAGCGTCGTATGTTATGAGGAGACACTCAATTTTAAAATATTTGCAACCAAAAATCACTGATAGAGATTTAATATGCCAATTAAGTACTCATTTTGATGCACAAATTAGTCAGGCAGTAGCCATTCAAAATATAAGTGACATGCAACAATTTATTGAACTTTTGAAAAGATTAGATGATATGGAATATGGTAAAAGATATCAGAATAATTATATAGATCGCAGTGTTAATAGATCGTCATATGCCAGAATAGAAAACAATAATAATAATAAATATTCAAGTCCTCAGCGAGTAAATAACTATAGTAATAGAAGTAATCAAATGGCTTCACCAGGTAGAATAGACGATAATCATAGTAAAGATATAAGAAAGGAAAATTTAGCAGAAGTTAAAAACTATACAGGGACACGTCCTAAAGATAGTCGATATAATTTTAATTTAGAAACAAATGATAAACAGGGTAAAGTAGAATTAGCATGTAGTAAGGATTTTTAATAAGACCAACCAAAAGGAATGAATGTAATGCATTGTATGAACAGTCGAAATACGCAATAAACACGGTTTTACCTCATATAAAAATAAAAATAAATGATAAAGAGTTAAGTTGTTTAATTGATTCAGGAAGTGAAACGTCATTTTTAGATGAGAATGTGATTGAATGTTTGATTAAAAGTAATGTGGGGAAATATATGCCCACAAGTAAAATTACAATAGTGACCGCTACAAAGAAAATTTTAACAGTAGTGAATAAAGTTTTTATTGTTGAATTTATGATAGATAATAATAATTTCATGGGAGAATTTATAGTATTAAAAGGATTAGGAAGGGATGGAATACTAGGAGTAGATTTATTAGACAAGATTAATGCAATAATAGATATACAAAAAAGGGATATAATAATTAATAATACGAAAGTTGAATGGATTAAGGAGTGTGAAGAGGATGGTGAAAAAATTATTAATAATATAGAAGAAGAGGATTTCGAAGAAAAGGAGGTAATGATGATGGAAGATATGGGTAAGGAAGAAAATGGAGAAGTGGAGTTCCCTGAAGATATAGATATGATGAAATTGGACTGCAGAGAGGATAAGGAAGTAGAAGTAAAAAATTTAATTAAAAAGAATATAGATTTAGTCAATAAATTTCCTAGTATCGCCAGAAATTACCAACATTCCTTAGAGGTAGATGAGACGAGACCATTTAAGGTGAAAAATTATCCCATTCCTAAAAATATTCAATCACAAGTAAATGATGAAATCAAGAGGATGCTGAGAGATGGTGTTATTGAAACTGGTAAAACGCGTTATGTTAATCCATTAGTAGTTGTAAAAAAGAAAACAGGAGACATTCGATTATGTCTAGATGCACGTCGACTGAATGAAAGAACAAAGCCTCAGTTTGAGACGCCTATTACGATAGAACCATTATTGGCGAAATGTTACAATGCAAGAATATATAGTAAATTGGACTTTGAAAAGTGCTTTTTGGTTGGTTCCATTAGAAAAGGAGTCCAGAAAATATTGTGGATTTATGGTAGATGGACGAGTATATCAATTTAGGACTGTACCATATGGGTTAAGCAGTTCGGCAGCTGCTTTAATTAGAGCAATGCAACAAATTTTAGAACCTTATGAAGAGTTTGTGGTTTATTACGTGGACGATATTTTAATATACAGCAGGGATGAGCAGGAACACTCACAACATTTAGAGAAGATCATGGAAGTATTAGCCAGAGAAGGGTTAAAGGTAAATTTGAGTAAATGTGAATTTTATAAGAAAGAAATTAAATTTTTGGGGTATAATATAAGTACTAAATATATAAGTGTAGATGAGAGTAGATTGGAACTCATTAAGAAGTATCCTCTACCAAAGAATATAAGAATGTTGAGAGGATTTTTAGGCATGGTTAACTATTATAAACGTTTTGTACCATACCTGGCACGTATTAGTGTTCCTTTGTATGAAATGCTTAAAAAGAATGAAAAGTTTAAATGGACAGAATTAAGAATGAATGCATTTGAGGAGGTAAAGAAAGAGTTTTATAATCAATTAAAATTAATACTACCAGATTTTAATAAACAGTTTGTTTTAAGAGTAGATGCTAGTGATGTCGCTATAAGCGGAGTTTTAATTCAAATAGATGACGAAGGGATAACAACCGATATGTTTTATCTCTCGTATTTTGAAAAGCTATGAGGTTAAATATACCATTAGTGAAAAAGAAATGTTGGCTGTGGTACACGCGATTCAAAAGCTCAAATATTATTTATTGGGAAAAAACTTTGTTGTAGAGACAGATCATGCTGCCTTGACATCACTTTTGAATACACGTTTTAAAAATAATAGAGTGTATCGATGGTCACTATTGTTGTCAGAGTATACTTTTGAAATAAAGCATATTAAAGGCGTTCTAAATGTTTCTGCCGATGCGTTGTCACGAATGTACAACAGTAAAAGTAAATTTCATTATGTAGAGTTGAATGAATATAATAGACACTATGCTACGGGGAATTATGAATTTGAGATGATCCTTCAGGTCCAGCGAGATGAAAGATTTAATATAATAAGGGAACAATTAAATACTAAAGATAATTATAAAAATTTTGTCATGAAAGAGGGGTTGATTATGAAAGTGATTAGGGAAATAAGTTATATTGCTGTAAATGATGTGTATGCAAGGCAAACGATGTTGCAAATTCATGAAAGTTTGGGACATATAGGGGGATATAAAGTATGGTTGGTGTTTAGAGAGGCGTTTTATGCTAAGAAAGATCGCATAATCGCTAAAGATGTGGTCAGAAACTGCATTACTTGTCGTTTGGGCAAACATAAGAATAGAACCTGTCAGTATGAGGTAAAGAGTATAATTACTCATGAGAAATTAGAATTGGTAGCAATAGATTATTTAGGGAATCTTATTCCAGGAGAATTTGAATATAAAAATATTTTAGTAATGGTTGATGTATTTTCTAAGTTTGTTAAATTATTTCCCACTTCGCAATATAATACAGATACCTCTATACAGTGTATTGATTCATGGATTATGCGTCAAGGGAAAATGAATAGAGTATTAGCTGATAATGCTTCGTATTTTAATAATGATAGATTTAAGACTGCTTTACATGATCGTAATATTGAAATTTCTTTCTCTTCCATACGTCATCCATGCGGGAATCCATGTGAGAGATACATTCAGGAAATAATAAAGTTTCTAAGGATCAAAACCTATGAAAATCATGCAGGATGGGTTGCTCATGTCCAAGATGTCGAAGATAACATCAACAACACACCTAATACTGTCACACTGGAATGTCCTGCGACTGTGATGTATGGGACGAAACCTGCCAGACCCTGGAATACACAAAATGAAAGGGTTGACAACCTGGTACAGTTAAAAAACCAAGTTGCACAAAGAATTACAATAAACGCACAGAAATATCTAAATAAACAAAATGAGCAGATTACGACGAGAACGAGATTTGATATTGGAGATGTGGTGATTGTAAAAAGTTATCGTTTGGGCAGAAGAGATCAAGGTAAATGTCAGAAGCTTGATCTGCCTTATACAGGACCTTATCGGATATCGAGATGCTTCAATAATGTGACGTATGAGCTGTATTCGATGGATGGACGTAGAAAAAAAGGACGATATCACATCAGTGCATTGCATCCGTTTATCACACTACAGCATCAGAACGATGAAGATCCTGGTCAACATTAATACAACAAGTTAGTGCGGGGAACAAAGACAGGGTGCGGTACTGTCTCGAGTGCTGTGCTGAAGTTATCCTTGAAAAAAGCTCAGGGATGTTCTGACTTTGTTCTCGGATAACTTCGGGGAATCATGTCATGGATTTTCCTTGGACAAGTAAGGAAAATGATTGAACGATTTTGAACTCTGTAATAGGGACTTTCTAAAAAAATTAACTATTTCAGTTGTATGTTTCTTTATTTCAGACGGGGATCGTTATATATATATATTATTTTATAAATGAAATAAATTTTATAATGTATGAAATTATGATTAGCCCTCGTATATTTAGGTTGACCAAGGAATTGAACTTGCCGCTTTTTCGGATATTGTATTTGTTAAAATGTGTTGGTTATATATATTTTGATTTTTAGATGGTGGGAATGGATAAGCGGATATGGAGATTTCATTTTGATTTAGAGATATCTTGACTGTTAAAGTGTTTGGTTTATTAAAGAATAAGATAATCAATTTTATTCTTTGTTGTATAAATTCGGGTTGTATTTTGTTTTTGCATTTAGTGTAAGGTGCAAGTTAATTTAAATTCGATTTATGCGAGTGTTTTATGTTTATTTGAAATTTTGTGAAAAAGATATCTCTCGTGTATTTTATAAAATCACACATAGATCTATGTAAGTTGATAAAAATTATTTTATTTATATATATTTGATATCAGGATTATTTTCATTGTTATAATTTCTTGTATTTATTGTAATAATGTATGTTTGAAAGTAGTATATGGATATTAGCGAAAGTTGTCATGTTTTTTATAAGGGAAGTTTTTTTTAAAATAATATTTCGAGAACATTTTGAATTCAAGGTTGGAGTTTCTGTAGGGGGGTTTGACCTTGTTATGTTATTTTTGGCGTATGAGTAAATTTCAACTATCGTGAGTTTTGAAAACTAATTTGTTTTTGATATTTGTTTGAAGGGGTCACAGTAGAGGTTAAACTTGACAGATTTCACTAATATTTATTAGTTTTATGTTTGATCGTGTTTCAGAAGAGGTTTTTCTCTGTGTGCGAGTCATTATTCACAAAGAGTGTTTCCTCATTGCTACTGTTTGATGATGCTTTAGCACCCTATACACTTTGTAGAGGGATTTTTTTTATTTTTTTTAATTACATTAATATAAAGGAATTGACTCGTGTTTTATTTGTGTTTATGGTTTTATTCTGGAAAACGACATTAAATCCCTTTCCGTGAGGAACGATTCATGAGATGGCAGTTCGTGGATTCTACTAGACTGAATAGCCGGCGATATAAGCTGTAGTGTGAATAAAAAAATAAATAAGCAATTTCAAAGTAAATTCCACTGCAATATGTATTGAACAGAAGTAAATGCCAAAAATACGAGGTGTTTGTACTTGTTTACAGTTACGGATATGTATTTTGCATATCCGTTTCATTATATAACAACGGCGTAATACGTGCAAAACGTATTGATAAATATCCCTTTTTTGTATATTTACCGCCATCTGGCGCGTGTTAATGGACAGCACCAATATACGTATTTTTCCGCTTATTTGTAATAGCCTTGCTATTCGAGCGAAAGATCGCCTTTTCTGGCATACGTGCAAAACGTATTGATAAATATCCCTTTTTTGTATATAGGAATATATGTTCATAGATAAGTTTTACAAAAACTTTGAACAAAGCAGGCACTGTTCCATAACTGGCTATATTTTACACACGATCTTAGGGATCGCACAAAATTTTTTGAACTGACGGAAATATAAAAATGCGTAAGAAAAATCGAGTTAAGTAATTCCCATAACATTTCTAAATACATACTGCGCTGATTTGATTTTTTTGTCACCATAATATTTCACAAAAACCGTATACATCATTATTTAATTTTTAATTATCACTTACTTTTCTTATTTAGAAAGGTTAATTGCGAACCTAAAGACTTTATTAGAACGAAAAAAGAAAACGAATTCGGCAGTTACTTAATTGATTAATCGCGCGCGAAACCTTATTTCGAAAAGTTTTTAATTTTTTAAAGCATCATCGTGAACCGGGCTCGTTTGTGCGATTTCGTTTTCCGGATCCATTCAAGATGCAATTAAAAAACTTCCCGAAACAGAGCTCTAACGATTGTAGCCATTAAAAGTGAAAATATTTGTTCAGATTGTCTGATAAATTAGTACGTGCCCATTTATAATTTCGTGTCGGGTGATTTTAATCGTACTAAAGAGGGTCACTTTAAAGTCTGCCTCCGAAAATTAATGGCGGTAAATAAAAGGCGCATAGAGGAGGAATAGTCATTAATTGTTTGGTCACGTTTTCGGCTACTATCTCTCGAGTTAACCATAATAAAAATAAACATATGGTTTAATGTGATATTAGAAGTTTTTAGAGACCATGATTGTATAGAAAATTTAATTAAAAACACTTTTAGCATTACATATTTCATAATATGCGTTTTATAACAGTTTACTTTACACCATTGAAAGAAAACCTTTTATGTGTATATCTAACTCAATCTAATCCAGATATTCTTTATGTAAGTAAATTGTTCACAACTTCAAACTTAGCAAAGTATTTCAACTTAAGATGAATTGCCAATAATTTTGTGGTTAATTTTTCTTTTTTTAAAGAAACTTTGTCGTTTCCATTCCAAAAAAAAAAAATAACCGTTCCATAAGCTACGGGCCGCGCTTATCTTAATACGTCTACAGGTTTAAAGCGAACAACAATGCAATTCCTTTGTGGATTAAGCAAATTAATATCGGAGTGAAAATAAAGGATAAAAAGCAAAACATCCAAGGATAGAAATTCATACGTGTACATTTTCTGCGTGAAGCATTTATAATTAAAAATGTCAGCGCTTACTGAAAAACCAATTAGCATAAGCAGTCTCTGTTATGTGTTCTGTTTAATTCCAGCCGTACTCGACTTTTTTATCGGATACCACATTTCGTTTCCGACCACTTAACATATGCACGGAAAATGGGCTGTTACTTTAATAGCTTGACGTTTATATTCTCTCTCTTATGTACAGTAACTTCAATGCAACCCAATTTTTATTGCAGTATTCAAGAACCGGAAATTGACAGACAAGTTATTTCCTGTTTATATGTTTGTTCATTTATGAAAATATGTACATTTTAAAAGTTAGTTTACTAACTTTTTTGAATGTTTTAAGTAATTAGTAAACTCAGTGAAGTTTCTACAGTTCCAATTATTGGAAAAAATCATATATACATACATACAACATATTATGCCTTAAGGCGGTTTGCTCGCTCTCTGAA